>NQII01002348.1:0-363855 GCA_002778355.1 Clitarchus hookeri
TCTTCATTCTGGGTGACATGCCGTTTCTGTTTCCAAAGGCGTAGCTGTTGTCATCTGGAGAAGAGGAAGATGTGTGAGCTGGAGTTGCAGGGACACGTATATGTTTAATGTATAGAGGATGAGTCAGAAAAACACCGACAAACTACGACTACATATTTCTTAAACTCTAAAAATTGAAACATTTGAAACAGCTCCACATCTGATCATGTTTATGCAGATGTGATGAAATTGCTCCAAATGAAGAAATAATATTTCGATCATTTTAGGTTTTATATTCAGTGATTAAATAGTGATTTCTACTGATTCCTAGTGGATTGCACTGGCTTGGTACTGAAACCTCAGTGCATTCCACTGATTCACCAGTAAACAACAGCTCATGAATTAAGATTCGGCCATATTATCTTCATGATTTAAATTGCTTATTTGAATTTAGTGTGTACGAAACTAAACACTGTAATTCAAAAAATGCACCCAAATTAAAGTCTAGAATGATTCCTAAGCGCATTACGCTCCCTAGGAATTGTAGCTGAAACGCTAATTTATAGATAACATAACACAAACTATTTGAAATGGAGTAATTACATCGTGGATGACATGCAGTTGAACGAATATCTGCTATTACAGCAAAACACGTTGCTGTCATCAAATTTTGTCACATAAAATAAAAGGGTTGCAACTATGTTGTCGCATAAAATTTTGTAATGCCGAAGCTTAATTCCTTTCCCAATAACGGATTATTATTCAGCATGTTAAAATTAACGAAAAGATTTTCTTGTATCCTCATTCTGAAGCCTACAGTTATGGATACATTTGTGCAAAAATTTCGAAACCTATTACGTGACTACACACATTTCTTAAAACCGAAGGTGGCAAAAGATGACCTTTTGCCAATAGTATTTGGGTAATTAATAATCCGTCATTAAATGCGGTAAAGCTGTAGCATCCCGTAACCGCAAGTAAAATATGTTGCAGCACCTTTTTTGTCTACGACGATATTTGTTTGAAGCGACAGGTTTTGCAGTGATTACAGATACTCGTTCAACTACACATTATTCTGAAAGCTTTGGCCCATGTCAAATATGTTATCTAACATTTACAGTAAACTTGTGTTCTAGCTACAAATTCCAGGCTGCATACTGCCCTTACTAAGCACAGTCGACATAGGTTGCATATGCTTACGACATTTTTTCTTCATAATAGCGAAGTTTTTAAGTGTTTTTTCCGACTTAGACTTCCTATTATATCATGTAGCGTTTTTTAAAAGTGTGAAAATACCATTTTCAATTAAAACGCATGGAAATAAATATGCTCAGGAAACTTTGCCTTCATAGAATTTTCTTGGGAACTGTGACACCATCCATAGTGGAAAGCATTTTTCGTTTAGCGATTTACTATCATATAGTTACAATGTCACCAAAAAATATTTTTGTCTTCAGCACATGGCGAACTTGTTTGAATGATTTGATTTTCTACAAAATTTTAATTTTTTTTCGCTACGGTTTTGGTGTCCGCGATCATGGATGTGATTGAAATTGTGTTTCTGTACTTAATAGTGCTGTACTTAGAACGTTTTCCGTTTTCGGTGTAAATATTCAGTACCCTAAGTGTTTTCTAATTTGTAGATATCTCAGCACTTCTACTTAAGAAATGGATGGTGTTAGTTTCATTGAACTGGTGGGATGTGTGATACTTAAAAAACTGACTTATCTTTGAATTTTTGTACACTGACGTTAAAGTATCCTTATTGCCTAGAGTACTAACTGGAAAGTTCTAGTGTGGTTATTGACAACCCGCCATGTTTCTAGGATGTAAGGTGAATTGGGATTCGGCATTTCACTGAAAGACGTTTATCATCGTTGTGAAGTTGCCTATTAGCATGAAAGTAATGGGGATATTCTAGGATATTTATAACGATTACGTACATGTGAACGGGAGATCTTTTACAAGTTCAAGACACGTAAGCACGGCAGTAATACGGGTGATATTAACACGCCTAGGAAAGGCCTCATCGCTTCTACGCACGAGGAGTGCATTGTTTCTACCGGTGCTCAATACTACGCAAATCACGTCTGTAACAGCGGAATTTAACTACACGCATTCAAAGACCACAAATTAAACTGCATCTATTAAGTTGTACATTTCTCCTTCATGTTAAGGAAACGGCACCAGAAAGCTGTAAAATGCGAATTTTTACGATCTTAACAATTATTTAGATTTTTTCAATTCACCAAATATGATATAAGCAAATCCATAATGGTTTAGAGAATGGACTTTTAATTTACAAGGAAAAAGTTGTATTCCCGGAATATTTTTTAACTGCGAAATGCATAGTTACGCAAAAATCATTTGAAAAAATAATATCTGGACAACCGCCATTTATGCAATAGGGTAATTTTATATATACAAGTTGTCAATTTGGCATCAATTTCAAATCTTGAAGGCGACAGTAAATGAATTAAATAACACTATTTAATATGAACATTGATAATAATGAAGATGATATTACTTACCTGGATAGTTCGGTTGTTTCTATATATCAACAGGAATTTCAAAATGGGGTTATTTTTCGACATTTAGATTTACCGGCATAATCGGATATTTCGGCAATTTCTGGGGTGATCTAGCCGGGTTAAAGAACGATACCAAAAATCCGGATCTAGACTGTGGCTCTGGGAACGATCTCAAATGCACGGGTGTGGGTTCCTGTATTGGATCTGAAACCCAAAATTCAGGTGGGGGACCCTGGTTCCTGTAGTTGCGTGAGTCGCCACACAGCGCCGTCGCAGCCAGCGGCAGCAGCAGTAATATCCACGCGACTCCCTTCATGGCCGTTCCTGTGAATATCAGCGGCGGATAAGCTCTCCTTACATTATAGGCTGCTCGTGGTTATTTCCTCACTTCTGAAATCAACATTTAGATAAATGTTACTGCTCTTACCTGTACAATACGTATTTAAAGAGCACATTGACACGAATGTCAGGCATGTACATGTCTTAAAGTTGAATTGAAAGTGTTTCATTAACCTTTATTGAAATTGAAATCATTTATTTTAATTTCTGTTTAAGTGCACACAAGAGTGTGAAAAAGCATATTTGTAAAATATTCACGGTTCTAGTAATTTTACAGTATCACGTGACCGGCGCATGAATAAAGTGGTCAGGCTCATGGCAATGTTAATAGAGTACAAAGAGTAAGTGAAGTTAGGTGGAGAGATGTGGGTGGCTCTTCACATCGAAGTATTGAGAGCCGATGAGGGCGAAGCGAGGGTAGTACGGAGCAGCGCTGGAATGAAAGGGCGGAGGAAAGGGAGATCCCCGCAAAAACCCGCTGACCAGTGGCAGCGTCCAACACGATTCGCACATACGCAAATACGGGACTGGCCTCTCCAGGAATCAAGCCCGGTTCTCCTAAGGGAGAGGCAAGTAGTCTTACCACTGCACCACTGCGGCCCCTCATAAAGTGTAAGAAAACTTATTGTGCATACAAACAGACCTGAAACAGGGCTTGCAGAAGTGAAATGTTTACCGTGGAGGGCGAAAACTAGCAATGGCCACAATGCGTAAAAAATTGTGCAAGCTACGGCGGAGTAACTCACATAAAATGATGGGCTTTCATTTTGAGCCTGGTAGTCGCCAAACCTACAGTGCGACATTAAATGTGACCTTAAGGCGCTCGCCTACCTGGGTCTATTTTCCACTACGGAGCCTCAGAAATAGTTCAACTATTAGAGTGACACAGGCACGCGCAACAATTCCCTGTCACCACTACGCGCACGGCATTGAACTAGCAAAACTAGCGTCAATGATATTTGTATTGCCACGATGTAAGTGGCAACTCTTTGATGTATGTATGTTTTTGTTATTTCAGTTTNATGTTTGATTTTGTTATATCAGTTTAATCAAGAAGTTTTGAAAGCCCAAAGTAGGGTGTCTTGTTGTAACCATTTCCTATCCATCCGCCATATCTAATATTAACCATTGTATTGACCGGATATTATTGTTCGTACGATATTAGTCTGACTAATAGATATATGAAAATTTTTAACATTTCGTGTTAAATACTAAAGAAACGAAAAATTATTAAATAAAATATTGACAATTACATTTTTTAACAGGCAGTGTTAAAACCATATTAATACCTATTTCTATCTATGTGACAACTTCGTCCGAAACACATGCCCAAAAGTGTCTATAAAATCTGTGGAATTAGGAGTGTGGACTTTTTCAGAGGTATGTTGTAAATAGTATTAGTTAACCGCCAAAAGCCAACAGTAAAATCTACTGTACAGCCCTATTCTATAAGCGCAAATATATTTGAAGCATAATTTACGACTTGGGAGTCTGAACATTAATTTTCGTTCATAACGAAACGACTTCTAACGTATTTTTTGCAATGTACGTTACGTGACGTGTAAGGAGTTTATTTCGTAACTTGCCAATTCTTACCCTTTGTAAATTTAAAACAGGAATACAAAAAAATTATTTTATCATCAACAAATGTTAACCTTACTCTATTAACTCAACGTAAAGAAATGGGACAACTCTGCCAAGGTTGCTTCCAACTTGACTGTGCGCATGACAGTCAATGTGCTATTTAAAATACATATTATACAAGAATTGGAAATAACAAGTATCAGAAGGTTGATTTCAAATGTGATCAAATAACCACCGCTTACTAGAAATGAAATAAGTTTATGAAAACAGTTAATAAATATTATATATGTTAGGGCATGAACACTTTTGGGAATTAAAATTAAGCTAAAATAGCTTAAAATTAAAGGTAATAATTTCCAACGTTCAGCAAATAAGTATTGTAAATAAATTTTAATTTATTTCAGACGTTTAAAATATATCACAATGTTCGTAATATTCGTTCCTGTAATTGGCTGTATGTTAACTAAAAAAATCAATAAATATTTTAGAAAATCAGATCATGTCCATCAAATAAAAAAAAAGTGATATTGTAACACATTTTCAATCATATTTAATTTTAACTGGCAATTGTCAGTCGGAACTACCTAGATCACCGGCTGTTCTTCAGGAGTAGCGCAAATATAAATGAAGGACCTGGAATATAAATTATGTTATGTCTATATGCTTTGTGTTGTATACGTCTTCACCCATTTGATAATCAATACCCTAATTGACTTTAATGTCATAAAACCAAGGACCTGGAATATACATTATGTTATGTCTATATGCTTTGTGTTGTATACTTCTTCACCCATTTGATTATCAATACCCTATTTGACTTAAATGTCATAAAATCAAAGACCTAGAATTAACATTATGTTATGTCTATATGCTTTGTGTTGTATACGTCTTCACCCATTTGATTATCCATACCCTATTTGACTTTAATGTCATAAAATCTAAGACCTGGAATATACATTATGTTTTGTCTATATGCTTTGTGTTGTATACGTCTTCACCCAATTGATATTCAATACCCTATTTGACTTTAATGTCACAAAATCAAGGACATGGAATATACATTAAGTTATGTCTCAATGCTTTGTGTTGTATACGTCTTCACCCATTTGATTATCAATACCCTATTTGACTTTAATGTCATAAAATCAAAGACCTGGAATATACATTATGTTTTGTCTATATGCTTTGTGTTGTATACGTCTTCACCCAATTGATTATCAATACCCTATTTGACTTTAATGTCACAAAATCAAGGACATGGAATATACATTAAGTTATGTCTCAATGCTTTGTGTTGTATACGTCTTCACCCATTTGATTATCAATACCCTATTTGACTTTAATGTCATAAAATCAAAGACCTGGAATTAACATTATGTTATGTCTATATGCTTTGTGTTGTATACGTCTTCACCCATTTGATTATCCATACCCTATTTGACTTTAATGTCATAAAATCTAAGACCTGGAATATACATTATGTTTTGTCTATATGCTTTGTGTTGTATACGTCTTCACCCAATTGATATTCAATACCCTATTTGACTTTAATGTCACAAAATCAAGGACATGGAATATACATTAAGTTATGTCTCAATGCTTTGTGTTGTATACGTCTTCACCCATTTGATTATCAATACCCTATTTGACTTTAATGTATATATGTGATTAGATTTCTAAGTTTAACTTGTCTTCATTCTTTTATACGTATTTATAGTACTTAAATTATGTTAAGTAATATGTAAATTGTAATGCTTAATGCATACTGGTATTTGTGTTCATCATTTTGCATTTAAATGTTTTATATTGATTTTACATCTATAATATTACTTTAATTTCATTTTAAATTAATGCGAGGGTATTCGGAACGGTAGTACCGCGATAAAACCAGCTGGCCAACTGCAACGTCCACCACGGTTCCTCGCATGTAAAATTCCGGGAGTAAGTTCACCGGGAATCGAACCCGGACTGCGATAACCTGAGCGCTTCGACTTCAGATCCGCGTTGTCATCTGCTTTTGTGAAGTCACTTCTCTGGCAGTGAACTCAAGGCTTGGTTACAACAAATTTGAACTTTGGAAAGCTCGTTGGGTTTTTACTTTCTATGGGTGAGTACTTTGGTAACCGACTTTGATAAAAAGCACTGCCCTTGACTACAAATGCGCCACAGTACACACTCGCAAGCTGGCTCCCAGTTGAGATGGCAGCGCATTGATATATATATATATATATACATATATATACTCACTCGCATATACACGCCTGACAGTTTCACTCTTTTACTTGGTTCGCTCATGAATAAAGTAAGGCAACCCACCATAGCATAGCGTTATTTTTAAGTATCCAGAAAGAATAGAATATTATATGAAAAACATCCTAAATATTATTTTCAAAGTTCTCAATTAAACTTGATCAGTATATATCGACAGTGCGCATTTCTGCACGTCAATGGCACCTAATGACTATTTCCATTGTATATCTCTGTCCTCTTATCTACAGAGATATAAAAATCATCCTTTTTCCCTTTTTCTATACATCACAGCTTTAAATGATTATTATCATGTAACATGACGCAAAATTTGTTCTTTAATCAGTGCTGTATTCCAGGAAATATAGTAAAGAATACTGAAATTGGCTTTCCATGTGCGAACTTTAAGAAAACTACAATATCAAGATATACTTCTTATTTTAATTACATGTAGTAGGCGTTCACAATGAATAAAAAGTGTTAGAACGTACCTGCCAGCAGCCAGCAGGACTGTAGAGCAAACGTAGTGAATATGACTTCATTCCTNAGTGTTAGAACGTACCTGCCAGCAGCCAGCAGGACTGTAGAGCAAACGTAGTGAATATGACTTCATTCCTTTGCCTTCAACTTTTATACTCAGTGCGTCACTAGACACAGGAAATCATAAAAGCCATTTTTCACATTGTGTCATTAATTTTTTTTGTAATATTCCCAATGCCAGTATAAATTTTCCGCAGTAAAGATAGTTAACACTCACGGGTCAGGTAGCGATAAACTTCAAAACATAAATGTGAATTCAATTTTTATTTGGGTTCATTAGTATTATTGTTTAGTTATCCGTAGAAACGAAACACTTCCTCCAAGGCTATCTTCAAGTCCGGGACGGGTGACATTTCATTTATAGAGAGTAATTTTTAGGTGACACGTGCAGCATTGAATTTCTGAAATATATATTTTTTTTAAACTGCATTACGAAGCAAACAAATTTGTTGTAGTTATACTCCGCAACATGTTCACATTAAAGAGCTGAAACATAGCATAACTGAATAAATTGACCAAAACTCTGTAAAATAAAAACTTTTCATATGTTTTCAGGTAATACAGTTGCAAAAAAATTTTTGTTTTTCCATACTGCAAGTAAATTATTGTGTCTCTACTACACCATGTTTTAGGAAACGTACAAAATTGTTATTGTATCTTTATGTTTATAGTAAAATTACTACAGTGTTATGGCCTGAGGGATAGTCTAAACTCGTTCGAAAATTTAACACAGTTTTTTTTATATTTACTTTTATCTGCTCTTATGTGTACATGGGTTTGTTATGTTAATAAATAATATTAATTTATCTCGCCTAGTAAATATAGTATAGGTATGAAGTTATCCCAGTAGAAGAGGCTGGCTATAACAAAGACAAAATAGGGTTTTATTTATACTAGTCGAATGAATGTAGCAAACCAGGGGGACTGACATTTGTATTAATCAATTATTTCTCTTCCCAAGTCCCGTTGGACGCCAACAAATAGTCATTCAAGGCCCGTAAAAGTTTCACACAAGTGTTCTGAGTTAAGTTGAGTTGAGTTGAGAGATTTGGTTGGCTCTTAACTACGGGTTCTTGAGATTCGATGAGGGTAAAATAAGGAGATAATGGAGCAGCGTAGAAATTAATAGAGGGAGAAACGGGAGATCCCAGAGAAATCTTGCCGAACAGCGGTATCGTCCGGCACGATTTCCAATTCCAAAAATCTGCACCACACACACACACACACACACACGTGTATATATATATATATATATATATATATATATATTTGGAATCATGAAGTTCTTGAAAATGTGTGTATTGTTTTATAATCCCCCAAAAATTCATGTATTTCGGTTTTTTAAAGTAAAAACACAATAATTTTAACATAAAAAACTCAATCATGATGTAAACAACGGATATATTTATTTCAATCATAATGGGCTCGTACGCATTTTTAATAGTATTTCAACATGGTGATGACTGCGCGATTCAGTATTTCGTTTTTGTAAATTCTATTTAGTTTTTATCGCAACATACTAATAATACGAACAATTACATTTTTCGACATGAACTCTAGTCACGTAACCTTATGGTAACATGTTTTGGCCAATAAGAATAATACCTAATACATCTGCTTTATGTTTCTTGCTATGCTATTTTACTATTGCCACAGAAGAATTTAACAATTTTGTCATAACGAAAAGAAGATCATCTTCACTAAGACTGAACAGGAGTAAACCTTACGAAGATTGTCGACAGAAAACTATGCACTTACATTCTCACAAAAATATGGTAGGGGTATACATTTGTATTTCTCTTGACTGTGAAGTAGACGAACAAATTTACAGAAGGAAAAATAAAAATTTCTTAACAAATACGATTAAATATTGTTTATTTGTTATATTATTTCTTATTTGTATTATGTGTGTTATTTGTTTTATTTGTATAATCAGTATTATTTATAGATTTTATACTTACTGTTTTTCAAGATATAAGTGCATGTGCAATTACTAGCATCAGTAAATAACATATTCGAAGTTCACAAACAATTTATATGTACCTGGTATCTTAATATAAAGGTTTTTCTTCTCTGTATAACAATGTATAACACAAATTCCATGATACACCGAAAAGACCAAAAAAAAACTGGCACACGTGTATAATATCGTGTAGGGCCACCGCGAAGACGCAGAAGTGCCGCAAGACGACGTGGCATGGACTCGACTAATGTCCGAAGGTATGCTGGAGGCAATTAACACCATGAATTCTGCAGGATAGTCCACAAATCCACAGGACTGCGAGGCGGTGGAGATATCTTCTGAACAGCACGTTGAAAGGCATCCCATATATGCTCAATAATGTTCATGTCTGGTGATTTAGGTGGCCTATGGTAAAATGTTTAGTCTGAAGAGTGTTCCTGGAGCCACTCGGTAGCAACTCTTGACATATGGGGTGTCGCATTGTCCTGTTGGAACTGTCCACGTCCGTCGGAATTCACAATGCACATGAATGGGTGCAGGTGATCGGACAGGATGCTTATGTTTCTGTCACCTTTTAGAGTCGTATCTAGACGTATCAGAGTCCCATTTCACGCTAACTTAACATGCCCCATACCATGACAGAACCTCCACCAGCTTGAAAAGGCCTCTGTTGACATGTAGGGTCCATGGATTCTTGAGGATGCCTCTATACCCGTACACGTGCATCCGCCCGATACAATTGGAAACGAGACTCGTCCGACCAGGACACGCGTTTCCAGTCATTAACAGTCTAATGACTGTGTTGGCGGGCCCAGGCGAGGCGTACAGCTTTGTGTCGTGCATTCAACAACGGTACACGAGTGGGTCTTTGGCTCCGAAACCCAATATCAGTGATGGTCCGTTGAATAGTTCGCACGCTGGCACTTGTGGTTTCCCCAGCATTGAAATCTGCACCAATTTGAGAAAGTGTTCTACTTCTGTCGCCTTTAATGATTCTCATCAGTCGTCGTTTGTCCCGTTCGTTCACGATCTATTTCCGGCCGCAGCGATGTCGAAGATTTGATGTTTTACCGGATTCCNTTTGTCCCGTTCGTTCACGATCTATTTCCGGCCGCAGCGATGTCGAAGATTTGATGTTTTACCGGATTCCCGATACTCACGGTACATTCGTGAAATGGTCGTATGCGAAAATCCTGATTTTATCGCTACCTCGGAGATGCTATGTGGCATCTCTCGTGCGCCGACTATAGCACCACGTTCACATTCACTTAAATCTTGATAACCTGCCATTGTAGCAGCAGTAACCGATATAGTGACTTTGTGAGACGCTTGTTGTCTTATATATGTGCTGCCAACCGAATCGAATTACTCCGATTGATTCCATACCTCTGTTATTTGCATACGCACGCCTATACCGGTTTTTTTTGCTCTCCAGTGTTAATACACATACAGCATTTATTTGATTTTGAGAAACTTACAATGGCTGCACTTTCTTCATTACAAAGTAATATTTACCTGGCTTTTCCAAGACGATTCNTGATTTTGAGAAACTTACAATGGCTGCACTTTCTTCATTACAAAGTAATATTTACCTGGCTTTTCCAAGACGATTCTAATGGAAGTCCACGCCATGCAATTAAGATACACGTTCTGGTTTACTTTACGTGATAGATAAAGCAACAAAAAGGCATGAAAACCAAATATTAAATCATTATCGATATAAATGCAATAAAATATTATTTGNGATTTTGAGAAACTTACAATGGCTGCACTTTCTTCATTACAAAGTAATATTTACCTGGCTTTTCCAAGACGATTCCTAATGGAAGTCCACGCCATGCAATTAAGATACACGTTCTGGTTTACTTTACGTAATAGATAAAGCAACAAAAAGGCATGAAAACCAAATATTAAATCATTATCGATATAAATGCAATAAAATATTATTTGNATAGATAAAGCAACAAAAAGGCATGAAAACCAAATATTAAATCATTATCGATATAAATGCAATAAAATATTATTTGTACGTTCTTTGTAGTACATAGAAAAGTACGACCATTTTTTTCCCCCTGAAGAAAGCATTTATTTAAGTGTCCGAGAACGAGTACTGGACTATTATTGTATGGAAAATTATTTTAGTAAATAAAGTGCATATGTATAAAATCCAGCCACGGTATTCACCTTTATATTCAAAGGATACTTACGCGACTAATTAAAACGTTATGAAATTAATTAAATATTTATTTTTAAGAAGCATAGATTTCAATATTGCCTTTTCCGTAATTTAAAAATCTTTTGGTTAGAAGGTCAAAATATGGAAAAAAGATCACAATACTAAAAAATAAGGCTATTATATGTATATGTTAACACTACTCATGCTAAACAGCTCGAATTATCGAATTTAGAAACCAATCGATATGAATAAAATACAACCACAGGCAGCTGATTGTACCGTGAAGTTACATGCACATTATTGGTTTTAGACAAAGATATTACACAAACTTACGTTTTCTAACAATAACATAAATCATAAACCGCAAAAATATTGCACATAAAATTAATTTCTTACCTGACAGAGAATTGAACATTATTTGAATATAAAAATTCAGTATAGACAAGCGCACCATCCCACTGAGTTAACACACAATTCACGATATCGTCGTGTAAAAGGTTATGTAAATGATAAAAATGCATAGCTATAAGGTATATTTAAAGTGGTTTTTAATGTTTTATTTTGACCATGGGAGTAAATTTCAAAGTTCCCGTTACTAACGCGTACATTATGTTTCATTTTGTACATATATACGTTTTATAAAAACCCGCAATCGGGTGTCCGCCAACTCGTCTGTCGCAGCTCCGCGTGGGTATAGCAGACATTTAGAACACGTTCTATTACCGTTCCGGGCTTGGTCATTAGTACGAAAACTGTCATAGCCGCTGCCTGACCCCTCCGGAGCGCGCTGGACTGTAAGGCAGGACTGACAACCCGTCTCTTTCGTCCGTAATCCTTCCGTCAATCACGTGACCAACAGCCAACCAGAGGTGGCCATTAATTCTATCCGTACGTCAAAAAATCTTTGCAAGTTTTAACTTATGACGGACGGGTGAAATTACAGCCTTCTCAACGTGCAGGTGTTGTTACCCGTTCATTCCGAGTATTTTAGAAAGTTGTGTAGTGCGCGTGGTTCTTTTTTTTTTGGCCGTCTTTTGTTTTCATGTGTTTGTTTATATAGTTGTAAAATTATACTATGTTACATTTTCCCTAGAGATATGATGATAACTACGATTGCAAAAATGAGTTCGTTCTTTGCGATAGTAAATGTAATAATATCATGCTATATGCTTTGAAAATTTTTTGTAGCATCAATTAATTTTCGTTATGTACATGTATGCACATTTTGGGTACTTACAAACACAACACCAACATAATTATAAATTTTTTATGGAGATTTTTTTCTATTTGTAAACCGTTCTCTTTGTATTAGTTAATGGCAAAGAACTGACATCGGACGTACACTGGAGAGCCTAAAAAAACTGGTATAAACGTGCCTATGTTAATAACAGAGGTATGGAAACAATCAGAGTAATACCATGCGGTCGGCAGCGCCTATATATAAGACATAAAGTGTCTGGCAAAGTTGTTAGATCGGTTACTGCTGCTACAATGGGAGGTTATCGCGATTTAAGTGAGTTTGAACGCGGTGTTATAGTCGGCGCACGAGAGTTGGGACATAGCATCTCCGAGGTAGCGGCAAAATTAGGATTTTCGGGCACGAACATTTCACGAGTGTACAGTGAACATCGGAAATCCTGTATATCATCAAATCTTCGGCATTGCTGCGGCCGGAAAAATATCGTGAACGAACGGGAAAAACGACGTATGACGAGAAACATTAAACGTGACCGCCATGCAAACATTTCTATAATTGGCACAGATTTCACAGTTNTAAACGTGACCGCCATGCAAACATTTCTATAATTGGCACAGATTTCACAGTTGGGGCATCAACAGGTGCCAGCTTGCGAACTATTCAACGGACCATCATTGATATGGGCTTTCGGAGCCGAAGGCCCACTCGTGTACCGTTGCTGACTGCACGACACAAAGCTTTACACGTCGCCTGGGCCCGCGAACACCACCATGGACTGTTGATGACTTGAAACATATTGCCTGTTCTGACGAGTCTCGTTTCCAATTGTATCGGGCGGATAAACGTGTACGGGTATGGAGAAATCCTCATGGATCGATGGACCCTACATGACATCAGAGGACTGTACAAGTTGGTGGATGCTCTAAAATGGTATGGAGCTTGTGCAGTTGGCGTAAAATGGGGCCCCTGATACGTCTAGATACGACTCTGACAGGTGACAGATACGTAAGCATCCTGTCCGATCACCTGCACCCATTCATGTCCATTGTGCATTCCGACGGACGTGGACAATTTCAGCAGGACAATGTGACACCCCACACGTCGAGAGTTGCTACCGAGTGGTTCCGGGAAACTATTCTAACTTTAGACACTTCCATTGGCCACCTAAGACACCAAACATGAACATTATTGAGCATATCTGGGATGCCTTGCAACGTGCTGTTCAGAGGAGATCCCCACCGCCTCGCACTCCTATGGATTTGTGTACTGCCCTGCAGGATTCTTGGTTATAATGGCCTCGTGCAATCATTCAGACATTAGTCGAGTCCATGCCGCGTCGACTTGCGGCATTTCTGCGTGCTCGCGAAGGCTTTACACGATATTATACAGGTGTACTAGTTTTGTTGGCTCTTCAGTGTACCAAGAGTGGTTGTAAATCTCTTGGCTGAGAGACGGGAGGACGAATGACTGACGGTCAGATGCCGGACGCGACGGGATATTGTAAATCGTCTCTAACCTACACTGGAGCAGAAAGGCTTGCAGAAAATGGGTAGGAAAACTGCTACGGAAATGGGTATAGTGTAAGGCTCGCTCAACAGCTTTCTTACACACGGGCCAAGTTTCAACACGCTCGCGAATAGAGATTCGGAGATTCTCCCTCCCAAATTTGTCCACGGCAGCAATCTATTCCGTGTTGATTGCCAAGAATACTTAAACAGGTGTGGGAAAAATCTTTATGATCGCAAGTCCCTTAACAAATCGATTTCAATGGTATATACACACTTCAATCGGACATATATTTAAGCTTCAATAACATCACCTTCTGGAGACGAAAATCTAAAAACATTTTGAGCTTGTTTGGAAGAATATTATGACCCAACCATACTTAGACAACTGGCTTCAGCACGCGCCACCTTTTCTGCATAAAAAAGATATCAGTTTGGCACAAGTTGCCACCTGCCAACGCAAACTGTAAGCTGTTTATTCAAACAACCAGCCCAATGCCGGATTCTCACTTTCGTTTAGATGGCCCACAATTACATACCATGTAATAGTTTATGTGAGAAACGAGCTTACATTATTTAGACTTTATTTATGAATTATCTGGAATTTAGAATAAACTCAATTTGTTGGTATTATAATTTGTTCGTGGTTTCGTCACACTTTTCAAAACAAACCTTTGAAAAATCACTCTATGTGTGACGGGCTTGGTTGTTTCCTAAATATTGCATATATTAAAGTAATTTTAAACTTATGTTTTAATAAAATTGCCACATTATTTCTTAAATTAATTTTTCTTACATTTTATTTATAATTTATAACATATAATTTGTAATTTATATTTTAAAAAGCGAGAAAATAGGTGTATTGGTGGAGCAGAGTAAGAAATTTTTGTTCAGTGAAATATTGTTTCACTGAGAGCGCACGAATATGGTGCGTTGTCCCTTTCGTGCAACTTCCTAGACACGTCAGTAAAGCATTGTTTGCATAAGGCGGATGAATATCTGGGAAGTATAACTTCATCAGGGCTTCAGTAAAGTCGGAAGTAACCACGGATGGACTCTATGTACCACGCAGGTGCTGGAGGACGCGGTGAAGGTGCTGGCCATGCAGGCGGGGAAGCTGGACGAGCTCCCCGCCAAGTACCGGCAGCACGACAAGCTGCTGCAGCGCATCAAGGCACCAGGTATGGAAGACGCTGGTAGTTCAGATGCAGGACGACGTCAAGGAGCTACATCGCCGCCTCGTCACTTTCCAGGAGCCTCGTGGAGCTGGATAAGGCTGACCGCGAGCTGCTCACCGCCTAGGTGCGCCACCATCACACACGCTGACTTTCCCTGGGCGAGCTGAGGTCCTGGATTATACACAATGACCAGCTAGCAAACTGGGACCTGTTGGCAGACCTGTTTACAGTGGCGTTACAACTAGAGGGGCAGGGTACACATCGCCTCTTCACTCAATCGAGGAAATTGTGCCACTATGAGTTTGACTAGGCAGCTAGACGGGGTTTGCTCACCGAGATCCATCGTTATATTGTATGCAATATATAATGAATTGCTGTAATATAGTTCTGATAAATAAATGCAAATTTGTTTCTGAGTTATAGAATAGTCTCTATCATTTATGTAGCAAGTAATTTAAACTGTGATCACACCAAATTTAATTTTTTTGGGGAAGGAAAAATTAATTTAAATGCGTTCTTTAAGGCCTGTGTCCCCTCCCAAGTTAAAAATGTTTCTTTGCCTCTTCTTTGTCAGGTATTTTGCTTGTTTACGTTATTTTCTGCTTCAAAATTTCAAACATAATTTACGTGAAATTTAATGCACGAATAATAATTTTAATACATCTTACTCCCCACACTGGTATCCCACACTTACGTAATGCCGTGGCAGAACTGTTGGAAAATTCAGTAAAAACCAAAATAGGTCATGGGAAATAAATACAAAATATCGTAATTACGACCCACGGTTAATATATTGCAACTTATATGTAAGTTATTTATAGAGAATTCCGTTGCGGTATGTAAATAAATTGTAACACATTAACCGAAAAATAGTCTTACAATTAGAAAAGTCTAACGATGAAGGTTTATTCGGGATGTAATTTAACTATTGTTACAATCTTTGGGATGAGATTCCTGGGAACAAAACAACCAAACATGGTCCAATGAACATAAAGCTTTGTTTTTGAGTTACATGTCTTACACATTATGCAGACATGTATTACCAGCATCGCTTATTGGGTTGTGACGTTTGGTTTGGAGACAAATGCACCAGCCCACGAATGCAGTAGGACACAAGAAATAAAGAAGTTTTTTTTAATGTTACGGCAGGGGCGAATTTAGTTTCCCATACACAGATGGCAGTTGTGTACTTGCGTTGTCAGCATAATGTGTACAGTACAGGAGACACTTCAAGCATTGCCTGTGATGTGGCCAATGTACGTCCTGTAACTCGATAATAACGGGTCGTATGACATAATATGTACTAAGGAACATTTTTGTATGTTTTGATACTTGTATTGATCTCCCGAAGTTTGTTACAACAGTTTAGATACATTATGTACTTGTACAAATCATCTCTGTCTAAGTACAATTAAATAAATTGATACCTCCCTAGTGCTATTGCATATAAGTAGGTATTTATTCTGCTCTCTGCGTAAGGCGCCAGCAGTTCATGATAGCCATCAGTGTTAGGGCGCAGGAATATGTTGACGCTACTATCCCTAGGTCCAATTTACCAAATAAATTCACCTTCTTTGCGAGTTAACATATGTCAGTTTTATTTCCGTTTAACAATTTAACTTCTACATGATCACACGAGACAACTCTCCCCTCCCCCTCCCTACGTAGGCTACGTAAGGCTTGATGAAGAGATTTGCGCCATGGGGAGCAAGGTTCGTCGCACTTGCTCTATGTTTCTACTTAGCTTGTCTCGAGGTGAAGGTTGATCTCCCAGCCGGTGACCTTGGAACTGCACCGTCCCTCGCTGACCGGCGTTGACGTCTCGACGTTTTCTCTCGGACTCCTCCTGGCGCCACTCAGCACTCCGCGCTTCACATCGGCCGACTACCTCGTTCCTTCGTCTTCCTCCTATTTTTGTATGCTCGTTAGCCATATTAAATTCGCATCATCTCTGCATGTGTCCGGGCTGCCCGCCGCATCCTCTGGGTTGTAAAACACATGTTCGGCGCTCCGGCGCACGTGGGTCCGCCGTCGTCCCTTGATTCTGGCCCCGACGTTTATTGTTCCTCTCTGCACGTGATTGAACCCTTGGTGGTCCCTTGATTCTGGCATAGAAGTTTAATTGCTCCATCCTGTACGTGCTGGGACACTTGGTGGGCCCCTTGGTTGGCGCATGTGTTTCGTCTGCTGCCTCCGGATATCATGTCGCTATATTTCCAGCACGCTCGCCAAAAGCTCTCTTCATTTGTTGTGGTGGCTGGCTCGGGAGAGACGCCGCTGTTGAGATGCAGCTGCGTCTGTCTTCCTCCGCATGTGGCCCCTACACCACGTGGTTATTCCGCCTTGGAATCCTGGCGCCATTCTTCTAGCACGCTCGCCAAAAGCTCTCATCATTTATTGCGGCAGCCAGCCTGCGAGTCTCGACAGAGTGTGTCTTCTGACGAAAAATATCTGTCGGGATGCGGGACGCGTCAATATATAATGACTGGATTCTTCAAATACTGTTGGCAGAGAACTTTTAAGGGAGCAGTAGGTATAAATAGATTATAAAAAAAAATGTTACAGATTTTTGTAAACAAATCGATTTCAGTTTCACGGGCTGACATTTCAGTCTAGTTGTCAAGGAGAAAATATCAATGACATTTTTCTAAATAATTCAGTTTAGCACTCCCATCATGTTGTCGCAATTATAGGGACCCAAACACGGGGACTCGCATTTGTGAGAACACAATTAAAATTTTTATTACTGATTTTGATTTCCATTGCTTGTCCGAAATCAACTCCACGAGAATACTGAAAAAGGCATTAACTTTAACGTTCCTGGTTCTCCAAGCCAATAGCCAAGCCACTGGTCACATCTCTAATAATCCTCTTTGGAAAAGAATTTAAGTCTATTTACGTTTTCTTCTCTATTTTGGTCAAAACCTTGTTTGAAATATTTCTCTGTTTTCTAAAGATCACATGTATCACAAGCGTTTTATACTTGCCTTAACATATAAGTATCTTAAATTTCATCAATTAAATATTACATACAATTTCTTTTAAATGTTATAATTATTTTAAAATTGATGTAAACCAATATATAGTGAAAATAGTTGTTTAGGCAAAAGCCAATTCGAAAGTGATAGGATGCAATATATTATTGCAGAAATGCAGTGTGTGTCCCTTAGGTGTAATTTTGAAGCTTAGTTTACATGAGGCGCAGGAATATTCGGAATGTAAAACTTGAGCAAATCTTCAGAAAAGATGTAAATAATATTGCGAGTGCGGTGAGCAGTGTGTGACAGGTACGACGCATGGAGGAACAGATCGCAGCTCACAAGGAGTACACGGCGATGGTTCACCGCGTCCTCGAGTGCAACGCCACCTAGTTCCGGCGCTACATCTCGCGAGTTGAGCACGCGCTAAGCACGGTCGACAACAACTTCGAGGACCTGGAGGAGCGCACCAAGTGCTGGGGCGTCTACCGCAACTAAGAGATCTTCCTCAAGGCATGCCAACACATCTTCGACGAGGTGATCGCGAGCGTAGGGTGTGTGCCGACGGCCGGCATCCAGTTCTCGCCATCGCTGCAGAAGGCGGTCCGCGACGGCATGAACGTGGCTGCCGTGTCACTGCTTTTGCATCTGCATGGCCGCATCAGCGGCTCCAACGTGTGTGGCCCAGACATGTGTCTTGGATGTGGAGGCTTGCATCAGCGACCTCCAGCACAAGATCCTGCTGCACCATGACTAGGCCACGCTGGAGGCCAATCACCTGAGACTCAGCCTCATCGACACCAAGAAGCGCAACGACCAGCTGAAGGAGAACCTCCAGACGTGCCAGAAGCACATCAAGGAGCAGCAGGAGATGATTGACGACCGCGAGAATCACGGTAACCTCGGCGCAGTACCGTCTGAGGACTCACGCTGAGACCCTCGTCTACCTTCCTTACATATGCTGTCCGCATTAACCCATTGCATCCTGCACCACTACTCCTCTCTACCCACCAACGCACATCTTCCATTGTTACCATTCATGTAAAAATTATAGTAAATATACATCAATACACATACCACCTATGATTAGACTTTTTTCAGTTAACATTTGTTACTACTGAAAAAGTAATATCAACTACTCAGAAAGCTTTGTAACTAACCCAAAGAGAATTATAAAATTATTTAAAAGGACACGATGAAGAGAAGAAAGGAGGAGAAGAGCTGCAGTAAGAGCTATGCGATTCCTATCCACATAGATGCTAATCCTGCTTGTCATCTTCTTTTTCAATATTTTGTTTTATTTTCTTTCGAGCTTTATACTTTTCCCTTTCATGTATTAAATTTCAATTTTAAAATTATCTTCCAACACTAAGAATTTTCTTACATTTGTAAATTATTGTAATTTCTGCTTTCTCCCAATGCTCGCGTATTAATCCAATTGAATTTAATTCTGAACACAGGTATTATACCACAGAGAATATAATCCAAGCCAACTTATACAAAATCGTGATCCGAATAAAACAGTTTTAAATTTAGAAGCATGTATTTAAAGATACAATGTTGCAATAAGCAGAAACATAAATATTAGAAGTAAATATGGTTTCAAACAAAAAACTCTAGAGATACTGATGACACTATAGTTTTATTGTTCATAATAAATGAAACAGTGCAGATCAGTTAATAATATGTGTAAAGCGAGTACTATCCTAGGATTAGCCAAGAATTTACCAATATAACTCTTAAGACTTCTTTCCTTTGTATCAACTTTGGTTGTAAAGTCTAATACATCTGTGTTATCGTATTTACTATTATAAAATATTTACAGCAGTATCATTTTAAAAATAGGTGTGTGAGAAACGTAAGTCACGTAATGGTTTGTTTACATGGTCTACTGTAGTGTCACGTGTGTGAAAATTTGGTGGAAATCAGTTGATTGCTTCCCGAGATATCGCATAATAGTATTTGTTCTCATTTGGCACTAACATACAAAATACCTAAAAACAGATGCTTTGTATGTACGCAATTGTATGATATTTTTATAAATACTGAAAGCATACAAAGATTTTGTAGAATTTGATTCAACTGTTTAATAGGTTTGTCAAATTGACACGTGCCCCATACTGCTTTAATTCTGAAGTGCTTCTGTCATACCCCCGCCATCATAAACCTGCATCCGTAATCAAGGGCTCCAGTGGACACGTGCCACGAAGCCGGCTGTCCCGGGGAGCAGACAGGCAGTTGGGAGGCGTGAGAAAATGGACACGCACAGGGGAAAAATGAAAAGTTAAGGAAGCAATTCGCCGACGAGGGATCTCCAGAATTAAGACACGTAGGAAAGCTGACGGCGGATATAATATCGCCGACACACAGTGAATGAGAGGCGTGGGAGGGAAGTCGGCGACTGGAAGTGTCACAGTGGCACCTATAGTCGAGATAAGTGAGAAAAGGCTGACGGTGACAGGCAGAATCACCGCTGCCCCACTCCCCAAAAGAGACGCGTGGGAAACGCTGACAGACGTCAGCTAGGTTTTGCCGAGAGGGGGTTAAGAGTCCCGACACATGGAGGAAGTAGTTAGTTGAATCCCCGCGCCGAGAGGCGGCAGTCGGTTGGGGGCTCATCAGGAGCACCACGCTGACATGCGAAGTTAGTTAGTCGTGCGACGCCGAGAGCGGGAGTCAAGTGGTGGCCTCAACGAGGGGCGTCACACTGAGAGGAGAGACAGTTGGTCGACGTCAAGGGCCAGAGACGGGAGTTGGAAGAAGCCGAGGACCGCGCCCCGATCAGACGACTGGGAAGAGGTCAACAAGCTGACCGATCACAGCTAGCCATCGGAGACATCTCACCCAGAACTGCAGATTTAACTAAGTACCAGCGTCCGTCTCTCAAGGAACCTTCCCTGACACCTAGCATTCCCCCTCTATGTGGAAGCAGTAAGCACGAGTTCTTCATGTCGCCCTTAAGGCTCCCAACTTGCGGGGTACCGTCCCGGAGTAAAGTGCCTATGTTTGTATTGTTATTGCCAAATATAGTCTTTTAAAATAATCACACAGAGAGACCAAGTACTTTTTCACACCCTATTCGACATCCAAAGCACCCATAGACTGTGCCAGAGAATGGTAACTCGTACCCTACGAACCACCCTGTATCCCACACGTGGCGAATTACGTCAAATTTATATAAATTATTTTATAGCGATAATATTTAAAATATATTCCTGACCTAATTAAATCGTGCAATTTTAAATGGCCTATACTAAAATTTCTTGTGTGTAAAATTTCTTGGGAACATTGTTAATTGTTTTCGCGAAATACAGGTAAAAGTATCCACTTTCTCACCTGTCACTATCTTACAAAATGATAGACAAAAGAGAATATCTATAAACCATTTCATGCTCCTGTTTGATACTGTCAGCATATATATTTGTTTGAATTAGGTGATTTGCTTAATAAATAAAAATTGTGATTTAAATTATTTATTTTGTGACAATTTGAAATAAAATTGCCTTAAACACTCATAAAGGCTATTCGCGGTAAAGTGAACAACTTTGAAATCCATTTCACTTAGAATATTAGCCAATAAAGATATTTATTTTAGACTTAGACGTTTACTTCCGAGTGCGATGGAATACACACTATGTTTATTACTTACATGACAATATATTAAAAATAAAACAGTTTATGGATAAAACTGGCTTAAAAAAAAGTTACTAGAGCCTCCAAAGTTGTCACTTTACTGTGAACAGCCTTTAGCTGTTATTTTTAATAGGCTACCTGCATAAATATTTTGGTGGGTATTAGAATTTGGTCATCGATATATATAATAGAATCCATTTTCTCAAGTGTTGCTATATTTATGAATGGTTGGATTGGTAACCAATTCTGTATTAGCTGAATGTTGTAGTGGTGTAAGAGGTTCTGTGTGTAAATACATTTAATTGCTTTAATATGTACTGCCAGCATTCAAAGTTTAGTTTAAATTTATTTTATGGTTTTGTATAAATAGCAAATTTACCTTAAATATTTATATGTGTGTGATTTTGAAAATCATTACCATGGCACACTAAAAACATGCAACTTTTTATGGCCTGCTATAGTAATACTACTTTGTAAAGTTTTGTAGGAATAGGTAACTGTTTCATGAGATATTACTAGATAACAATTACTTTTTATGTGTCGCTATCTTACAAAATGGCGGGTTAAATAGGTTGCCTAGAAACATATTTAATGCATGTAATATGTTTTCAGAATGTCAAGTTTTGTGTATATCAAACGGTTTAGTAGCTTTAAGAAATGAAACAAAAATATTTATACATCCTTAATTTTTTTAATAAGTGCGTGAAGCATTTAAAATACTTACGTTTATATTTCCTACCATAGTATTACATACATGCCAAATTTGGTGAGAAAAGATTACATAGTTTCAGAGCTACACTAAAGAGCCAAAAAACTGGTACACCTGCATAATGTCGTGTAGGGCCCCCGCGAGCACGCAGAAGTGCCGCAAGATGACGTGGCATGGAATCGACTAATATCTGAAGGTATGCAGGAGGTATTGAAATCTGCCCCATTTAAGAAAGGGTTGCACATCCGTCACGTTTAATGATTCTCGTCAGTCGCTGTTTGTCCCGTTCGTTCACGATCTTTTTCTAGCCGCAGGGATGTCAAAGATTTGATTGTTTTACCGGATTCCCGATATTCACGGTACAATCGTGAAATGGTCGTACACCAAAAGCCACAGTTTATTGCTACCTCGAATATGCTATGTCCCATCTCTCATGTGCCGACTAGAAAACCCGTTCAAACTCGCTTAAATCTTGGTAACCTCCCATTGTAGCAACAGTAACCTATCTAACAACTTTTCCAGACGCGTGTTGTGTTATATATAGTCACTGCCGACCGCATCGCGTTAATCTGATTGGATCCATTCCTCTGTTATGTGCATACGCACGCCTCTGTCAGTTTTTTGGCTCTCTATTAATTAATGTAAAAGTATGTTTTTTAATATATTACTTTCTTCAATAATGACAGAAAAACCATAATAATTACTCCACTCACTCTACAATAAATTCAATTAATTTGTCGTGCACTGCCAACATACCATAAAGAATTTGTTTTTAATAAAACCTATGGTTCCCGAAATATGGCATATTACCCGAAATATAAAAATGGCCACCTTTTCGAGCAAAATGTACCCGGAATGGTCGATAACTATAAAAGTTAGATATCCTTACTACTAAGCGAGTACTGAGTTTGGTGAATTCTGATTCAGGTTTTTACAAAAAATTTCTGGAGTCATTTAATTAGCCAATTTTTCAAAAGAAAGTGGGCTTAAAACCACTCATTTGCAAATTTCTGCGAAAAAGTTGTAGTCAGTAGAATGATATTTTAGCGTAGTCCTTGAAGAAAATGACAATGATTTCTAATTTTTTTTCAAATTATCACTTTGTGTTATTGGCAGACATGTGAATCATGTAAATTAAACTACTTACACTTATGAAAAATTCATAATGCATATTTAGCCCAGCTAGTACATGCCCACACTTAACTTTCGCTATAACTTCGTCAAGCATTGATACATGGATGCATGTTTTGATACATATACAAACTTACACAAATTATGTCTTTTGTTACATTATACCATATGATATTTTCGTAAATTATCTTCTGATATTGTTAATTATTATCATGCAATATTTGAGTAGGCTATTGTGTACATCCAAAAAAATTTATGTTTTTTAAACTGAGGTTGAACATTTGGTTGCTGGAGGGGTCATAACAGAAGGGCCCAGTCGTTGTGATTATCAGAATCAGGAATGTATTTGACTATTCTTGGATATGCCATCCAAAATTTTGAAAAACCGAAATCAGAATGGCTGGATTAGTAACCAATTCTGTATTATCGGAATTTACGTACATGGAGTGTCATGATGGTACTCTGCCACTTCATTCTCTACACTTAAATTTTCAGGATTAAAAATTTTCTTTTGTTAATGGTTTTGAATAATTTTTTATGTGGTCAGACTTACCATCATTCAACTACATGGTGTATTTGTAAAACCCTTAGATATATTTTATCATTAACAAATTGATTAATGTATAGCAAAGCTATTATGGCAGCTAATTAGGCATTATACTGTATTTTCGCATTTTAGTTTGTTGTCAGTATGCGTTAGTTGATAATTGTAGCGTTTTTGTATAACTGCGATAATAAACATACAAGGCCTAAATAAATTAAATAAAAAATTAATAAATGTGTGTGTTACAAACCCAAGTGCCAAGGACTGCCCTAAAATTGTAATTATATTTTTGATTAAAAAGAGCCACTCGACATGACACCACCTCAATTAGAAAAAATAAGGCAAAAATGTTCTGTAAAAGAACCATTTAAAATTACACACCTGATATATGGTGCACAAACATCTATATGCTCAAAATTGCACTGGACTGTACAAAGCGTTACTAAATATTGTAAATGTAACAGCTTTGTGACATCTCAGTAGAAGCAAATATATATGAGAAATTTTTATTAATTGGTTTAACTATAAAATTGAAAAAGAACTATTGTGTGAAATGGAAAATGGACAAATCTTTTATAACAATATAATTAATAATATTTCTATGAGAGGAGATTGAAACTTTCTTGCAAATAAATTGTGTAACTGATCTCTATAATCATATAAACTATTATGTCTATATTGACTCAAATTTTTGTATGCGCAGAGCGTGGCGGTCGTTGCTATTGGCCGGTGGGTTTTTGTGGGTCCATCAGTTTTCTCCCCTCTTGCATTCCTTCACAGTTCCTTTACCATTTCAGTACAGTCTCATCGGCGATGATGGCAGCTGTTCAGCGCTACCCAAAACTCTCAATCTTAAATATATGTACAGAATAGGATATTGATAAATTTACAAATGAACTAATAAGCTTGAAATCGAACCTTCATATTATTTAAATAGCAGTGTCTAATAGATTGTATATTTTGTCATTGCATGTGCATGTTTAAAAAGGAAATAATTTTTAGTTTGCATATTACAACCATAATTAATGTTAATCATCGAGTTTATTACATATTGTGTATCGATCCGCATGAAGTACATAACTGAACCGCTAAAAATTATATATTTTAATATTAGGACATTACAACATGCGTGTTCGCGTGCATGCACGCACGTATATGTGTTGGAATGTGTGTGTAAGAATCTTCCTATAGATTACTCCAATATAATTTCACCACATGCCACTGGTGACAATAATTGATTTATGTCACTCGTTCATGTAAACCTTCCAACGTGCGGAAGCTCGTCAGCCTAACCCAACCCCGTAGTTCGCCCTGCGAACTCAGAAATACTGTACAGGTATTTGCCAAACATAACGCACCGAGCTCCAGCAGGAGAGTAATTCTGCAAAACAGCGAGTGAAGACACTCCGGCGGTCTTCTGTAGGAAGCCGGACACGGAGCGCCCAACTTCAAATGAAGCTTGGTGTTTGTCGTCAAAAGAAAAACAGGATGTTTGTGACGACGCACGATAGTGCATCAGCATACTTAGCTGTTGTCATTCAATAATCGTGAAGTTCCATGAAGTTAGGTTAGTGCTTCCTGCATTTAGTGAGGTAAAGGCACCCACGTGACATTAAATAAACATAATTTAAATACGTTTTACCTCTCAGTTTCCCCGATATTCACAGCCCTCCCCACTACAGCGTTTGGTAGTATGTACTGCGAATATCGTCATTCCCCTATTAAACTCGTGTTCAGTGTGATAAGTAATGCCAGTATACACCATTTTCAAAGATAAATTATTTCATTTTGGAAAATATGCTATTCTTAACGATAACCTAGGTTAGGTTTTTTTACATCTACGTGGGTATAGTCTTATAAAGACCAAGTTTTCGAATTCATTCGTATTTTTGTTGGGTTTGTGAGTAGGGAGGGGGGTCACATGCATTAAGTTAAGTTGAACCTTTACTACGTCATACCGGGAACTTGCTAGATTGTTTTTAATCTGATGTTTGTAAATATATCTAAATTCCAAATATCACAGATACAATCACAACTTTAAAAGCACTGCTGCATTTTAAAATGTAAACTGAAATTAATGTGTGCTCAACTTCTGAATTTAGGGCAAATCATAGAGGCCACAAACTATTGCAATAGAGTCCAAATTAAGACGTTTGCATAATAAAGCGAAGTGTAGCCAGATCTTAAACGTAATTCATTCTGTAAAAATATGATCGCTAACCTCTAAGTTTTGGACTGTTGAAATGTTCATCAAAAACTATAGAACGTTGGAGTGTATATCATGCATCCAGCATTACACCCAGCATTTAGTACCACGAGTACCTACAGGGTATTAGGTTGTAATAGTCCTACTCAACCATATGTGTGTGACCGCTCCAAACACCGGATATAAAATACACAAAAAATTCGTTCCACAGAATGAGTGAATTTGAAGATGCACTCTTTGTATGACCATAACGCAAAATAACCCGTTCGAGAATTTTTCTGCCCATGATGCTTCTAAACTGAGAACACAAAATCAAAAGGCACGTAAACGAAACAAATATACGTAGATATTTTACATTTCCGGTATTTTCCTACATTCTGTGAGACTATTTGTCATAAAAACTTGAGAGGGAGTATTTAACGTAGACAAATACTGGTAATACTGTGGCCTTCCCGTTAAAGAAAACTCAAGAAAACTAATTAAGATTACAGAAAAACTTTTCTGTGCACAAAATAAACCAACGACGGAGCAACGATGCCAACAGTGTCTGAAGACATACAAATGATTACTTCCTGAGAATTATTCTGAAGTTATAAAAAAATTCATTATTTTACACCGATTAACAATTACAGACAACTCTACAAAAATAAGTACGTATTCCTATCTAAATTTTGTCAGTGATAACTTGGTAAATTTTTATAAACCATTTGCGAAGTACGAATTAGGCTTCTAATGAACGGTTCAATGACATGTTTCTAATATTTCTTCATTTCCTATCAGTAAATTAATACATGTTTATACATGCGATAAGGTATGGTTGTATCAATCCGCCTATTATGTTATTTTGAGAATCGTAGGGTAATATTTACCTCTCATTCTTGACATTATGCATGGCTTAGTAATAATAATTTGTTAACAATACACTGCCAAAAAAAATTGAATTATTACAGAAACGTGTTTTTGAACCGTTACAGGACCACTCGCCGGTCACCGTCTCATCTTTATTTCCCCGAACAACTTTATCAAAATTCAATGAGTTTCTTTGCAGTGCGGCGAGTGACACAAGCTCCAAACAGACGCCTGTGGCCCAGGTGGAAGTGTAGCTGCCCGGTTACAACACTGTTATATTTGCCAGAAGAAACTACAGTCTGCTCAGTGTCTTCAAACATTTTGAACAAAACCTTTGAAAAATCACCCATGTACGACGTGTTTGGTTGTTTCCTAAATCAGTCAGGTATTGTAAGAGATTTATACTTCTTTTAACATAAAACATAAAATTACATAATTTTTTGTTTTATTTTATTCCAATTTATATGTATATAAAGTATTTCATTTTAAATCAAGGTAATGAAATAAGAGCCGAAAAAAAAAATGCTGATAATGTGGAGGTCGTAATAAAAACGAAAGAAAGAAATTTGTTTTTAAATTATTCGCACAGCTATTATTTATTACATTAATCTGTTTATCTCCATTATTACTGTATTTATATCTCTATAAGCTCAAAATTTAATATATATTTTTATTCTAATTATCTTTTTAATGTGTTTTGTTATAGTAAATGAACTCATACTCATTCTTAACACACTTGCAGTCTGTCTGTTGTAATCAATTGTATTGTCTTTCACTCACGAATCTAGTCCAATAGACCAGCCTGCTAGCCGTACTCTTCACTTGTCGATACTCGCAGTCGCTGATCTCACTTCCGCTGGTCACTTCTCCCGCCGCTCGTCGTCTGTCGCTCTAACTCAGACAATCATTCATTCATCAACTCTCGGCTCGAAGGCCCGTCGCACAATGCATACTCTGCTAGGCTTGATCTGGATAGTTCGGCGCACCCGGAGTCGTGCGGACAGAATCTAATGCAGCAAACAACTAGAAAATTCCTCATGAAGACGCAGAAACTTAATACAACCTACGTCAGCAGCGCGCGCAGCCAAATTATTATTGTGTCTGCAATTTTTTTGGTAATATATACATTGTTCTTGGTTAAGTGCGCGCCTGTAATTCAAAACATCCCATTGAATTGTCGCCGCCACTATCACATAAATGCTGTCCTGCACTTCAACTCGCTCGCACGGGATGCGAAGCATGGAGCGCGTCCCAATACCTTAACTTCTATAGCTCGTTAGTTTTAGGGGGCCTCATTTTCAGCTATGATAACTATATACCACATGCTTTCCAATCTGAGTTAAATGAAATCAAAACCAGTCAGTGGAGGCTAAAATCATTCTTAAGGCATTCAGCATCGGATAAAGACGTGAGAGCCATCGCATTGTTTCATTGTTGTCATTGTTGAAAAGCGCGCCGTCATATTCGTGGCTTGAGTGCCGATGGTAAAAAAAAGTGCCATTGCTATGCTCTAATGTAAACAGTTTTCTGAATAAATATGTTTAATTATCTTTTCTTATCTAATTGTAATCATATTTAGCCTTTTCGGTAGACTACTACTGTAATTAAAATTTAGTTGACTATTTTGAAATAATGTTGTCAAGCAAGATGATTACGGTGTTCCCATAGTCAGTTGTCGTTTTGTTTCTTGATTCCGTTCTCCTCTATGTTGCCACAGTTTCACTGACATACTAGCGATTTCTACTGATTTTCTTAGATTCAATTTGACATCACTGAGCCACTGATTGGTAGCGCATTCCAGAGATTCGCCAGTGAGAAGATGAAACACGACTAAATTGATATTGACATTACTATCTAGTATTCAGATATGATGACAATTTTGGCAACTTTAAGATTAGAAGGAACAGAACAGCAGGTGAATTCACAGTGAGTGTGAGGACTCTGGCGTTCCTGTATTTGTCATACATCCCTTTCCACATTAGGCCAGACCAACTAACCACTTGCAAAACTCCAACGGCCGGTGGTTGCAACAAATGCAGGACGATATAGAGCAAAAATGTGAATAATTCAAATGTATGCAAAAAATTTTCAGCAAATAAAATATTATATGCTGTGATACTATCATAATTCACACACAAAACATTACTCATATCAAGAAAAGCTGAATAATACCTTTAAAATATTGCCGCTAGCTACTTAACAGATTAAATGTATTATGCAAATAATTTGTTTCAATTCTTTAATATTTGAAATAATAATATTCTCATGTTTTATTCCGTTTCTGTCGCTATCTTAAAAAATTATGCATTGCCAAGCAAGTCTTAAAATAGGCAAACATTTATTTTCCAACTACTTGTACATAATTTTTTTAATGTTATCGATGAGTTTCTAAGACAAAAATATTATGATTAAGAAATGTTATGAGGTAGAAAAAGAATATAATATATATTTGAGGGATATGACAAAACAAATTTCCAACCAACCAGGAATTTCGCAGGTTTTTAAAGTAAACTACCTTTTTTTGGAGTGTACGTAGTGTTATACTCTCCATAGAGAGTAACATGGAACAATAGAAAAATCATCCCTAGATGGGCTGCGACCTTTGACTGGAGTCACGAAGCTCAGTTACTGCGTNAAATCATCCCTTAATGGGCTGCGACCTTTGACTGGAGTCACGAAGCTCAGTTACTGAGTTAACATTACTTCATTAATAACCTGGATTGTTTACGCGTTAAAGGGTTTTAATATAAAAGGTAAGACACGTATCAGAATTAAATTTTTTTTCAGGATGTATGAAAATCCACGTGAAAAAATAAAACAATTTGAAAAGACCAGTTGGATTCGAAATCGCGACATTCCGAATACCAAAGAAGGTTGCTACCACTGTACTTAGTAGTGTNCAGTATTGCATTTTTTTTCAGGATGTATGGAAATCCACGTGTAAAAATAAAACAATTTGAAAAGACCAGTTGGATTCGAAATCGCGACATTCCGAATACCAAAGAAGGTTGCTACCACTGTACTTAGTAGTCTCAGTAAATTGAAGAGTCATTAAACGTACCAATGAAACGAAACTCCACACGTTCATTTGTCCACATATTCATGGCTTATCTTATTTGTAATGGCGGAACCTTGTGGTAACGAGGCAAATCCTTGACTGCCTTCAACATCGAGGTCGTCTGTTTATGATTGAGATGATGCCTTAGTTTATTATAGTAAACGACATTCCTCGGGTTGATAACTTTTTCCCTACTTCTTAATTTTACCGTTTATCCGACCCCCTAAATATCACCTCGCACCTTCTCCTTGTTGGACAGGAACATCAGATTCGTCCGCACCTGAGGCAGGACAGTTGACAATGCCCAGTGTCAGCACCTCCCCACCTCATTGATATCGACCACGCCAGAAGCGGAACTAAGTACTTAAGGTGTTACTTGCGGCAGGAAAATTTCCGCGTCAAGAGAGGCTTCAAACACACTTAATAGTTTGAGTTGATTACCAGTTCGGTTAACTTTGTTATACTTTCTTATTAATGCACAGGGTGGCTCCGTCACGTTAACAGGCCTACAAAAAAACGAAAACAAATAATCCCGCTCAACCAGATGTGAAGTGAAACCAACAACTCTCTGCAAAAATCGACATACAAAAAATAGTCGATTTTCAAGTATGAAGACGACGTGGTAACGAAGTTTAACAGTCACCGAACCCTGAAATTTTTGCCAGGTAAACGTGATTTGGNGGTGGCTCCGTCACGTTAACAGGCCTACAAAAAAACGAAAACAAATAATCCCGCTCAACCAGATGTGAAGTGAAACTAACAACTCTCTGCAAAAATCGACATACAAAAAATAGTCGATTTTCAAGTATGAAGACGACGTGGTAACGAAGTTTAACAGTCACCGAACCCTGAAAGTTTTGCCAGGTAAACGTGATTTTGTGAAATTATGTCCTGTCCAGTTTTATTTCAAATTTCTTATATCCACGTCAGTGATCGGAAAGTTTTTGATGCTGCATTTCTAAGGCGTTTGCCCACGAACCACAAACCTTCATAATCCAGAGTTAGTAGCCCAATTCGCATTGGCTTAGTCAAGTACCAAAATCTCTTCTTACAAAAACCCACGCTGCGAATAACTAAAGTAAAACTGCACGGAAGTGCGCAAAATATTGAAATTGATCGTGCATTGAAATTAAATATGAAAATCAAAATACGATATTCATAATATTGGTAAGTTTCAAATGTAGAAGGGGCCGCGGCGGTTCGGTGGTAAGACTACTCGCCTCCCACCTAAACGAGCAGGTTTAGATTCCCGGCGGGGTTTCCTCCGAATTTTGTCATGTGGGAATCTTNAACGTGCATTGAAATTAAATATGAAAATCAAAATACGATATTCATAATATTGGTAAGTTTCAAATGTAGAAGGGGCCGCGGCGGTTCGGTGGTTAGACTACTCGCCTCCCACCTAAGCGAGCAGGTTTCGATTCCCGGCGGGGTTTCCTCCGAATTTTGTCAAGTGGGAATCGTGCCGGACGATACCGCTGGTCGGCGGGTTTTATAGAGAATCTCACATTTCACGCACCTTTTCATTACGGCGCTGCTACATATTCACCTCGCTTCAACCTCATCTGCTCTCAAGACCTCGCTCTTAAGAGACGCTCAATTTCTCCACTCCTCTCAACCAGTGCGTCACGCACTGCAGAAGGTTGTCGTTTGGCTCAGCCCCTGGCGCCACACTTCTCGAAGTGCAGGCGTGTTATTTTTTTTTTTCTGCATGCTAGTGAACATTTCTCCACGATCGTCAGCAGTTAATGTAAATAATAATATTTCTAGAAGTTGTCTGTTTTCCCACTCTGTATGGTAAATCCTTGCAGGAATGTGTCAAAATAACATGACACGTAGCGAACCGGGATGACAGAATAAATTACTGACCTCATAGCAATATGTTTAAAGTAAATTCACTGTGTTACATTACAAACAAAACAAAACAAAAAAAAAAGCAAATTCTGGCATAATAGGTTTTTATACATTTGTTTACTAAAGGAATGATAGGTAATAGAAATTCTTCTACAAATGGTCATTCCATTTCAAATATTCACATTCTACGCCGTCTAGGAGCTATACTGAACGGTTTTTAAACTTTTGTCAATTTAAATAAGAACTATTAGACTGAAAATGTTGCTCAATGAAAATATTTTTTTTGATAAGTGTAATAAATAATTATTTCAACAGTTTCATTTGTTCACCTCTGGCTTAATAGTTGCATACTTTACCTTATATAAATAACTAATTTTCATGTTCATATTCCCTTGAAAAAATACATCTTTCAAGTAGTAAAATAGTTAATCAGAGACAAAATGTAAATTGAACGAAGATAAAATTAAATACTTAAATGATGGATAGATTCCGGGCAAGATACGAGGCATCGCTTTAATAGCTCCTTTGGTTGACGCCATTTTTTCCTGGCATACAACAGTGACAAATATGACTGATTTATTACAAAGGGAAGAAGAGGCGGAAAGTACGTGATTGCTGTAAGGTGACTAGTCATTACACAACCACCTGGTGCCAGGCCAGCAAACTAGCTCAATAAAAAGGAATTTATCCTTTAACATTTTCTTTATATATATTGCTTTATTTTTACATAGTGCAATAGTCAGTTCCGTGGATGTTGGAGTACGATCAAATATAATTCATTACTTCAAACTTGTATTGAAAATTATAAGATTACACAACACACCTGTGGTTTTGATTTCAGTAAAAATAAATTAAACACTTTTTAAATAATCACAAGTTAAAATCACATTTTAAGAGTTTGAAGACAACACAAATAGTAAAATTTAGCACAGAATTTAGTTCATTTAAATATAAACGGATGTTGTGAGATACTTGAAAAAATCTACAGTGGATAAATATTTGTATTATTTTAAAATTACAAATATAATGATTCTTCTCTACAGACTTCTCCTTTTCCTCTGCCTGAATTTTTATAAAATTGTCTTTATGAACGCGTTTTAAAAGGTTTATTTACAGTGTACTTAAATCACCATATTTATGAATTGTTTTATAATACAGGTGGTGCTCATTTAATAAAATATAATAACTTTTACTCAACTCAGAATAATTTGTAGCAACAAAATCTGTCAACCTTCCTTAGAATGAAATTAAGTTATTTATATATATATATATATATATATATATGAAGAAATGTTTGAGTTTGTTAGATATATATATACAATTTATATCATATTATCGTTTTGATGACAAACGGAAAGAAGTTTACCTATTACAGAGCTAAAAACATGAAAGCGCTAAAGGCAGCCCAAGCATGGACTTCAGCTGTTTCTTCACCTCTACGCGCAAGGAACTGAACTAATGTGCAGTCTTTTTGGCCATACCGCGTCTTACTATACTTTTAGCGAAAGTCCTATCATTTTGTGATGTAGCAACGAAGATAAAGGCCTGTTGTACCTGTCTACACTTCATTATAGATTGTGTACCCGTTTGTTTACGCTTATAAATCATTGCTCACGAAGTACTAATATGATGTGTTTACACGCTAGTGGCGCTTAATTGAGAACACAAAATTATTTTTATTTTTTTTAACTGTTTTAAGAGAATTTTTACACAATCGTGGTGTTTCATATTTTTCAAACCGGAATTAATATTTTGCGAAAATAAATTAGTTTTATTGGTTGATTCAAAAATTAAATATCAATTAATTTAAATAAAGTGATATAACTCAGTGAAGATTTATAATATTCATAATGAAAACTTGAAAAACTAGTTAGCGTTTTAGGGTATAAAAATATATATTTAAGCNTGAAGATTTATAATATTCATAATGAAAACTTGAAAAACTAGTTAGCGTTTTAGGGTATAAAAATATATATTTAAGCACACTTTACGGAATTATGTGCATATTACTGAGGCAGTTTGATCAGCATACTGTAAATGGAAATTTCGTAGTACGTCAGGTGTTTTGTTTGCCCTTGCACACATAAGGTGGCAATGTGACTAACGAGCTTTTCCTGATTTTGCTGTTTATGTCGGTGGAAGAAAATCAATTTCGAATTGGCGGAGAGGAAGTCATGATTTGCGTGTCAACTGTGACGCGTGACGGGTACATGGGATAGGAATTGCGCTGTATTCACACCCTGATAAATAACCACGGGAAGCCCCGCCATATAAAGAATTTCGGGGATGAACCTCAGTGAGAACGAAATAGGGTAAGTCCCGGGAAATTAGCTGATATAAGCCCTCTTCGAACGAAACGGGGTAACCCCCGGCCAAGAATAGTGCAGACGCAGCTCCCAGGAACCCCCGGATGCTTGCCGCACCCCTCCCTTCACCTTAGTTTGAGCGAGCGAGTTGNAATTTCGGGGATGAACCTCAGTGAGAACGAAATAGGGTAAGTCCCGGGAAATTAGCTGATATAAGCCCTCTTCGAACGAAACGGGGTAACCCCCGGCCAAGAATAGTGCAGACGCAGCTCCCAGGAACCCCCGGATGCTTGCCGCACCCCTCCCTTCACCATAGTTTGAGCGAGCGAGTCGCTGACGAGACCGAAATCCTATACAAAAAAAACGTGCGAGTTACGCCGGGGAAGACCACCGAAACTTCATGTGTAAATTCCCGAGATAAACCCAGTAAAAGTACCGAGAACTTATGAGTTCATTTCCGAAACGTAGTGGCAGTTTCCGCGGTTAGGAATGCAGACAGAAACGCGATGGCCGGAAGAAAAAAGAGGAGGAAGCAGTCTCCTACCAGAAGGCCCGCCGGGATCGCAAGAAAGTGCAAGTCACGTGAGAACCCTAATCCCGTACTTCAAAAAGAGACCGTTAAAGCCACAGGAAACAGCCAAATTCGTACCGCACGTCAACGAGAGCCAGTCCAAGGGCCCGAACCAGGGCCACCCAACTCACCATGCCTGAGGTACCAACGAAAACAACTCACCGAAAGCCGCAGTCACAGATAAGTAGAGAAACGTCTCCCTTCAACAACCTTCCCCGACGCATAGTATTCAGCCCACCAGCCCTTCAGGCAAACGACTTGCAGTGGTCTCAGTCTCGCCAGTGTGTGTAATAACTATGTGACCTTCTGATCAATAAAATCCTGGTGTGTTAAATAACTGAGAATACGAGTATTTGTTTACCCCTAAAGCAATATCCTGAGGTGCCCTTAGTCTGCACTAATAAAAATTAACTATATGAACTACTGGCCACCCCCTGTATAACTCAGGTGGCCGGGTAGCGACAAGTTAAAATGGCGCCCAACGTGGGGCCACGAAGTCATTCAACACCAGTTAAAATGACTTCCCAATGTGTGGCTTGTTAAGGCATAGCAGGGCATGCGAAGGCATAGTTAAGTCTGTATAGACTGTAACAAGAACCAGACTAAACCCTAGNGCATAGCAGGGCATGCGAAGGCATAGTTAAGTCTGTATAGACTGTAACAAGAACCAGACTAAACCCTAGAGAAGCAGGATACCCTTAACGAGCTAGTCAGGCTAAACTCAGACTTCATGGAGTATATGATAAAACACCATGTGGCGTCCAGCNGAAACTGCCCGATGCGCCTAGTCCTTGGAAATTGTCAATATTTGCCCGTGATAAACCATCGTATCTAACAGTATCGTGATTGTTTCTGTTACTTTACTGCCTAACACATGTTGCCGACCTTCAATAGTGTGCCGGAAGTGCTGTCGCCGTTATAACCGTTCTGCTTTAGAGAATCAGAGTCCTTGATAAACTAAAGAAATGAGAGACTTGATACGTACACGCATGACAGTCAAAAAAGAGAAGAAACTGCCCGATGCGCCTAGTCCTTGGAAATTGTCAATATTTGCCCGTGATAAACCATCGTCTCTAACAGTAGCGTGATTGTTTCTGTTACTTTACTGCCTAACACATGTTGCCGACCTTCAATAGTGTGCCGGAAGTGCTGTCGCCGTTAAACCGTTCTGCTTTAGAGAATCAGAGTCCTTGTAAACTAAAGAAATGAGAGACTTGATACGTACACGCACAACAGTCAAAAAAGAGAAGAAACTGCCCGATGCGCCTAGTCCTTGGAAATTGTCAATATTTGCCCGTGATAAACCATCGTATCTAACAGTAGCGTGATTGTTTCTGTTACTTTACTGCCTAACACATGTTGCCGACCTTCAATAGTGTGCCGGAAGTGCTGTCGCCATTATAACCGTTCTGCTTTAGAGAATCAGAGTCCTTGATAAACTAAAGAAATGAGAGACTTGATACGTACACGCATGACAGTCAAAAAAGAGAAGAAACTGCCCGATGCGCCTAGTCCTTGGAAATTGTCAATATTTACCCGTGATAAACCATCGTCTCTAACAGTAGCGTGATTGTTTCTGTTACTTTACTGCCTAACACATGTTGCCGACCTTCAATAGTGTGCCGGAAGTGCTGTCGCCGTTATAACCGTTCTGCTTTAGAGAATCAGAGTCCTTGATTAACTAAAGAAATGAGAGACTTGATACGTACACGCACGACAGTCAAAAAAGAGAAGAAACTGCCCGATGCGCCTAGTCCTTGGAAATTGTCAATATTTACCCGTGATTAACCATCGTCTCTAACAGTAGCGTGATTGTTTCTGTTACTTTACTGCCTAACACATGTTGCCGACCTTCAATAGTGTGCCGGAAGTGCTGTCGCCGTTATAACCGTCGTAAGGATTAGCGTACTTCTAGCCACACAACACGCACAGCAAGATTTTGTCTCGTGACGCAACGCACTGTCGCTGAGGTTTTCTTCATTAAAAATATGGATGTTTGGCGCGACTAAATTTTTTGATCCTACAGGGGAAATTAAATAGTTGGTTGTTGAAAACAAATTAACAATGTTTCTTATTTGCTTGCTTCAAACATGTACAATTCTGTTCGAGTAACTAAAGATTTCAATTACTTACCTGATATTTATGATTTTTACAGTAGCCAAATCCATATATTACCCGAACTGGTTAAACTATCGTTTGTACTAAATACATATATATGATTTTGGAACAATTAAATAATTATTCGTCTCAAATTGATTTGTGTGGTTCCAAGGGAAGAACGAAGATATTTGGAGCAACCGCAAAATAGAAAAGTGAACCCGTTATTGTTAATTGTAAACATGTATTTTTCAATCAAATTTATGTGCTTTGTAAAGCTAAATTTTTCTCTCAGTGTACACGAATCTAATATTAATTGATATAAATGTGTTTATAAGAATTAGGATATGCGATGATATGTTCCACTAATAAATCTCGTAATTATAAGTATGCGTTAGAAATAGCCTACTTTAAGAATTTGATGACGTACATTTGACACGGCAGGCTAAGCTGTTTGCTGACAAATATAAGAATTTTGTTATAGAGCAGCGTAGCTTATCCCTCCTATGATTTACACAAATATAAAATTGAGATATGAGAATTCTGGGAGGCGCTCATCTGCTGAAGTCTTCGGCCGCGATGTGGGTGAAGTGATAGGCAAACACTTTTCCTGAAACACGCGACGTCCTTGGATGCTTATCAAGGAGATCCACACAACAACACCTGCTCCTTATAGGAGAGATCTGCCCGTGGTTTCAGGAGAAAAGATTACGTTACGCTGAATTCACGCACACATCGAAGAGATAATACGCCTGTTGATTGTAGGATGGAGACTTAATATGCTGTAGTCGCCTGCTATTGGCGCTGTGCCATAACATACTTGAAACCTTCTGCGCTATGAAATACAAGTGGTCCTGCTGAGTTGATATCTTCAACTTAACTAGCTGATATGGGTTAAAAAAAATTGAAATTTAGCACGACGTAATTATGTTGGAAAATAAAAGGAAGAACCACGAGAAAACCAGACAGCAAAGCGGAAAGCTCAAAACGTCTTTCACATGTGAAATTTCTGATTTTGGGACTGCCATTAATCGAGAACGGTTCGCCGTATAAGGTGAGTGGTCTGACCACTATACAACGGCGGCCTCCACGAAAAAAACTGTTTATTATTACCTCATAAATGGCTTTATTTTTTTTTTAAATTAAATGTCGCTGGAATATCTTATATCATTTTGCCGGGTGTTTTTTTTATAAGCATGAATTTTCTTACTTTATTTTGAAATCAAGTTTTTGTTTCGAAATTATCCATACTAGACATGAATCGCAGAAACACGACACGCGTATTCATATAAGACGAATCATCTACAACACACTGTGAGAATAATTTGGGTCAGTACAAGGCAACTTATCAAATGTGCACGCACGTTCTTCGCATGTACACATGATATGTTCGTTCCACTCGAAGTGTGAGAGTTGATCTGGAACATTCGCGAAGACGGGCCTCATCACAACTCCTCTCGTATTGTTAAATGCACGAAGATGATTCAAAATTTCGAAATAAAATGTCCGCAAAATTACACGACTGATATAGTTATTATTTAATTATTTATTGTATTAGTATATTGCATTAAATTTTTTTTTTACATAATTTAAAAAGTGTTGCGAAGGCAAGCACTTTAGAACACAATTGATAGAGAGATGAAGAAAACATAATGTGTAAATAAAACGTAGCGCTCGATATCTTCCACATTTCCACTGGTTTTTCAGGTTTGAATGTTAAGATCTTGGGAAAAGTGAATTAACATTTGTGGTTTTTCAACGAATCCCTAAAAATATGCCAGTAAAAACGTACTACAAGGGTGTCCCTGTTCGTTTTGGTAGTGTCAATGTTTAAGAAGCAAGGTGATAAACAATTGCCAGTTTAAGTTATTATGAAAACCTGCAAACTAACACGAATGTCCAAACCTATATTTTATCAAGTCAATATATTATTAACGATTGACAAATTCATGTTTACAACTGAATATAACTCTTTAAATAAACGTAAACAAAAAACAACTCATTCAATTAAAAAAAAGACTACAGTTAACAGAAGCAGAATCTAAATAATTTTAAGCATTTTAAAATGGTTTTCTGAATTGTTTATTCAAATAAAATACGTCCAACAATCTCATGTTATTAATTCAGGAAACTGTGGCTTATGTGAAACCATTAACAAAATGTAATCGTTGCAAGCAAATTAAACATGTCATTATGGCGAGAGTGCACTGGCTATAAATAGTAAGACCTTTTTATGCATTGTTCCTTGTCAACAAAAGGCTTCGTGATTGTGAGTTCTATTACCAGGAAATTAACTCTTTGTATGTTTAATGTGAAAGTCGCCATATAAATACTAATCACTTATTGTAGACGATAAATATAAAATACATTATAAACTTTTTACCATCTGGTTAATAGAAAGGATAATATAACTCAGCAGTGTTTTGATTAAGTACGCAAAGCAGAATTATTCAGCGAGTATCAAAATGCCAGCGGATAAAGAGAATGTAATGAAGTATTTAACTTACCCTACCATCATTAAAGTTTATAACATTTTAACAATATAAATGAAACCATTATCCAGACTGTAGAGATAAGTTTATAATATAAGTAAAGAGTAATAATGACCAGACTATAACTTATGTATGGGCTTATAAAGTGGACTACACTAAGTGAGTGTGTATATTTATATGTGTGTATGAGTTTATATATGTATAGATATATACATAAAGTTGGTAAAAATTGCCACTATAAGCATCCGATAAAATCAGAGTCATTAGTATTTCGAGTTATAAATTTCAGGACTCATATTTTCAGGGCACATACGACCGCGATGTCATAATGATTATGTAACCCATTGTCAGGACAACCATATTGAATTTAATAAGTATTTACCCTCCACGCACCCATATACGTAAACCCAAACCTGTCACCCCAACTTACCAACACCCCTCACCCGCACCACAAACTACATCCAATCACTGACACCTACCATCTTCCAACTTCCTGCCAAACACATGTTCTTTACAAATGTATCTAAATTATTAAAGCTATTTATTATAACATGATCCCAAGTATCGACGGAAACTATACCGAAATTATCAATACGTGCCACCCCCCTTCTGCCATCCTGGGAAAATTATAATTACCCCTCCCCCATCAACATAGTACACTCATCCAACGACCATAACATTACCCGCCCCCCAAGAATATTAACCGATTCGAAAATCATCGACCGACCCCTTCTTCTTGGCATGCAACTCTTCCCATATCGCTCGCGGTTCAGATGGTTAGCCTGTCTTGTCAATAATAAGCGTACAAAGATCAGCCGGCGACGGACTCAATAGAATTAAACTTTTCGAGATATTCGATTTCTCTTTATAATCGATTATTTCGAATGTTGTTTACTTTCCCTCGGACAAATTTCTCGCTTAAGTAGAGCCGCAGCGGGCAGCCCACAAAGACGAACGCGAAGTTAATTGTTTTTCATGTTGTTACGATGAATGGATCATAAGTAATACGCCTGTCAGTTTGTTTGCTTAGATAAGAATTGTGAATCTTAACGAGCATTTGCAGCCAAATGGAGAGATCACTACCAGTAACAATAAACGTTACCAAACTTTCGATGCCACATAAATTTACAGTATTACTTAAAGTAATCGTGAAAGATTTGGCCGGTGCTTACAACCGATGACGGTAACCAGGGATGGAGATAGAGAAGTAGGAGATTTCGTGGGTGTGGGAACATAAACACTCCAAATTAAGTCATTTGACGACGGTAACTTTACCACATTTCCCTCATCCGAAAATCCAGGTCCGTCCCACCGCAGATAGTACTCAGTTCACTGTGATATGATGATAGCCTATATAGAAAACACTTTTTCTGAACAAATAAAACAATTTAATGAAACAACTTTTCCCGAGTCAACATGGTCCAGTAATATTTTTCTTTGTTGACAGATTTTGTTATAATGGGAGCATTACGAAGATGAAAATGTCAGTATGCAATTTCCACCGTATCAAATGAATTATCAATTGCACAAAAAAAAAATTGAATTGTTATTTTTATTTCGACAATATTTTCAAATATTGCTTACTTTTGTGTAACCTTTAAATAATTGGTTGCAGAAATAAAAAAAAGGATACGTATAAATGTACGAACTAATAGTGATAAAAGTGTTAATTGAAGAAGAAATANGTTGCAGAAATAAAAAAAAGGATACGTATAAATGTACGAACTAATAGTGATAAAAGTGTTAATTGAAGAAGAAATAATTTAACTGAAAGAAATAAATTTTCAGAAGTGCTTACACGTAGAGAGAAAAGTACTGACCGAGAGAAGAGACGAACAGGATAATTTTTCCGAGAAGACTATCAACGGGAAGCGCTAATGGAATACGAGAGGAATAAAAACTGAGAGAAGTGGTAAACGAGATAACTTCGTTGAGAGAACTATCATCGAGAAGCCCTAACGAAATGCGAGAGGAAGTTAACCTAAGAGAATTGATGTTAACTTTAGCTAGTAGNAACTATCATCGAGAAGCCCTAACGAAATGCGAGAGGAAGTTAACCTAAGAGAATTGATGTTAACTTTAGCTAGTAGGTGGTCTGCCATATGTAACAATAGACAAATCTAAATAGATATCCATCCTTGTCAGACTGCTCAGGAAAANAACTATCATCGAGAAGCCCTAACGAAATGCGAGAGGAAGTTAACCTAAGAGAATTGATGTTAACTTTAGCTAGTAAGTGGTCTGCCATATGTAACAATAGACAAATCTAAATAGATATCCATCCTTGTCAGACTGCTCAGGAAAACACCGTGNGTGGTCTGCCATATGTAACAATAGACAAATCTAAATAGATATCCATCCTTGTCAGACTGCTCAGGAAAACACCGTGGCAAAGAGGTTTCTACAAAATTTGTAAAACTGAACTGAAGAAATCTTGTTTACTTATATTATTTTGAAGCTGAAGCACGCGAGTTCGTTACAATAGCTTTCAATATAGTTTTTTGAATTAAAAAATTATTTTAATTTTACGAATTACTTGGTGTAATTGTAGAAGTAAATTTGGTTTTTGGAAGGGCTAGCAGAGTATACGGACATATGTTCTATAATTTTCTCTTCATCAACGAGGCTTTATTTCAAGAGGCTGATTTCCAGTAAGAGAAATAACTAGAACAAACGCTTATGCCTTAAAGTTAAATTTCCAGGTTTTGCGCGGATGAAGACATGTGCAGGCGGCATGGGCGATACCAAGATATTTTCCAAGGGGAGGCATAGGAATTAGAAAACGTTTTTATCAGAGCAGTGTGAGATTTACAACTGGGTTCAACCCTAAATGCGTGCAACAAACATCTACTGCCTGTAATATGAATTAATTTGTTTATTATTAACAGTTGATATTATTATAAACAAACTCCCCAAAAAAGTCAAAATTTTAAAATTTAAAAAACATTTATAACTCTTCCAATCCTTCCAGCAGGGACATGCATTTTCAAGTAACGTCGCTAATTAGTAATTTATTTGTTTAAAATATTGTTATTTCACGTTTCATAGAAAAATTGCAGTTTCCAGGGGAAAGCAAGTGTACCCTCTTGCCCTCTCTGCTGACGTCCATGTGTAGGCCGTCATACTTAGAGGTTTCATTCGAATGAATCATTCGATTAGTTCACCGGGCTTTCGAAATTTCATTCTATTGTAGGAATATCTCGGTTTTTCCCATCACCAGCCGTCACCCATGATTCGGCGAATTCATAAATAATTAAAACCATTCTGTTGAAATTTATATAATATAAGGGTTTAAAAATTTCCAGTTCTCTAAAAATACAGTTTAATATATGGAAATTTATTTTTATTGCAGAATCGGTTTAGAGAATTTTATTTGTGTAATATTAGCACTTTCCTATGGCAGCTGGTGATTTAAAAAAAAAANTGCAGAATCGGTTTAGAGAATTTTATTTGTGTAATATTAGCACTTTCCTATGGCAGCTGGTGATTTAAAAAAAAAATGTCTTAAGGTATGGTGATGTGAACACGCAACGCCTCCAACAGGAATCGGCCGCTCTGACATTTTTTTTTTTTAAGTTGACTTTATTGACTTCATTGACGATACATTCGCCGTTGGACATAGCGTGTGTGACTTCTTTGNTGCAAAATCGGTTTAGAGAATTTTATTTGTGTAATATTAGCACTTTCCTATGGCAGCTGGTGATTTAAAAAAAAATGTCTTAAGGTATGGTGATGTGAACACGCAACGCCTCCAACAGGAATCGGCCGCTCTGACATTTTTTTTTTAAGTTGACTTTATTGACTTCATTGACGATACATTCGCCGTTGGACATAGCGTGTGTGACTTCTTTGNTTTTTTTTTTAAGTTGACTTTATTGACTTCATTGACGATACATTCGCCGTTGGACATAGCGTGTGTGACTTCTTTGACGTTGGACAGGGTGAGTGTATTTTACTGTGTGACGAGTTCAAGTAGTGGATCGACTTGATGACATATTCACAGTCACATGTACGCGACATGCGAACCGAAAAGCTGCAGCGGAGGAACCGTTGCGCGAATTCCCGACAAGTGAGGATGTGAGCATATATATATATATATATATATATATATATATATATATGTAGGTGATTATAATCTGAGAACTAGTACGACCAGGCTCGGGAATTTCAATATGCAAGTATCATTTATAGCTCGACGTATGTTAGTTATGTGTGTATGTAAAAACCCTTTATAAACATACTGATTAACTGAATTGTTAAAACCATTTTTGTACTATGGCATTTTCTAGCCAAAAAAGGTCTATAACCAGGTGATAATTATATAGTATTAAAACAATTAAATATAAATTTTTTTAATGTATATAAATATATTACTACAAACGTACTTCAATAATATTAATGTTCGTCCATATAAGTGCACCTTAGTACTTCGTTAAGAGGAGTCCAAATATGTTTTTGGAACTTCAAGCTGCTGCACAGTAGCTTTAAAGGCAAAGTCTTCATAGCACACCCTGCAGGTTCGGCCGTCACAAGTGTCTTCGACGACGATGCGATAGCGGGCGGGTCGTAGCCGGTCGTGGCATAGGAACGAGATTAACATCCCTCACACCACAGACGAAGGCTGCAAGAAGTCTCTCTGACAGAACCGACATCGTTACTTCGACGAGGCCTGTAATTTAACTTTGCATGTCCCACATGTTTGCAGTTAGTATCGGTGCGGTAGAATAGCGACCCACAACTAAAACACAGATATTTAATGCGGTCAGGATTGTTCATAGAGCCTTGAATTTCGTGCTAACGTGCGATGTGTTGTTGCAAAAATACCTTGTCCCAGTACCTACAGAGACTACTTGTCTCTGGCGTAGGAGATTCAGCCGACGACCCAAATTGTTTAGCCAGAAATCCCTATGTTCCAGTGAGAACTTACGCTGTCAGTTAGTCTGAAAGCGCGGTCAAAGAAAACAAAGACATTTCAGCCGAAGAAGTTGATTGCATCGTACCAACCTCGCTGACAACCCCGTAACATTTAAGCCAGTTAACGTCAAATGCTGAGACGATCTGCCTCTCACCAGGACCACTGTCAAACTAAGCAACATAAAATGAACCCGGTGACCTATATACCCGTACATGAGGCAATGCAAATGTTTTGGTGCACCATGGCAGGCGATAATGCAGGGTTTTGTTGCACTTGGTGAAGAGTTGTCGAATGAGACATTCGTGCACAAAGTAGACGTTGCGACGCAACGTAGGAGTATATAGAAACTAAACCGAAGTTACTGCTGGTTATCACGCCGATGATGGAGGATATAGCAGCCCAGTTATGAACTTCGCATCGTTCTTGGCCACTTTGAGACATAGCCATCACCGATCCATAGACTTCTTAAATACCTTGGCTCCATCCATTTATACACTTTGTTATATCATGATAAGTGGGTATTTTCATATTTTCTTAATCCACACCAAAGATGAAGATATCAATATATTGCCTGTGTGTTGGGTGGTCAAAATCCATTCTCTCAGCTGCAGATGATCGCGACATACCTTCTTTATTCCGTTTTCAACACGTCCTTCGAGGTCTTGAATGCCTTTCTTGCATGCTTATTATTGCCTGGCTCTGCTTTGCATAGCAGAATTTCAGCCCGATATTATATTTCACACCTCCATATTTTACCATCTCCTCTTTTAGTTGGTTTATTAAATGTTGTTTCATATATGTCAAAAATGAATCATCATCTTTCGTCGAAGCTGTTAGATTCGGAGAATCATAATAGTTTAGAAGGTCCCTGAATGCAGGTTGCTTCAAGTAAAATCCATTTGCATTCGGCTTCAATTCTCACTTTATTTTTGTAAGTTGCGATGATGAATTGACAGGTGTAGCATCTGATTCGCCAGTTGAAGCTGCACTAGAACCAGTTTTCACTGTAAGCCCTCACATGAGAAGGACGGACTGCTCGTTCAACGTCAGTGGATAATAGAGCACTTTTTAAATAATTTAAAATTGGCTTTTATACTCTTTGTCCTTTGAAACAGTTTAGAGCTTTTCTCACATGGATATTCTATGCAAACGGTATTCCCTATAGATGCGTTATTTTCATTTCTTCGTGCTTTATTAAAATTTGCGAAAGTCTTGTCACAGTAGCTGCATGGAAGTCTTGATGAAAGCAACGACCTGCCGATGTCATTCACAGCTGAAGTCTTCTGCTTCGATGATTTTACAGTGCTTGTTGCGTCAGTAACCACCTGAGTACAACTGCGATGCAATGTTGATAGATAACGCTAAGCAAGAAGTGGAGGGATACCGGCACAGGTTTAGAGTTAACTTTTCGAGTTGCTACTATGTCAAAACTATGATTTGATTTTTTCGAATGCAAAAGTATCACGCTTCTCATTCCGAGCACATCCAGTTCCATGCTATCGAGCATTACTTCTTATAGAACATTTCTTCTCGCAGTAAATTCAGAAATATTGTTCTAGAATACATTGCATCTCGGCAGAGACTCTGTCCCCTCTTCACAGCCCAAATAATAGCTGAACTGCCCAATCTCGACGTTGCTATACGTATATACCAGCCGGCGAAATATTCTCTCCCAAGTAGGTTATCTAAAAATGATACCAAAAAAAATTGGTGTCATAATATTAAGTGAGATGCTTGAAACGCCGCTGCAGACAAGATTTCTAAAATAATGTAAAAAAGAAATATACATAACCTCCAAAAATAAATAGGAGTTAAAAAATCATTAAACATAACGATCGAAAGGATAGGAATTATAACAAAGAAAGGGGAAAGCTANCGAAAGGATAGGAATTATAACAAAGAAAGGGGAAGGCTAACATTTCAGAGTACACACTCGACATTAAATAATATGTTTATATAAATAAATCCACAAAAGAGGCCATCCTCGNTAAAATAATGTAAAAAAGAAATATACATAACCTCCAAAAATAAATAGGAGTTAAAAAATCATTAAACATAACGATGGAAAGGATAGGAATTATAACAAAGAAAGGGGAAAGCTAACATTTCAGAGTACACACTCGACATTAAATAATATGTTTATATAAATAAATCCACAAAAGAGGCCATCCTCGNGCTAACATTTCAGAGTACACACTCGACATTAAATAATATGTTTATATAAATAAATCCACAAAAGAGGCCATCCTCGGAAAGTACAGTAAAATGAAAAATTAAAAAAGCACACTTAACACATTAAAAAATCCTGTTAGAAATGTTATATAAACAAAACTATTTAATAAATATACGAAGCCGTAAAATAGAACCGTTATTTTCCTGATCCGCCCTCTACTTGGGAAGTAAACCATAAAATCTCGACATGTAAAAAATTTAATTATACTTGATATATATCCCGAAAAAAAATACTTGAACTGAAAAATACAGAGAAAAATCGTTATTAAGATCACATTTTACATCCCTTTTCTATAAATTTTTCTTTTAGGCATGCCGAATAATATTTTTGCATTCGACGAGTCTACATACTGGCCACATAACACGGTAATTATACATATGGAGTGGCTACAGTGCATATTCACTCCGCATTCAAGCCGTTTCATGCACCATTATTTGTATAATCCTTTGTCATTGTTACATTTTTGCACCTACAATTCATAAAGTTCTCTTATATAACATGACTAATTATATATTGTTTAAAAATCTCATAGGGAAGACACGAATCACACACATTTCCGTAAAGCAGGTACAATCCTATCGCGCATGTTTGCAAATAATGTTCTTGCATTAAAATCGATTAAGGCAGTGACGTGGAAGAGAGTATGAGTCCCCTCCTCCTTAATTTCGATTGCATGTTAGTAAGTAGTCGAGANATTAAGGCAGTGACGTGGAAGAGAGTATGAGTCCCCTCCTCCTTAATTTCGATTGCATGTTAGTAAGTAGTCGAGATCGATGTGTCTTCCGCATTGCTTTTCCGAACGCCGAGCAGGTGATATTTCGAGGCGAATAAAGCTACAACGAGGAGTGTTTCGCGCTGAGAATTTAATGGGTTAGTAATATTTCGTTACATCGGGAACCTCCCTCCCTTCCCCGTCTCCAGCGTACAGTCTATCATCAGACCACGGATATCTCTATCCGTAAATTTAAATTATCACTAATGCCGGTATCTAGATTGAGCTCGCATACTCCTTTTCTAACGTTACATGCGCAAGCGACAAAATCGATGTACCACCCAATCGAGTTCTGTTTCAGCTCTAAAAATGGAAACCATCACGTCGACAACACTGACACGTGTACAAAGGCCAGGAACGCGACACCAAAGTGGCTGCCAGGTACACAAGACACACACATATGTAAAATGGCCTGCGGAACATATAGTGATGGCCACGAGAAATATCCGCGCCGAAATTTGCAATGCTTTTTGCGAAAAAGGATTCAGGCACCCCAAACTTCGAACGAAAACAAAATTTACTTTCCACCACCAATAGAAAACCGTCCCATGGAGAGCTGGAGCATACCCGAATAGTAAAAAGAAATTATGCCAAGTCCAAGGAAAATATTTTATTATGTACAGTATGATTCTNGCTGCCAGGTACGCAAGACACACACATATGTAAAATGGCCTGCGAAACATATCGTGACGGCCACGAGACATCTCCACGCCAAAATTTGCAATGCTTTTTGCGAAAAAGGATTCAGGCACCCCAAACTTCGAACGAAAACAAAATTTACTTTCCACCTCCAATAGAAAACCGTCCCATGGAGACCTGGAGCATACCCGAATAGTAAAAAGAAATTATGCCAAGTCCAAGGAAAATATTATATTATGTACAGTATGATTCTNCTGGAGCATACCCGAATAGTAAAAAGAAATTATGCCAAGTCCAAGGAAAATATTATATTATGTACAGTATGATTCTTATACGGAAGCATGAGTCAATTGCAATGTATTCGGAATACCTGGTAGAAAATAATCTCAGGTTATCATAGAGGCCAGATTAATAAAAAAACAAATTTCGCTAATAGTACAGACAAGAAAATGTCTATTTAAATAGGTTCATACGCAGTAAATTATTTAATAATTTCACCACACCGCCTATAACTCACCGCAGCTCGAAAAATCAATCGCATTCATGACAACCCCTCACCTACCATAACCTCCCCATCAACCGCATCCCAATCCATCGACAGTGCCCCACTACAGTGCAGCACTGATAACTCAGGTTTTCAGCACCTACCACCAGAGTGCACCCATGTCGCCCACTTTCCAGCTCCTCTTCTCTGCCTTATCCACCTCTTCACACACCATTGCATGCATATGCCAACGTATAAAAGGTTTGCTAGCTGCCAGGTAGCACAGCCGTTAACACCCTCATGTCCCTGTGGACTTCGATTTAATATCATTATATTAAGGTTCCCCTTATCTTTCATTGTCTTACAGTTTCTACTTCTTCATTCTTAGAATTAGTACAAGCAATTTAGTGTTGGCAGCATTCAACATTTGCTGGCAGCTCATTATGTTTTAATTTAAGTTTTCAGGATCTACTACCGAATTGGCGGAGGGGGGAGGCCTTATAGCACAACTCACCTCACCAGTCTGATGTGCAAGCATCAATCTGATTAAGTCAGCGTCAAATAATATAAACCAATGAAAATTCCTGCCACCTCTCTTCTAGTATTTCTCTATCCACTAAAAAAAGCAAGGTTCCTACCTTTCTGTCTCCTGTAGCATTTTCTATTAATGCATGAATTCTATCCTGTAAAAAGGGTGTTTACGGTGTCTATGCCGGTTTTTCCCTTTCTCTTCTTAGCTATAGGTTGACTTTATGTACACTTAGGGACGCAGTCATCGCTTCAATCGCGGCCATTCCTGCAGTAACCCTTCCAGCCGCTATGCATTCCACCTTGCATGAATTCCTTCCCTTGCCCTTGTAGGGGTATGAGGCCCAGCCCTGAACACACTTAGCTCCCATCCCTACCTCGTGCTCACACTTAACCCTTAGAATAAGGGTAGGTTAGAAAAATACCTCCCGCCTGCTGCTGTCATCGTCGTTACCTGCTCGAGTCGTTACTAGCCTTAACGTGTTCAGTTTATTTTTCATCCGGAATTTATATTCATCTTCAAGCAGCAGATGTTTGCCTGTTTTACCACCGTTCAGAAATTAAATTCTGCGATCGTCGCGTACGGGAAGCTACGCTCGCTCGCGGACTTCGATACAGAAAAAGNACCGTTCAGAAATTAAATTCTGCGATCGTCGCGTACGGGAAGCTACGCTCGCTCGCGGACTTCGATACAGAAAAATAACTCGCCTTTATACTAAAAGAGTTCCTGCTGACGTACGCACACCACGAAGTTTGGTACGTGCACAAGAGACTTCCGGCCTACCTGCAGNGAACTCGCCTTTCTACTAAAAGAGTTCCTGCTGACGTACGCACACCACGAAGTTCGGTACGTGCACAAGAGACTTCCGGCCTACCTGCAGCAGGACGAAGATATTGACGACCGTCTACAATGCAGGGAGTGCATCGATGCTGCATCACGTCTGTGGTGGACACTCCGCATTCCCGCGACTGGTGCAAGGCACGGCATCGCGCAGCAGTGTCCACCACATGAATGTCTCCACAGACCAGGCGACCGCTGACCTCATGCAGCTGATCACATCCTGTGTACATCCCTGCACCAGCACTTGCTTCACCCCGGCCCTTATGTTTGCAGTATTGGTCGTAAAATAATAATGGGTTCATATTTCAGAGACATACGCACATGTGTATAAATAATGTTGTAAATGTATTAACATCGGAAAAATTCACGTTTTTGTATAAAAGTTAATTTAACCTCATTTTTTAAAACATAAATGAAAGAGGCGATAATGGTGAAAATAAAAAAAATCAGGTCTAGAAGCATCCTTGTGAAAGTGCTTACTTACAGATCTGCACCTCTGCAGTATAAGATATGATATACCGAATTTGCACACGTCATGTGCACATGCTCCCAAGACGAACCGTGTTCGATTTCCGGCGGGGTCACTCCCACGTTTTGCACGTGGAAATGATGCCGGTCGATCCCTTTGGGCTGCCCGAGGATTCTCTAGAAGATCTCCCTTTTCCTCTGCCTTTATATCCTGGCGCTTCTCCATACTCAACTCGCTTCACACTCATCTACTCCCAAGGCCTCGTAGTTGATAGCGACTCATTATTAACAATATTCCTTTCAACTGTGCCGACGAAATAAGTTTTCTTTACGGTTCACGGTCGCTATTCCCTTTAAATGCATTAGTTTCTATATACATTAATAGGAATATTTATTATTTATAAGGAAAATCTGAATGACATATCAACGCCCAGCATAGAAATATGAGATTTGAAGGAATCATTCGTTAACGTAATAAAGACAGACACTAAAGAGGGATTTTTCAAAATGCAACACCCAAAGTAATGAAATGGGGTGTCAAAGTTTCTATGAAATATAAAATTTCATGGTCCTACTAACTCGAAGGTTTGTGAAAGTATGGAAAAAATAAAGAAACGCTTGTTTTAGAATTTCCTAGAAATAAATCAATAGTAAAACCTATCTATTAACTAGAAACTTCGTAAAATTATTATAAGCAATTAATAATTAACTGCTGTAAGCTATAAAATATTACCTACTAACCTACTCATACCTAACACAAAATTATTATTGTAATATCCAAATTTATGAATATTGAATAAATTGTTGATAGATGGCGCAATGTACGTTTTAAATGGAGTTATCGTTTGATTCATGTTTAATTCATCGAGATCTAACTATATGATTACGTATACACCATTGATTTACGCCCATTAATTTTTCAATTTAGTATTGTTTGGATTCAGTTTGCTGATAGAGATCTGATTTGTTTTAGTTATATGAAAATAAATAATTATAAATATATATATAGTATATACATATATATTATAATTTTAAAAAAAACTGTTTAAATGATAAATATTAACCGGCAAATGGCACAACAAATCGTTGTGACAAATATTGGGGACGGAGTTTGTTTATTTCGGTTCCTCTCTTTTTTGATATTCGGCACACAAGAGTTGGAAACGGGTGTGCCTGAACAAATTGTAAATTTTGTGATAAATAACTGGGATAAACTATTAGTTATGCCACACAATAGTAGCGGAGGAAAATACAGCGCAACAAACGAGTAATATGCAGATCTGATCCAGCCTTCAACATACGGCGGATTGTTAAAGTTGGTCGTAGCAGGAAGAACATATGTTTTATTTTAAATTTAGAGAAACGATAGCGTATATCTAAAAGAAGGTAATGAAGGCTTTCCGGTAAAGCACCTTTGCCTTACACACACATTATAAATGGTAATTTTGATGCTTACCTGGCTCATAAGGAACACCTTTCTGAAGTAGCAATTTTACATAAATTTAATGGATTTTTTTTATAAGTTTGGTATTTTTTCTTATTTGCCTTACGCAGTTTGTTTGTGTGTTAGAAATATTATTATTGCAATGAATGCCCTTCAAAAATGAAATATAATTTAATCAAATAAAATTTATATTAATTATTTTTAAAACGTTCTTATGTACAAACCACCAAAGAATTTTTAAAATTATGAAATAATTTCTTTGATGTTACAATTTATTTCAAAATTTTTGTCTCAAACACCGAGAGTTTCGTTTTTGACATTTATAATATAAAGTATACATATTATTATTTTGCTATGAAGGAAGTAGTTTGTAATATTAGTTATTTTGAATTTAAAATGAACTGAGTAATTTTGTTATGTTTAAGTGTGTCATGATTGTTTCCGTTAGTAAATTGAAAGGCCATTGAAAGCGACGGACCTTTTGAACTCATTAAGAGAGAGAGAGAGAGGGAGAGAGAATGACAGAGAGAGAACCTTCCCTAGCAGGTATGGCGGGCAGACGTGAGTGGGTCGAGTTATCGCATTTTACGATGACTTAAGTATTGATAGTGTGTAAACCTACAAAATTAGACACACTAAAAGATAGTGGCAAACTGACTACGCGGTGTTAAGGTGTGGTAAGGCCTTAGCTGAACGGCTTGCCTGATCACACCTTCAAACATAAACGAGCGGGATTGCAACGCCACCATTTGGTCGTCGACAGTAGCAGAATTCCCCTCTACTGGTCACTGAGCGCGGCCGCAAAACCACGCGCTTGATATAGGCCGTCGTTAAGCGCCTCGTCGTCGTCATTCATCATTAGTCCTTTGAGCGACCCGACCAGCGGAGCAGACCAGGAAGATGGGTGTCCGGCCGTCGCTAACCGTCTCCTAGATTCAGCCTCCGGCAATATTAATAAGGTGATGACGTTCCGGTTAGGTTTGTTTAAAATGGCGTGAGTGAAGTAATAATAAACATAATATTAAATTCTATGTAAAGCTCCCTCGGTCAATGGTAACCTAAAGAGTTATTGTAAAAGCGTAATCATGTAACAAACCTTATGCGTTTTTCTGTGCTCTACCGAATTAATGTGTTATTAATTGAGTTACGCCCCCAGCATACTCTTACATTAACATACTCCTTCAAGTGCGAACTGGCTGAAAACTTAGTTCGTAACAATGGTGGAGGCTTGGTTCCTCCCTACCCTCTCGCTGCCTTTCATCAGCTTCTATACCATCCACCTCCATTTCAATAAATTCCCCACCCACCCACGCTAATATCCGTAATAATAATAGCAAAATTTCAGCCAAGTTCGCTTTTAACCTTTAAACTTTACAGTGCAGTCCAATTTAAATAATGTCATAATATCTAATTTTAAAATGCCTTAGGTTTAAATATTTATTTACCTTTTATGGCCCTATACCTAAACATACAAAGCTGAAACGTAAATAACAATCAGTATTCAAATGTAAAGAATTTCCGTGTCAACCGCAAGTCCCTAGTTGCATATATTCACGTGTAAACAATTTATCTCTACTTTACCAAGCTAAAAATAAAAATTTTAATGTTGATCACCTGTGTGCGCTGGATATAGTTATTTAAAATTTAACTATTTCTGTGATAGGAATTTGTAATCCTGTAAGCATTTTCAATACAGTAACTTTCAACTCCTGCTAATTAAATAAACTCCATGCTGTACACCATATGGTAATTAGTTCGCTATTACTGTGCGCAGATAAAATATATATATTTTTTATTCAACTTTCCTCTCAGTATACATACTATATATTTAAGAAACTTCTCATATCATGCTTAGGAATAAGGTATGCCAGTTAAGTATGACAATTTTTGTACGCTGATAGAAAGCCCGTATTCCGGTACGAGTTACTAACCGGAAGGATGATATGTCGTTGACTTGACCAAAAAGCCTGGATGGCACATTCCCTTGTCAGCGCTTTCAAGCGGCTCGAGCGCCGCTGGGCGCGAGAAAAAAAAAACAGCGTGCTAGCGCATGCCACGCAGTTAGAAATTGCCGAGACGACACATTACCTTGTCAACATTCTCCGTGGCTCAACAGCCGCTGTGTTGCATAGCAACGTGCAAAAGCACGCCAAGCAGCTTTCTTCCCGCCACATCCACCTTTAAACTTAAGTTTAATAAGTTTCTAATACTATCAATATTTTCACGTATTTCCCCACAAACCTGTGCTATTAGGACACGGGGAGAATGAATTCTGTTGGGTTTACGCAATTCTGTGATCCGAGGACTTAGCCAATCCTCGTGGCTTCCGGGCGTGCAAGCGACACGCCATGCCAGTCATGCTGTATTGTTTGATGCGCGGACTGCTGAACCTGACTTGAGAAGGATTAATTGTGTGCAATGTTAAGGGTATTTAACGAAATGGGAATAGTGCCTGAGACACACCCACTTCGACTGTGTTTGTCCGTTCATGGTTTACCCACATCCACCCAATTGTAAGGAGTTCTTACTCAGGAGGTCAAATCTTTCGTTTCGCGTGAGACTCGGAGCAATCTTTGGGCCGCTGGTGGAGTTCTGACCTGACTAGAGGGGCCTATTTTTCTGTGCTCTACTAGCCTTGACAGAGGTCAGGCAGTAGGGGTGCAATTGGATTTTGCTGTGATCTTCTCTTTAAGACACAGTACTTTGAAAGTATACCACGAGGGTACTTTCGTTTCTGACCTCGAGGGAGTAAGTCATTGAGTGCAGATTTCCCCAACCCCTGTATGCCTCCTCTTTGTGTGAAAGTAGACGTGTAATTATTCTGTCTTTAATTACTCATATAAGTTCCTTTCAACTACATTCTATTTGCATAATAAGTGTCGTTACGTTTTACTTTTTTGATGTTCCTGGGTTTTGTTAACATGCTATGCGTTCTGCTACTTTTCATTCCAATCTTAACTTTTTATTAATCAATGTAATTATATTACAATAATTCTATGTGTTGATGTCCAGCGTATATATTAACATTTTAATAATTATCAGTTTATCCGCGCACACAGTTAACTAAAATAATTTACTTTCTGAAAAAGAAAAAAAAATATAACTTGTATATATAGGCATTAACTTAGAACTATATTAACAAGCGTAACGTAACTATAGAATTGTAACGTAAGATAGTATTCATATAACGCCCGAGAGACCAATTGACGACCGTATAAAAATAAATGAGCTTTAACTCCCGTTTAAATACATAAACTTCTAAGGACGGACACCCCACCCCACCCTACGCCACACCCAAGTAAATATAATATAAACCAGAATTAAACTACCAATAACATTTCAATACCCATAAGTCGCAGAAATTATTTATTTAAAGAAATTTTTTTTTATAAGATGTTTTGACTAACTGTGCTGGCATTCTGCTAACACATGTCATTTTAAGTTTCAGAACAACGGTACCGCAAATGTCGTGTTCCACAGAAACCAGCAGTGAGGTCACACACCTCTCAACCAACGNAGTTTCAGAACAACGGTACCGCAAATGTCGTGTTCCACAGAAACCAGCAGTGAGGTCACACACCTCTCAACCAACGTTCCTACGGAGGTCGCCGCACGCACCGCCCACGTGACACCAGTCCTGACGTTACGCAGCAACATCGTCGAGTCGCGNTTCCTACGGAGGTCGCCGCACGCACCGCCCACGTGACACCAGTCCTGACGTTACGCAGCAACATCGTCGAGTCGCGCACGTTAATTCCACGGCCATCAGCAGTACTGCTTACCCAGCTCGCGAGTCTTAAGTAAAATATTTCCAGGTAACCAGCGGTTCACATATTTTACATACACCACTCACACCGCACCCTGCAGGTACCTAAAGCGTACATAACAAACTTTACTTTACTCAAAAGTTCTATCATAACACAAATCACCATAAATAAAAATGTAATAATATAACTCATANAACAAACTTTACTTTACTCAAAAGTTCTATCATAACACAAATCACCATAAATAAAAATGTAATAATATAACTCATAGGAGGCCTCCGAAAGATGTTTAAAAAGTATTATTTATAATAACAATAAAAAGTTAAACAAGTTTTAAGATAGAAAAGCAGTTCAACAAATGACATACTCCACTGCTTATGAAAAAAAAAAAATATATACAAATATATATTTTTTTAATNAAAAGCAGTTCAACAAATGACATACTCCACTGCTTATGAAAAAAAAAAAATATATACAAATATATATTTTTTTAATGAAACTACTCAAACAACTAATTTTCACGTGCACCTAGAATAAACGAGTATATATTGTAATTATTGTAACAATATGAATCAAATAAAACAATAATAATTGTAAAAATATTTTTTTTTACTATTAACTGCATTACTTTTACGAATCACATTGAAGAATGGCCATAGTAGAAAAAAATGATGTCATTAAGAAGTAAATTTTGACATTGCTAGCAATGACGAATTTAATTTTGTTTGTAAAATTAAGATGTCATTATATTATTATTACTGTTACGTTGTATGGTAAAAAGACAACATTTCTGTAAAAAAAATTTCCAAATCTTTTTAATGCTTTTAGTATAATTTAAAATACATGTCATAACACCGCTAGTATAAGAATACCCTTCTCTCCTTCCCTCTTAAGTATTGAAACGTAGTCAAAAGTAGCTGCAACATTTCTTTTCTTTTTGCATTTTTACAATAATTAATTTAATTATATTCTACGTTTTGATACCATCCCATCAGTGTCCTAACCCAGTGACGTCACTTACCGTTTAGTATGTAATATTATCTAAACACATCAGTTTTTTTTTCAGTTCTGTAACGTGTATTTATTTCCAGCAAGTGTAGTTTCTGTACAAACATAACACAATAATTGTAACTGGGAGAGCAATTTATTAACACATTTGAATTCTTTTCATTGTTAAAATTTTTATTTTCATTGTGGTAACGAGCCACGCCAAGTAGGGCTAGAGACTTACGAACTCAAGAAAGGCTAACGCGTACGCAGACCGCCTGCGAGGCGTCTGCCGTGCTCGCATGGAAGACGATCTGCACACCCAGCGGAAATACATNACGCGTACGCAGACCGCCTGCGAGGCGTCTGCCGTGCTCGCATGGAAGACGATCTGCACACCCAGCGGAAATACATGCGAAAGGCGCGCAAGGACATTGTAAACAGACCGCCCAGCGTTTGACCGGCCCACCTTGCCCAAGGACTGCACGATAGCAACTGGCAGTTCCTTATACATAAATTANACGCGTACGCAGACCGCCTGCGAGGCGTCTGCCGTGCTCGCATGGAAGACGATCTGCACACCCAGCGGAAATACAAGCGAAAGGCGCGCAAGGACATTGTAAACACACCGCCCAGCGTTTGACCGGCCCACCTTGCCCAAGGACTGCACGATAGCAACTGGCAGTTCCTTATACATAAATTATCCGTCTGTTTTAAATCCTTTCAAAAATGATTCCTACCGTAGCGAAGAGGACTTCAACCCGATCCATATTCCTGCTGCCACAACATCAACCCCGCAACAACCAAATCTACATAATCCACACGGACTCTAGGGCGAGATGAGGGCATCTCGCTAGTAAACATTGGGGGAAATGTTAAGGCGTGGTCAGGCCTAAGCTGAACGGCTTGCCTGATCACACCTTCAAACATAAACGAGCGTAATTGCAACGCCACCATTTGGTCGTCGACAGTAGCAGAATTCCCCTCCACTGGTCACTGAGCGCGGCCGCAGAACCACGCGCTTGATATAGGCCGTCGTTACGCGCCTCGTCGTCGTCATTCAGCATTAGTCCTTTGGGCGACCCGACCAGCGGAGCAGACCAGGAAGATGGGTGTCCGGCCGTCGCTAACCATCTCCTAGATTCAGCCTCCGGCAACATTAATAAGGTGATGACGTTCCGGTTAGGTTTGTTTAAAATGGCGTGAGTGAAGTAATCATAAACATAATATTAAATTCAATGTAAAGCTCCCTCGGTCAATGGTAACATAAATAGTTATTGTAAAAGCGTAATCATGTTATAAACCTTATATATTTTTCTGTGCTCTACCGAATTAATATGTAATTATTTGAGATACGCTCCCAGCATACTCTCACATTAACATACTCTTCAAGTACGAATAGCTTATAAAAGCTAGTTCGTAACAGCGGGAAAAATAAACAAGAGTTCAAAGCGGCATTTAAAACCTACATTATTATCGTTTATGGCAAACAAAAATCTTTTTTCCCAGCCTGCAGAAAACGGTTTTTTCCGTGTATTAAAGACTGGTTTTGCCACATCATAAACCAGAAAATCGAATAGTTTCTTAATCAGACAAAGTTTGAGACATTTTGCTCAATTTTGCAAGAGAAACCTTTTACTTGTTTTTATGTTCAGACTATGTGAAGAGAATTAAGTGATTAGTTTTGAGCTAGCGGGCATTTTTATAATGGAACGTTGTGTTTTCTTTCGGACTACTATGAATTTTAAAAAAGAAAACTTCTTTTAACTTATTATGATAACAGTTAATTAATATTTTTTTCTCTCGACCGAGGCATATTCAAGCAGAAAAATTAAACGAGTATATTTTATTTAATTAATATTTCAGTAGAAAAATTTAATAATGTAAAATAATGAATTTTTAAACACATTTGCACAATTTGTTTGTTAAATTATGAGCTCGAGAGCTGCAGCAATTTCTGTAAATGAGCACTTTGCCTAACAACGCAGGTGTTTGTATTTTGATGGTAAAAGTATATCATGAAATTACGTCTACTGTAATCAAATGGTTTAGTGAGCCATTACATTGCTCCCCACTCCCAAATGCAAAATGCTATCTCTACGTGTGCTAGTGAACGCTTCATCTTTCCTATTGAGGAACCTGCACACATCAGCCTTCAGCACATCAAATTGATTAATGGAACACAGAGACACGCCATCTCCCAAACACCTAATTATATATATTTCACAAAACTTTAAACACATTTAGTATACAAAATAAGAGTCAGAGAGGGGAGTATCACAAACAATCTATTCTAAAGAAAAACTGAATTATTTTGGGACTAAGAAAATAACCACCCGATATATTGAAGTAGCTTTTTATTACGATTTTAATTCAGCATCGTGTGCTGTCTCTTCGTCCAGGCTGTGTAATGTTCCTACACCTCTTTCACAGTCGACGATCTCAGAAGAGAAAGAAGAAGCGTAGGACAAGGTACACTGATACAAGCATGAACAATCTTAGACAGAATCAGAAAAAATATTCTCAAATAAACTGTATACCACACCAGAAAAACGCACAAAAATTTAACAAAATCATTATTCTAAAATTTATAATTTAAAAATATTTTATTTCTAAAACACGAATTCTATGAGGAAAAAGTCACGGGGAAAAGCAAGTAAATGATAAATCTTCATAATTAGTAACTTACAACTTTCTTTAATTTCTAATTAGCATGACTTCAATTAGAGCATAAACGTTTAAATTTCAATCACAGAAGAGCAAAAAGTATTTTAAATTTTCAGCATTAAAATTTTAAATTCTGTGCTTTACCGACATATAAAAACTCTCGTGGCGTGAAGCTCAATTCAAAATATGACTTTAAAAAATCAGTGAAATCTAGTTTTGGTTTCGTGACACTAGAAGCCGCAGACAGAAATACGTTTCCGCCAGTAACCGAGCGAGTTAGCGCAGTAGTAAACCACCTGACCTGCATTCGGAGGACCGGGTTTCGACTTCCGGTCCAGCCATCCTGATTTCGGCTATCCGAAGTCACTCCAGGCGAATGGTGAGATGGTTCCTTGATACAGGATCTGGCTGATTCATTTGCACTTCGTTATAAGATAGCGGTCTATTACTAAGGCAAAGTCGCCGTTCACTGACACTTAGAAAGACACATTACAACCTAAACGCTTGCTATATGGCATTAGATGCGTTCATAATAGCCGCGAAGGCGACATTATTACTTGAAGACCATCTGGTAATGAAAGATTGAAATTTGTAGCCTAATGCAAAAGTTGTCAAAACTCACAGTATTACATAAAATTGTACATTTCTAAAAATGTCGATGGCTACTAATTTTTTTATATGCACAAAACTGGAAACAAACCATTGTAATGGTACTTAAACTATTTTTGAATACAAAACTGGAATGCACAATTACTTTTAAAGCAGTAAACATGTTACCACAATTTAATAAAATAATCCTTGAGATGTCGAAATTAGACGAACGTTAACACATAAATTAGTGTCGTTTCTCTGGTGACTATCGTCTCCATTCTTCAATGTATAATGTGGCGAATACAAAGAACATAGCCCCTATCGCCCTAACCAAGCACTCACTTGAGAAAATGTCACTTATTGGCAATATCAGGATCTCGAATCATATCGAAAAACAACACGTAAAACATATTTACAGCAAACGGATTGTTCTTGGTTTTTTCACTAACGCTTTTGGTTAATAGGCATGTCATATTCTAGACTTAATAATATGTAAACTGTTTATTGTGTTATGCACATTTCCCTGACATTGACTTGTCAATGGCCAATACAACCGTCAAAGTCACTTGGTCAACACGTGATAAACATGTTTGTTTACATTTGAATTTTCAACCGAACTACAATTTCGTGACAATAAAGTGCTTTGACTTAATTAAAACTAAGTTAGAATAATCGTACAAACATGTTAAAACACTTGCTTATGTAAAGAGTGTTCTAACCTCAAATCGTACACACGCGGTTTCCGAAGGTGATATTGGAAGAAAAACATCCCAACGTTGGAACATGGAGAGAGGATTATCTGGCAGCTCGCAGGAGCACTCTACCTCACTTTCCCTTGCCCAAAGAAGAGACGACGATATCAGCACTTCTCCTTCGTCTAGGACATCCGAATTCGTCATGTGGCAACCAGGCACGACGCAGGTACTGATAAAAAATGCAAGAGAGAACAGCTGCGAAGATATTTTGTAATTTTCTTGCCTTTATGACAATGGAAGTGGTTATATATCCGAGCATGCGGTAGGCAATTTGGAGCATAGGTCGCTGAAAAGACGAAAACTATCAAGCCCGTAAACTACGCCTTGTTACGCTGACGTTGGCCACGTGAATGTCATGCCACGGCATGTCAAGGGATTCACATTGGACACACCTAAGTGTATTTTCTTACCTGTAATAAGACTGGCAAGNACGTTGGCCACGTGAATGTCATGCCACGGCATGTCTAGGGATTCACATTGGACACACCTAAGTGTATTTTCTTACCAGAAATAAGACTGGCAAGCAGCGTGGTGCAGAGATAGGAGTCATGCAGGTTTCCCTTCTTTTCCCAGCAGCAGTGACAGGAGCACACGAACAAAGAACGGCACTCCGGTAAAGAAGCATTTTAGCAGAGAATGTAAAAAAGGTTATGCCTACTGGCTATGTCGTGTTGAAATGCACATGGCCTTACATGCCTTAATGAAAGTGGAACTACAATTTTAAAGTAAAGACTTGCTATTAACTTTGTTTAAAATACATACATGCATTTCAATGTGCTATCACTACATTCACAATAAACTATAACTGAACTGAATTCTTTAAAATCATAAAGTAGAGGATCAACATAAATTTATTTGACTTTTATTAATTTGGTTAATAAGCAATGGGTTGTGCTCTTATTATCAGGAATTGCCAACTTTTCAAACATACGCACGCTCTCCTGAGCTGTATTCAAACACGAACTTTAATTCTTATTTGAAGATGAAATACGTTAACATAGTTTACATGACAAAAATACTTCTAAAGTACTACACCTTATAGAATGGTAAGAACTAGCAATATAATATATGTCTACAATGTAAGTATATAATACTTGCCTTGCATGTATTGCTGTATGTATGATTAAGTTTATGTTTTTTTTATACATATATGAAGATGGGACCTTTTGTTCAATGTTTCAGATACCTGATTGTTACTCAACAATTTTTACTCGAAATTTAATGTTTATTTACGTATTTTTTTGCGATCTCAAATATTATCAATAGTTCAAACAAGAAGTTGCCGATAATAAGCCTGATTTCCTCTACATGGGCGCAAATAATTTTCAATGACGTTCTTAAAAGCTTACATGGTAGGTAATCCTTGACGTCTCGTTGACAGGAATATTATTTGAGATGAAATCAGAAATATATGCAGCAGTAGTGAGACAATTAAAAATACACTCTTGGCATATCCGGGACTCGAACGCTAAAAACCTCGTTCCAAAAATAGCGTGCAAACAACTGCATTACGGAGGTTCGATTCATAGAATCAAATTCGGATATAATCAGTATAATGTTTTGAATAATAGGGTTTATCAACCTACATTATTAATATGGCCGTCATTTTGAAAATAGTGTCTGACCTACTTAAAATATACCCGTTTACTTCACTTGCCGCAGTACTACTTATTTAACAAATTTTGTATGTATCGGTAAATTGTTTCCTAAGATTTGATATTAAAACGTTATTTATTAGTGTTGTGCTATCTTACAAAAATGCCGACAAAAGTGGCTATGTGGTAACATAAATGATACTTATAAAAGATACTTTCAGAATACAAATTGCGGTCGAAATTGGTAAAACGGTGTGGTTTATATAACAAAAATACATAAAATGTTTGAATGGCCGCAATTTTAAAAATACGTGCGCAAGTATTTTAAATCCCATACGTTTACATAACCTACCATATTATTACTTACTTTCCAACATTTGGCGAGAATTGGTACAGTTGTTTCCGAGATATAACATAAAGCCTTTATTTTTCATGTGATGCTATATTCCGAAATAGTGGATTAACAACATTATCAATTTCTGAATTCAAGTCTTACAATGCACTGTCAACATAAAATATTTGTTTTTAATCAGTTAAATTTTTCCAGAGATATGACATATCACCCTGAATTTTAAATGGCCGCTGTATGGAAAGTAAGAGCCCGGCGTGGTCGAGAANTTCCAGAGATATGACATATCACCCTGAATTTTAAATGGCCGCTGTATGGAAAGTAAGAGCCCGGCGTGGTCGAGAACTATAAATGGCATATGTCCTTACTACGTATAATAGTCCTATGTGTACCGAGTTTGGTCGAATTNGCGTGGTCGAGAACTATAAATGGCATATGTCCTTACTACGTATAATAGTCCTATGTGTACCGAGTTTGGTCGAATTGTGTTCTTGCGTTTAAATGTGTTTTTTAAAGGGGGAGTATGCCAAAAAAATGCATCATATTTAAGGTTTTCTGGGGTTGTCAAAATTGTGTCATTCTAAATTAACATTCAGCCTCATCCCTCCGGCCGGTTTGATTATTTTATGCGACAGTTTCTTAATTCCCACAATATTTTAACCTAATACATTTTAATTGTTATCTGGGACTTTCCTTATATAAACGTGTATACATATATATAAATATATATATATATACACGTATATATAAGGAAAAACTGCCTGACTGACTAATTGGGTGACACATGGTAAAGAGTTTTGTAGAAATAAAGCCACAACAAAACTTCGTAAAATTATTCTAAATAATCCACCTTTGAATAGAACTCTGCAGGAAATAAACGTTACAATATGTAAATGGGTGCTGTGACAGTGTTGCTTACGGGAGATTTTCGCCTAACTTTGCCAGTAGTGCCGAGAGGAACTCGTACCGATTATATCAAGGCGTGCCTTAAGATTTATTTGTAGCCCTTAGTTAATATGCTAAAACTTACCAAGAAATACGAGAGTACTTCTGAGAGGTGAAGTGTGTGCCGGTAATTTTTCAGACCTGCTGAAACAAGAAAAACGGACGGCATGATAGCTAATCCAGGTAAGTTGTGCACTGTAGCGACCACAGTTTAGGAGCTGAAAGCAAGCATTTACCATGATGTTTCCCACATACAGGACAAGCCTATGGAATTGTGGTGTAAAATAGCCATAATGACCCCAATGAACAAGCGGTCGTCAATGACCCCTTTTCTGAAATAATTTGAAGGGTAAGAAATGGTATACAATTCAATACACACGGTGGTAAATACAGACGAACTGTATTATCTATTGGAATTATTGATCATTCTAAATCCACCGGGTCTCCCGTACCATAGACTATAACTACGTATGGGCACGCCTGTTATGTTGCTCAGAAACTTTAAGCCACGAGACTCTGTAATGGCAGAAGGCTGCAAGTCAAATATCTACATCGCAATGTAGTCAAGGCCGCTATTTTAACTGGATCGGCTCAGGGAGAAACAGAGTTTGTGCTACGTATTGAATGGATTCCTAATAACCTCCCTTTTTAATTCAAGAGACTTCAGTTCCCCCTCAAAGTCACAGGGCACACTCTCAAATTCGCAGGAGTTGACTTGAGGCAGGAGTGTTTATCCCACGGTTAGTTTTACGTGGCGTGCTCGCGTGTAAGCTTACACCTCAGCCATGATGTTTTAGTGCCACCCTCTAAGATGGCAAAGAAATTTGTTTACAAAGGAATATTGTTAAAAGACTAAATTGTGTGTTGACACGGCCGATCACAAATAACTCCAAACGTAACAGTCACAATTATCTTGTTTTTGGACTTGCATTTCATTACACTTTCTATTTTAAAATATTCATTCTATTTCAAAGACAAACTTACTATTTTAAATATTTTGTAACGAAAACACGAATTCCACGCGGACAAAGTCACGGGCAAAAGTTAGTCTATGTATAAAATGAAGTTTTCAACTGGCTAGATGACTCACTCATCAACGCATAATCCAGATCATAGGATGTGAAAGCATGAAAATATAACGTTGGCTTCCTCTTTCGTGTGCATGCGTTCACTAAGAAAGGAGTTTTCTAAATGCCATCCCTAACCCTAAGATGGCGAAAAGTAGTGAAATGAGTTATCGTGGACTCCTCGATACCTACCTAATTAACCCTATGATACATCGTGGTGCTCTTAGGTTCAAAAGGTTAAATATGCAAAAATTTAAAATTAATTTTATAGTTTTAGAAATTCTACCTCTAAGAGGGTGTAAAGGGGTGAAATATATTTTCGAGTACTCCTCAATAGCTTACAAATCAAATACGATAACGTTAAACCATTTAATTTAAAAAAATTTGCCACCTAAATACCTATCAATTATTTCAGAATTTTCTGTCTGTAATTTCAGCCCTAACTTTGGCTAGACAAAATATCTGATAGCAAAATTCCGATTTTTCGACAATCAAACCTTTAAGAATGTGAAACTGGGTTAAATGTGTTTTCGATTATATGTTACCTACATTACGTCGTTTTCATATCTGTGACATTCAAACCAGCATAATATACTGTAAAACTCATCAAATGATTTAATAACGAATACAATGAAAACCTGTACCTTACTGTGAAAAAAAAAGTTTCATTCCCCTTGGAATGCCAGACAAGGTTGTCAGAACTGAACATGATTAATGATTAAATGCTTTATTTTCATAAATTGTGCTATCAGTGTAAAGCATGCTTCTTATGGGATTCTATATAAGTTTATAAATCACGTTTTATACCTTGGTAAGTAATGCGTTACGTTATTTTAGATAAAGAGTGAACTGGGAAAATGCCAACTGCACANCACGTTTTATACCTTGGTAAGTAATGCGTTACGTTATTTTAGATAAAGAGTGAACTGGGAAAATGCCAACTGCACAGTTACCAATTTTTGTGTTGAAACATTTAATTGGTTTCTTGCAAACATAGTTGTCAGAACGAAAAACTTGGAAATCGTCTAAAGAATTGTAAAAATCACATATTATAACTATTGCAAGGCCGTTTGTTTATATTTTTTTTTCCAAAACATTACAGCTGTGTTAACGAAGTAATATCTTATGTAACTTAAATATATCCTAGTTGCTTTAATATTAGAGATTCTCATAATAAAATAAACCATTTTATACAATCTCAATTTTGTATAATTTAANATAAAATAAACCATTTTATACAATCTCAATTTTGTATAATTTAAAATGAATCAGCAAGTAATTATGTATATGTGTAGAGTATAGAGTATATATGTATATATAATAATATATGTGTTAAATGTTACGAGAATTGAACTATCACAGTCACTACAGAAGATGTTACGAGGACTGAGCAACATTAACAATATGATAAATCGTTATTATAGTTTGGATTAGTTATTCAAAAGGATAGAAATTGAGTACGTGCAAATTTGTGGACATAGTTGTAAAAATATCCATTACACTGTAGAGTTCATCAACAGCATCTACACTCCTGTCAAATCACAACGTAAACTTATCCTGAAGTTTGGGGCTCCATTCATGATACTGCGAAACCGTAACCTGCCAAAACGCCACAATGCCGCCCGGCTCCAAGGTAAGTCTTGGCAAGAAAAGTATTCGAGTCCACCATCTTCACTGGATGTGCACTGGGGAAATAAGGTTTAAAATGCGCGTATCACTCATTTTATGCGAGTAAATTTTCGAATTCGAGAGATTGCTATTCCCTCTCAAAGTCAGTTTTACTATGAATATAAGTGAGGTACATGGGCATTCGCTAAACGTGATAGAGATAGACTTGAGGGCGTACTTATTCTCACATGGGAAGCTACGTGGCTTGCTGCAGAGTAAGCTCGCCTAACAAATGGTAATCCTTTCACTTCACCTCCAATGTATCTGCACAGATGTCCTCCAGTAGAGGAAATCTGTAGCTGCTCGGTGTACTACACGCAGGAGAAGTTGCGCTCAGAAAGCAAGTTTTATATAAAAGGGTTGAAGCAGCCAGCACAGGATTAACGTTTTGAAATAATTTAAGGANCCTGGGAACACCCCCTGTCCGGAACTCGTGTTCGCAATTCTGTATGAATCGTTCTGAATCTTCGTGGGGTCTTCCTTCGAACTCCAGCAGGACCATTTCCTCCCCTATTCCTTGTCTTCCTTCTGCCCGGGTGTCACTGGTTTGGTCTGCGTTTGAAGGGGGCTCCCTAGTTGTCCGTTTCTGGCACACCCCGCACTGGTATACCCAGCCTCTCGTGCCCTAGGATCCTTCGGGCCACCCTATACATAGGTTGTTGGAGGCCTGTGTNTATACCCAGCCTCTCGTGCCCTAGGATCCTTCGGGCCACCCTATACATAGGTTGTTGGAGGCCTGTGTACAGGTAGCGTACCGAGTCAGGCGCGTGTTGTGTCCCGGGCAATTCAGGAGGTCGCACTGTGTATGCGGCTCCTGACAATCAAGGCACTGGTACCCTGTTCCTTGTGTCGGCCGGAAAACATCCGGCCAGCCGATACATTTATTGCATTGCCGCTGCGGGCAATTGTGGCACTGTACAATGTATAGTCCCGTGCCTTGGCATCGCGGGGCTCTGCACTGCTCCCTCGTTTGCCCCCTGCTTTTGATATGCGTTTGTATGTTAATTGCGGATGACTTGGTCCATATCTCGTCCCCTTATTCCTGGGTCTGTGCACTCCCCCTTTCTTCGAAACTCCGCGCACGTCTGCGTCCTGCCATTTTCGCCTGGGTTCCTACCTCGCTCCCTTTTTCGGTTAAACTGTCGGTAACTAAGCGCCACTAGGCATAATTGTATTTTAATTTTTATTTTATTATATGACCCTCTCTAAGTCGTAAATGTGCTAGCTGCTTGGTCAGGGCACTGTCCCTTTTATCCCGGGTAATTCAGTTTGTCCTTGCTTCCATCTATACAGACTTCAGCGGGCCCCACAGTTGGGCGCCAAAAATTAAAACCTGCCAATTGCTGAAGTTTGGAAGTATGTATTGGTTCTGCTCTGCGGCGTGAGGCGCCAGCACTTGAAGCTAGCCCTCAGTGATAGGGCGTACAAATACGTCGACACTGTTGTCTCTAGGTCCAATTTACTGATAACAGACACTTTATACAGGTGTTCACATAATCGAGTTTTATTGTTGTTTGAACAGATTAACTGGTACATGAACTCACGAGACAAACTCTCCTCCCCTTTTCCTATGTCGGCTACATATGGTTTGAAGCCGCGACTAGTTCGTGGAGGGTGTGGGGAATATTCTTCACACTTGGTGTAGAACAATTTATCTGACACTGCTGCACTGTCTTCCCTCGGCTGGCGGCTTGGAACTGCTCTCGAACTTGGTGGGTGTCTCGACGCCTGGCTTCGAAGTTCATTCTTCCCGGGTCCACACAGTACTCTGCGCCTGACGACGGCCGGCTGCCGTCGACGTCTGCTCGCGGATTTGCTCCGTCCTCTTCAGTGTCCGTCGGCCGACTGCCCCACTTGGTCCTGCTCCTCGTGGTTATGCAGGCTTGATCACCATATTCAACCTCCCCCTTCTCTGCACGTGGTCCGGGGTGCTTGTCGTCGTCCCGGGTCGTAAAACACGTGGCCGCTGCTCGTGTGGTCTGCAGCTGGCGTGGCATCGTCCCTTGGTTCTGGCCTGGAAGTTTATCGTCCCATTCTGCACGCACGTCCGCTAAAAGCTCTCATGGTTTATTGTGGTACAAGCCCGGGACAGGCGCAGCTGGTGGTGGGATCTCGGTGTCCCTTGGGCAGCTGCAAAATGTAGCTGTGTCCGCGCCCTGGTGCCTTCCGTTGTCTCCGGATGTCGTCTGCACGTGCAGGAACAGTTGCACGTGCAGAATCCTTTGGTAGCGTGCCTTAGCAGCTGCGAGGCTCCTGGCATCCCTCTTCCGGCACGTCCACAAAACCCTTAATCCTTATTGCGGTCGTCCAGCTGCGAGCTCCACCAGAGCGTGTGTTCTGACGAATGAAATATTGGGACGTAGAATGTGTCAATGGGAAACGCGGTTAAATGTGTTTACGATTATACGTTACCTACATCACAACGTTTTCATATCTGTTACTTTAAAACCAGCATAATTTATTGTAAAACATATCACATTTTTTAATTATGAATACAATGAAAACCGGTGCCTTACTGTGAAAACAAAAGTATCAGTTCCCTTAGAATTCCAGGCAATTTTGTCAGATCTGAATATGATTTACTATTAAATGTCTTATTTTCATAAATTGTGCAGTCAGCGAAAACCATGCCTCTAAAGGGATTCTATATAAGTTTATAATTTACATTTCACACCGTGATAAATAATGTGTTACGTTATTTTGGACGGAGAGTGAACTAGGATAATGCCAACTGCCTAGTAAACAATTTCTGTGTTGCAACATTTAATTGGTTTCTTGCAAACATAGTTGTCAGAACAAAAAACTTGCGAATCGTCTCAAGAATTGTAAAGATCTTATATTATAACTATTGCAAGGACGGTTGTTTATATATATATATGTTTTATTTAAATCAGAGCTATGTTCACGAAAGTGATATCTAATGTAACTTAAATATATCCAAGTATCTTTAATATAAGAAATTCTCATAACTAAATAAACCAATTTATACAATCTTTATTTGGTAGAATTAAAAATGAATCAGCAAATAATTATTTATATGTGTATAGTATACAGTATATATGAATATATAAAAATATATTTGTGTGCAATGTTACGAGGATTGAACTATCACAGTCACTACAGAAGATGTTACGAAGACTGAGCAACATTAACAATATGATAAATAATAATTAGAGTTTGGATTATTTTTTAGAAAGGATAGAAATGGAATAGGTCCATTTTTGTGGAAGTAGTTGTAAAATGTCCATTATATTGTAGAGTTCATCAACAACATCTACACTCCCGGCATATCACAATATAAACTTCTCCTGAAGTTTGAGGCTCCATTCATGATACTGCGAAACTGACATCTGGCAAAACACTACAATGCCGCCCGGCTCCAAGAGAAGTCTTGGCAAAAAAAGTATTCGAGTCCACCGTCTTCACTGGATGTGCACTGGAGAAATAAAGATTTCAAATGCGCGTAACACTCATTTCATGCGAGTAAATTTTCGATAAGCTCTCTAACGATAAGGGAGAGTTTCAGAGTTTTACTATGAATATAAGTGAGGTACATGGGCATTCGCTAAACGTGATAGAGATAGACTTGAGGGCGTACTTATTCTCACATGGGAAGCTACGTGGCTTGCTGCAGAGTAAGCTCGCCTAACAAATGGTAATCCTTTCACTTCACCNGAAGCTACGTGGCTTGCTGCAGAGTAAGCTCGCCTAACAAATGGTAATCCTTTCACTTCACCTCCAATGTATCTGCACAGATGTCCTCCAGTAGAGGAAATCTGTAGCTGCTCGGTGTACTACACGCAGGAGAAGTTGCGCTCAGAAAGCAAGTTTTATATAAAAGGGTTGAAGCAGCCAGCACAGGATTAACGTTTTGAAATAATTTAAGGATCAGGTTCTTTTTGGGTTTGTGGTTTGATCTGTCACTTGTTGGTATTTATATGTATTTTTTGACAAACTGTTTTTACTGCTTTACACAGTACTACTGTACGACTGTTCAAAGTTGCGTGTTTCTTAGTTATGATAGTTTTAAGTTGTGATTTTCTAAGTTATGACATTTCTCAGTTATGTCATTATGCATTGTGTGTTTCTAAGTTGTGTGTTTCTAACTCATGATTGTTGTACTTGTGTGTTTATAAGTTATGTGTTTCTAAGTTATGATTTTCTAAGTTTAGACATTTATAAGCTATGTGGTTCTGCGTTGTGTGTTTCTCAGTTGTGTGTATCTAAGTTGTGGTTGTTGTAAGTCATGATTTTATAAATAACGACGATTTTATTAATGTTATTCTGTGTTGTGCGTTTCTAAGAATTGATAGTTTTAAGTTGTGTCTTTCTTAATTATGGTAGTTCAAAGTTGTGAGTTTTCAAATTATAGCTGTTCTAAGGTGTAATTTTATAATTTACGCTAGTTCTAATGTTTGGTTTACTAAGTTATGATGGTTCAAAGTTTATATGACCGGGCTCTAATTGCCTGGCCAGGGACCCAGTTTTGCTGCGTATACGGCTGTAGTTGGCGGAATGAGCGGTTTTTGCCCCTCTGTATTCTTATGTATTCTTTGTTAAGGGTCTACCGCGCCATTTAACGATGCCGTGTCCTCGATAGGTGACTAGCAAAGCGAAAGAGAGACTGTTTAAAAAAATTACTCGTAGTTTGATGTTTATAATTTACGCTTAGCGAGATAGTTTTCAGGCACGACCGCGACATTTCGGTAAGCATTAAAATACGAATTACCATAATTCTGCTTTTTTAAGGCGAAATACTTAAGGAAAAACTGTAACTGTCTTGCTTCATTTCTTTGTTTCACGTGACACTTAGCCGTTAAATGTGTTAAATAAAATTATGCTATGAGGTTAGAAATTCTCTGCAACTGCACATGTNTATGAGGTTAGAAATTCTCTGCAACTGCACATGTGAGAAAAACGGCAGTTATTACGTAAATACCACATATAAGTGGAATTGAAAGTTAAATGCGGCTATTAAGGTCGACGTCTCGAGAGCCGATGTGTGTTAAACGATGTGAGTATGAAGTTAAGTTGGAATGTAAGGGCGGGAGAAACGGGAGATCCCCAAGAAAACCCGCCAACCACAGGCATCGTCCAGCACGATTCCCCCATGAAAAATTCCGGGAGTGACCCCATCTAGAATCTAACTCTGTTCGCCTAGGTGGGAGACCAGTAGTCTATCCACTACACCACCACAGCCTGTTTACTACTGGAGGTCAGTGCAATTTGAAAATAATTTTCTAACAAAGAGCAAAACTTTAGAATACTATATAATTAGTACATAAACATTATTTCAGTGGCAGCATTGTGGCAAAGTGCATTATTGTATTAGGTTACATGGCCCATAGAAAAACTTATCTCTATTCGTAAAATTACTTCTCATATTCTTCCCGCTTTAATGTTTAAATCCAAAGTGCACGCTTTTGACCAATAAATGTGACACGTACTTCAGATATGCAATCTGTTGAATCCTTACCAGCCTCAAATTCATTTTTCTTGTAATTCCACTAAAACGCGCGAGTCACACAAGTATCCTTGCCATATATATGGTAAACACCAATATTATATTATGAAAAATTAAACATCCGACATATAATTGGTATTAATAAATTCTTGAAGCAAAGCAGCTATTTAAAATCCTGATAATCATTATGCACTAAACATTTAAAGGACTGTGTATATACAAATATATATTTCTATACAAGATTACACATAAACCAACTAATTGATTATAAGACAAAGGATAGCAATTTTGTACAGTGTTCTAATGTTAGTAAAGAGGCTAAAAGTGAAAATATGATGTATCATGCCGCCGTAAAAAATATTGTGTAGGCGATGTGATATGTATCGTTCCACCGTAAAAATATTGTGTAGGCGAGGGATATGTATTATTCCACAGTGAAAATTTTGAGTAGCCGAGGGATGTGTATTATTCCACCTTACAAGGAAGTGTAGGCGAGGGATATTTATCATTTTACCGTTAATATAATGCGCAGGCGAGGGATTTCTTTAATTTCGTAGTGAAAATATTGTGTAGGCGAGGGATAAATATAATTCCACAATAAAAATATTCTGAAACAGAGCGATATGTATTATTATACCTTTAAAAGATAATGAAGACGAGGGATATTCATCATTTTACTGTTAATGTAATGTGCAGACGAGGGACATTTATCATTTTACCGTTAATATAATGTGCAGGCGAGGGATATGTATCATTTTGCCGCAATAAAATTGTGTTATCATTCCGCTTTAAAAAAAATGTGAAGGCTATGGAATATGTAACATTTCACCGTAAAAAATATTGTGTATGCGAGGGATATGTATCATTTTGACGTAATAATTTTGTTTAAGCGAGGGAAATACATACTTTCACCGTAAACATTTTGCGTAGGCGAGGGATATGTATCATTCCGCTGTAAGTATATTGTGTGAGCGTGGGATATGTATCATTCAATCGTAAAAATATTGTGTAGGCGAGAGATGCGTATCATTCCACCGTAAAAATATTGTTTAGGCGAAGAGTGTGTATTATTCCACCGGTATAATAGTGTGTAGGCAAAGGATATGTATCAATCCACAGTAAAAAATTGTGTAAGGGAGGGATATATATCATTATGCCGTAAAAATATTATGAAAGCGAGTTACATTTATCATTCCACTGTAAAAATGTTGTGTACGCGAAAGATATGTTTCATTATGGAGTAAAATATTGTGTATGTGAGGGATGAGTATAATTTTGCAGTAAAGATATTGTGTATGTGGGATGTGTATAATTTTGCAGTAAAGATATTGTGTACGAGAGGGATATATATCATTCCGCCATAAAATATTATGTAGGCTACGTATATGTATCATTCCACAGTAAAAATATTGTGTACGTGAGGGATATGTATCATTTTGGAGTAAAAAAATGTGTTTCTGAGGGATATGTATCATTTTGACGTAAATATTATGTGTACGTAAAGGATTTGTATCATTTCGCCATAAAAAATATTCTGTAAGCTAGGAATATGTATCATTTCACAATAAAAATATTGTGTAGTGGTGGTATATGTATAACTTTGCCGTAAAAATATTCTGTAGGCGTGGGATATGTATAATTCCATCGCGAAAAAAAGATGTATGCACGGGATACGTATCATTCCGCTATAAAAATATTCTGTTGGCGAGGATGTGTATCATTTTGAATTAAAAATATTGCGTAGGCGTGGGATATGTAACATTCCCTAGTAAAAATATTGTGTAGGCGAGGGATATGTATAATTTTGCCGTATAAATATTGATTAGACAAGGGATATGAATCACTTTTCCGTAAAAATATTGTGTAGGCGAAGAATATGTATCATTCCACATTGAAAAAAAGGTGTAGTCCTAGGGATACGTATAATTTTGCAGTAAAAATAATGTGTTGACAAGGGAAATGTATCACTTTGAAGTAAAAATATTGTGTAGGCAAGCGACAAGTATCATACCATCATAAAAATGATTTGTATGCAAGGGTTATGTATAATTTTGCCGTAAAAATATTGTGTAGGTGAGGCATATAAACCATACTTAGGTAAAAATATTGTTTAGGCGAGGGATATGTATCATTCCACAGTAAAAATATTGTGTAGGCGAGGGATATGTATAATTTTGCCGTATAAATATTGATTAGACAAGGGATATGAATAACTTTTCCGTAAAAATATTGTGTAGGCGAAGAATATGTATCATTCCACATTGAAAAAAAGGTGTAGTCCTAGGGATAAGTATAATTTTGCAGTAAAAATAATGTGTTGACAAGGGAAATGTATCACTTTGAAGTAAAAATATTGTGTAGGCAAGCGACAAGTATCATACAATCATAAAAATGATTTGTATGCAAGGGTTATGTATAATTTTGCCGTAAAAATATTGTGTAGGTGAGGCATATAAACNATCATAAAAATGATTTGTATGCAAGGGTTATGTATAATTTTGCCGTAAAAATATTGTGTAGGTGAGGCATATAAACCATACTTAGGTAAAAATATTGTTTAGGCGAGGGATATGTATCATTCCACAGTAAAAATATTGTGTAGGCGAGGGATACCTATAATTTGGCCTTAAAAATATTCTGTATGCGAAGGTTATATATATTTTTGTAATAAAAATATTGTGTAGGTGAGGGATATGTATAATTCCGCCACGAAAATATTGTATAGGCAAGGGATATGTATAATTTTGCCTTAAAAATATTGTGATTGCGGTTGATATGTATAATTTCGCCTTAAAATTTTGTGTCCGAGAGGGTTATGTATCATTCCGCCGTTTAAATATTTTGTAGGTGACGGATATTAATCATGTTGCCTTAATAATATTGTGTATGCCAGGTCTTTCCTTCATTTTGCCGCAAAAATATTGCGTATACGAGAGATATGTATCACTTTCAAATAAAGAAATTGTGTAGGCGAGGGATCTGTACAATTCCTTCGTAAAAAATAGGTTTAGGCAAGGGGTATTTATCATTCCGTCATAAAAATATTCTGTAAGCGATGGATATGTAAACTTTTGCAGTAAATATATGGTGTAGGTGATGTTAACAAAGAATTTTAAAGTTATAATATTGTGTAGGCGAGGGTTATGTATCATTCCACAGTAAATTTTTTGTGTAGGCGAGTGATATGTATCACTCAACCGTAAAAAAAATGCGTAGGCGAGAGATTTGCAGCATTCGGGCGTAAAGATATTGTGTAGGCGAGGCATGTGTATTCTTTGCCTTAAAAATATTGTGTAGTCGAGGGTTATGTATCACTTTACCTTAAAAATATTGTGTAGGCTTGGCCTATGTATCATTTTGCCGTAAAGATATCGTGTAGGCAACGGATACGTATCATTCCTACGTAAAAATATTCTGTATGCCAGTGTTATGTATCATTTTGTCGTAATCTTATTGTGTATGTGAAGGATATGTGTCATTCCACCGTAACAATAATGTGTAGGCTAGGGATGTGTATCATTCAACCGTAAAGATATTGCCTAGGCAAGAGATATGTATAATTCCGACGTGAAAATATTGGGTAGGCGAGGGCTATGTATCATTTCACAGTTGAAACATTGAGTATGCGAGGAATATGTAAATTTCCGCAGTAAAAATAGTCTGTAGGGAAGCGATATGTATAATTTTCCGATAAAAATATTGAGAATGCGGGTGATATGTATAATTTCGCCATTAAAATATTGTGTGAGGGAGGGATATGTATCATTTCTCAGTAGAAATATTGTGTAGGCCACGGATATTAATAATTTTGCAGTAACATATTGTGTAGGTAAATGATATGTATAATTCCACCGTGAAAGTATTGTGTAGACGAGGGATATGTATCATTCCAGCGTTAAAAAGTTGTGTTGGCGAGGGATTCGTATAATTCCGGCGTAAAGATATTGTGTAGGCGAGTCATATGTAAACTTAGCCTTAAAAATTTTGTGTAGGGAAGGGAAATGAGTCATTTTGCCGTAAAAATATTCTGTAGGAGAGAGATGTGTGTAATTTCACCGTAAAAATATTGTATAGGCAAAATATATGTATCATTCTGCAGTGAAAATATTGTCTAAGCGAGGGATATGTATCATTTTGCAGTAAAGATATTGTATAGGTGAGGGATCAGTATCATTCCACTGTAAAAATATTGTGAAGGCGAGGGATACGCATAATACCGCCATAAAAATTATATGTATTCAAGGATTAAGCATCATTTTGCCGTTAAAATATAGGTTTGGGCTATGTATCATTTTGCCGTATAGATATTCTGTAGGCAACGGATATGTATCATTCCGCCGTAAAATAATTCTGTAAGCGAGGGTTGTGTATAATTTTGTCGTAAAAAAAATGTGTAGGTGAGGGATATGTATCATTCCATCGTAAAAATATTGTGTAGGCGAGGGATATGCATCATTCCGCCGTAAATATATTGTGTAGGCGAGGAATCTGTATTATATCACCGTAACATTATTGTGTTGGAGAGCGATATGTATAATTTTGTCGCAAAAATATTGTGTACCTGATGGATATGTATCATTCCACCGTAAAAATATTGTGCAGGCGAGGGATACCTATAATTTCGCCTTAAAAATTTTCTGTATGCATGGTTTATGTATATTTTTGCCGCAAAAATATTGTGCAGGTGAAGGATATGTATAATTCCGCCACGAAAATATTGTGAAGGTGAGAGATATGTATAATTTTGCCTTTAAAATATTGTAATTGCGTTTGATATGTATAATTTCACCGTAAAATTTTGCGTGCGCGAGGGTTATGTATCATTCCGCCGTAGAAATATTTTGTAGGCGACGGATATTAATAATGGTGCCTTAATTATATTGTGTAGGCCAGGGTTTTCCTTCATTTTGCTGCAAAAATATTGTGTAGATGAGAGATATGTATCACTTTGAAATTAAAATGTAGTGTAGGCAAGGGATATTTACCATTTTGCCGTACAAATATTGTATATAGGAGGGATGTGTATCATTCTAATGTAAAAATATTGTGTAGGCGAGGCATATGTATCATTTAGCCGTTATAATATTGTGTAGGCGAGAGATATGTATCATATCACCGTAAAAATCATCTGTAGGGAAGGGATATTTATACTTTTGCAGTAAAAATATTGTGTAGGTAAGGTTAATAAAGAATTTTAAAGTTAAAATACTGTGCAGGCGAGGGTTATGTATCATTCAACCGTAAAAATTTTCTGTAAGCGAGGGATATGTATCATTCCACCGTTAAAAGATAGTGTAGGCAAGGGTAATTTATAATTTTGCCGTAGAAATATTGTGTGGTGACGGATAATAATCATGTTGCCGTAAAAATATTATGTAGGCAAGGGATATTTATCATTCCACCGTAAAAAAAAGGCGTAGGCAAGAGATTTGCAGCATTCTGGCGTAAAGATATTTTGTAGGCGAGGCATGTGTTGCTTTGCCTTAAAAATATTGTGTAGGCGAGGACAATGTATTATTTTGCCGTAAATATATTGTTTAAGCGAGTGATATGTATTGTGTAGGTGAGGGATATGTATCATTCCACAGTAAAAATATTGTTTAGACGAGAGATGTGTATCATTCTACCGTAAAGATATTGCCTCGGCAAAGGATATGTATAATTCCGTCGTGAAAATATTGTCTAGGTGAGGGTTAAGTGTCATTCGACAGTTGAAATATTGAGAAGCAAGGGATATGTATATTTTGCCATTAAAATGTTTTGAAGGTGCGTGATATGTATAATTTTCCCATAAATATATTATAGTATGTATAGTAAACTTGCTGGATTAGTGGTGGCATTAGGGCCTCAGAGCTTACAATGAAAGTTTGCAGTTATTCCAAGAAGATGTATCAGCTGTGGTACCTAAATCAACCTAATTCCCGCAACTGATAAATGCGTTAACTGTTATGGCATCGCAGCACATGTCAAAATTATAAAGGCAAAGAAACATGAATTTTTCGAAACAGAAAGTCTACACTATATTTGTGTTATGTAATGGTCGGTCACCCTCCTATGAAACAGCCTTTCACTGGTATGCGTTTGGCATGACGTCTAGTTCGCCTAACAAAAGAGAGAGAGAGAGAGAGAGGGAAAAAGAGAAAGAAAGAGACAAAGTAAATACCGTGGCTGTAAAAATATTCACTCCTCCCCCTTGCTAGGCGGACAGACATTCGTCAATGTCAAGGTGGTAGATTATCTCAGTAGGGTTGAGCTTGGGCTAAAAACTACAAACATTGTTTGAAAAAGAGTGTAAATTGAGCATATTTTCCAGTGAGGTTTTACTTCCCCAACGTGCTTCCTTCTACGGGAAAGCTTTCAAAGGGCCGGCACAGCTCCACAACCACTCGAACAGGAATGTAAATTATTCGCAATTTCAGTATAATGAATTCGAAGTTCGAATGCGAATAATTCGTAAATTACTATTTGACACTATTCGAATTTTCAAATATCCGCACACCCTTAGTAATGATATTGGCTGCTGGTTTTGATACTAGTTTTGGTGGAAAAAAACACTTCGTGATAATCTTCTACTTTTTACTCGAAGATTTTTTTATTCAAAGATGAAGCCGAAGGTACAAAAGTCTTCTATTCGACTTCGAAAATACGAAGCTTCATACATCCCTATTTAAATAATGTAATTTTAAATGACCTACTATAGTACTACATGTGTGCAAAATTTGTTGGAATTTCGATCACTGATTCCTCCAGAGATATGGCATAGATGTTGAATTTTATCACTGTCTTACAAAAATCCAGTGCAAGAATACTTCTCTAACCATATTTAATGCGTTTAATGACTAGTTTTAACATAATAAGTATAAATAAAAGTGGTTAACTTGTTAAATAGATATGAAAAATATATATAAACTGTTTATATGAATGTCAGACTGTAAGTAAAGGCAAACATATTTAAAATGGCTTACTGTGGCACGTGCTATACCCTATAGTAATGTCGCAAGGTGTGTAGAGGCATTCAAACCGGGAAGAGAGTCAACAACTGACCTACCTCGCAGTGGATGTGCTGTGTCAGCTGACCACGACATACGAGTGGCTGTGGTCGATCAGTACCTTATGGACGAAACTAGCTGATGAAATTAAGGATACAGGTATTCCTGCGTCATCAGTGTGGCGAATTCTATGCGGATTACTTAAATGTACGAAAGATTCATGCCAAGTTGGTGCCACTTCACTTAAATAAGGTAGAGAAGTTGACCCGATATGAAACACATCGTATCAACCTGGAACGATTTCACCGTGAAGAAATTGGCATGCTGAACCGCATCATTGCAATTGATGAAACATGGGCACGATCATACGAACCCGAATTGAAGCGACAGGCCCCTGAAGAGCGTCATCCTGAATTACCAAAAGACAGAAGGTACGAGAAAACCTATCATTCACAAAGATTACGATCATTTCGGCATATGAGAGTCAAGGTGTGTTATAGTGTGTCATCCAGTTCTTAAGGTCTGTACGGTAAATTCACAGTACTACCTGTTATTTCTTCTCCGGTTCCATCTTCGTCTTACAGTTCAAGAGAAACGTCTGGAAATGTTGGGCAACGCTATAGTCTTACATGGCAATGCTAGACCTCATATCGCAGGGATTGTTACACTTTTTTTACGGCGTTGGAGATGGGACGTGTTGCCACATCCGCCATATTTTCTCCATCTTTGTCTCTGTGACTACGATATTATTCAAAACATGAAGAGTCCATTGCATGGTAAACTCTTTGCGAACAAACAAGACATTATCACAGTATTTCGACGAGATGTAGCAAACACTGACGGATCTCATTCAACCGATGGTATTTCCCGTCTGCCTCATCGCTGGCAACGAACCATGGAAATCCTTGGAGACTAATTTAAAGAATGTTAAACAGCTTGAAAATTTACTATACGTACCTAAATACACAGGCGCCAGATGCAACGAGAGAAAGCCGACAGGCGGGGGAGGGAGAAGATACGCGCGAAGAACAAGTGAGCGGAAGCAAACAGGCGAGGGAGGGAGAGTGCACGAACGAAGGAGAAGTGGGCAGAAGCGGAAGGGCGAGCGAAAGTGAACAGTCGAGCGGGAGAAAGGCGGGAATAAACGAAGAAGAGAAAGAAAGCGCGAGAGAAGTAAAAGGGATAACGGAGCTACCCCAAGACGAATCTGCACCAGCCGAGCAACGAACCCGACACCAAACCCTACAGGTGAGGAAGTACCGGATGCCAGCAGCCGAGCCAGGTACGAGTTCCGAGGCGGCGGCAGCTTCAAGCCTGCTTGGCGAGAGGTTGACAACGCAGACTTCTGCCCTGCACACTGTCAGGGATCCAGTGCGGGGCAACCCGCCCCCGAGTCCAACGGGGATTGAAGCCAGGCGTGTGCAACCTTGGCGCATCTGCAGAGGCCAGGAGGAACCAGGCTTCTGCAGGGAGCTTCGCAAGTACAGACCTCGCGAACCGAGCGTACTACATCAATTAAAGTAATTTTGATAGACTTTGTGGGACATGAGGGAAGCCTGTTTTCCTCATGTCACCTGCTGTGAGAGGAAGGTAAGGGGCGCGCACTACCTAACTATGGAACTAAAAGTGCGGCGAAGTGTTTTAATTATTTATCTGTGTAACCTTACAATGTGTGAGAAGCCACATCGGTGCGGTGAAAAATAAGTGCAGGACGTCCTAGGTGAAAATAAATGCCAGATGCCTGTATCTGAGTGTACTAACTTAAGATAAGAATAGGGTGTGTATTTTTCCAGTATCTACAANAAGCCACATCGGTGCGGTGAAAAATAAGTGCAGGACGTCCTAGGTGAAAATGAATGCCAGATGCCTGTATCTGAGTGTAATAACTTAAGATAAGAATAGGGTGTGTATTTTTCCAGTATCTACAAAACTGTTGTTTTTCAGCACTGCCTGCATAAGAGGGAGGTGGCTAAAATAGTAAGATAAGAGAGTTTTTTTTCACGACCTGTGTGTCGTAGTAACAGTAACACCATACCATGTGTAAATTAGGATATATTAAGTGTGTGTCGGTTTTGTAAAAACTGGCCGAGTGCCAGCCAGTAGTGTGAATCCTTGAACAGAGTTACCAGCCTAGATGTAAAAGTGTTTATTCTTGGCGACCTTGTAGTCGTACGTAAGGTAAAATTAATTCCTGTCACCAAAACGTAAAAAAAATTGCCAGCTGTGCAGTAGATACAGGCCATCCGCCACATGTTTGTTTTTATACCTCAAGAAGGTGTTCTGCCTTAATAGGAGACCGAAGCACAGAAGAACAATTAAAATAATTTTGAGGGTCATTTTGTAATGTAACAATGTAAATTGGTGAGTAACCATGTATGAAAGTGAATGTGTAATGTACTGGGTCCGATGTGTGGTACTGGAGGTGCTTAAATAGTTCAGAATTGTATCGCCCTAGGTATTTTGCGAGTTCAAATAGATAACCAGGAGTTAGATGTGCTGTAACATGCAGTCGACGGCAGGAGTAGAACCCAGGTAGAAATGTTGTGTATTGTAACCCTGCAGACCCGGGGTGTTAGGCCCTTCTTACAGGCAGAGCCACACCTGTTAAACCTTAGAGCCGAGCGCGCCCGGAGAGTGGAGACAGCAGGCGGCCGATACGCGATAAACCAGTGCCGCTGGCCAACGCCCGGAGACACACGTAGTGCGAACCAAGAGCACAGAATAGATTAGTCTCTAGAAGCGAAATTAAACTTAAATTATGCCGAAATCAGGCTAAATTCTGTGCCAGCATCGAAGAGACGAGGGGGGATTTGTCGTGTGACGGTTTAGGAATTTTAGAGCGATGCTGGCCCACAANAGAGTAAACTAGGGGCGAGGTACTACCCCATCCCCTCCCGGGCGACCATACTTCAGAAACAAGGACATGTGTTTTAAAAGGCATTGTTCTGCGTTCTACCACTTCACCCCCCTCATCACCTCCCCCCACAAGGCGCCACGTGCCGACAATTAAGACTGGAGGCTTGCAAGCATAAAAGCCGGTTTCGACAGTAGTGGGACAAGAATTGATTATCACCGCGCCGAGGGAATAGTTGCGTCAAAGAATCGCGAAAAGATGTGAGCACGAGTCCGAACCGCAGTCCCGGGAGACGGCAGCACCTGCGGACCATCTTCGAAGGCCTACCACTTCGCCAGAGCTCATTCCCAGATCACAGCCTACCAACACTCACCGCTGAGTTAAGTATAAAAATCGTCGCCCAGAGAAGCCCCACTCAACCACGAAGTCGCCCAGTGAATACGAGTAGTCAAATTAGGTACCACACCTCGGAAGGGCTAATGTATGTGGTACTTGTGTAAACTCCAGACAATATATTCGTCCTTAACTAATGAAACAGTAAAAGGCTTCATTATTACAATACCCTCAATCTCCAAGCACATTATAGGCTGTGCCTGGGGGCATTAACCACGACACTATAAGCCACACTGTCTTCCACAGTGGTGGTATAGCGTCAAAATATAGGTAATAAAATCAGGTACGTACAGTTTTCATACACTGTGCTCGTATTTAAATTACATGAATAAAGGAAATCATTATTCGTACATATTTGTTTATAGATAATACTTTTAGCCTACTACGTAAAGTCACCTCTCAAACGTAGTGATAAGGAAATAAGTATAACTAATTCAATACTTTTTTGTTTACAGCTTTGTCTCCTCGACGTTCAAAATTCACTCTACATAAGATAATTCCACTCCACTCTGCAGCAGTGATCACGGTCATATGTAAAATATAACTGATATTTCAATATCACAGTTACAGACCTGTTATCAGTAAATCACAACTTAGCTCTTCTTTACTTCCTTGTCCGACTTCTGCGACATGTAGTCTAGCAGTTGGAGATCACTATATATCTTGCCAGAAGCATTCACTATATATCTTGCCAGAAGCATTCACAAATGCCTATCACAGACAAGCAGCGATTTCCAGTATCTTTACGGGTTCTGAGATTATACCTCATTGTCAAAAATGATAACTGGTGTCAGCAAAGATCAACGTGAAATTCTACGGAATTGTAACGTATTGGATTTTCAGACTAATCATTAGTTATTTTGGGAATGTATAGCATTTGTGCTAGAGTCAGGAAAATCACAGGATTATGCTGCGAACCCCGCCAAACTTTATGGCAAATGAACTATATTACTTGCGTGAGAGTGTGGGGAACCATCTCGTACTATCGTCGTTCACAATTGGTAACGACGCGAAGGACATTGAATGCACAGTGCCGAATGAACTAGTTCCATCCAGATAACACACTATACACAACCTCGGTTTCGCAGGAATGTTTACTTCCGTATTCTGTTTTAACACATTGTGGCCTCTCCAATTACCTGATTTGTCACTAGTTGAACATTTGTAGAACCAGATAGTATTCCTTCTTACTCTATATCGAAGAGACAGTTACTATTGAATAATCTTCAGCAACTTTGGGCAAACCTTAAGCAAGATAAAATAAGATGCATGTATATACCGCCTAGGAAGGTTCAGAGTAAGTTCTTCCGAATTCTCGTAGCATTGAAAAGAATTTAAAAAGAAAATTTTTCATATTCGTTCATTTAGACGTTTTGCTGTGTGCAGTTTTATAAATTCTTAAAATTAGGTGCTAATTGTGGTTTCTCCAGATCCAAATTCTTGTCATTATTTTTCTGTACAAATTTTTCAAAATTCGTTTGGTGTGTGCAAAGAGTTTTTTGGGAAAGACCGCACAGGCTGAATAGACATATGTATAAAGAATGACGATTGTACTAACGTATTTCCGAAGAAAGTCAAGGTAATGAAATGTACGTGGAATCAGCTATACAAAGTCTGCTTCAGGAAATCTATTAAAACAAATGCATCTACCTCCGCCTGCACATACTGTACTACATAGCATTAAAAATAATTAAATACTTTCTGTTAAAAAACGTGAATCTCAAATACCCAAATTTCGCAAATTATCTCGTTTAGATAAATACATTTAACGCACCCAAAACACTTACTGATGAAGGTGATTGTTTATACGAGACGTTACCTGACGGGGTTGACTCCAGGACCTATAGACCTAATTCTGACGCGGATTCGGTTTGTCCACACTCGTCGGGCATTCTGCCAGTTTGAAGGTTCGCTGCCACGTGGTTGTGGTTTTCATTCCACCTCTCTCCCTTCTCCAGCCTTTGACACCACCACTTCCGGGCAGAGCTTTGACGTGCCACTTCGGTGTTTGTCTTTCCGCCCAAGTACTTCAAGTTCCTCCCACGGAAGTTTGCGAAGTTTCTGGCTAACTTTTTGCAGCTGCCGCAAATTCGTTTTGAAGAGGACCTTTTGCTTGCGCGAAGTTGGGGACAGCTCCCTGCCCAATCGCCTCCCCTCTCTGATTACTTATCTGCCAGCAACCAACCCAGTCCTTCCCGCCATCCACACCTCGTGACAAAATAGCGCGAGAGGAGAATCGTAATGTACCCACCTACCTGGCGCTTGAAGTGTGTTGCAGTGTTTTCGAAATACACGTTTTTCAACGACACCGTTAAACGTCATTCCAATGAGATCATCTACGAAAAGAACGCACTCTTCAGACGAGGAATGTTGAGTACTTTCAAAACGTCACGCAAATTAGAAACACACTCCATAGCACTCCAAAAACGTTAAAAACGGCCTTTTGAAAGCCCGTATATTAGAACATGGGCATCAGATATAACCAAACTCTTGATTACGATCAATTGCAAACAAATCTTTACTGTTTTAATGTGCAGAATATAAAATTCAGTTTTCATATTTTTTTCTGAAATTTGTGGTTATGAAAATTTTTAAATTTTGAGAAAAGACTCTAATATGTGTGTAATTGCATATACAAATGTTTGGCATACCTCAATACCACGGGCAAACGTTGACAAATGCTGAGGTCACGTAGAAGTAACGGTGTCATTAATTTAAGATGGCGGCATTTGAATCGGAATAACATAACTTGAGCTACGTGTATTCACTACGGCCAGTCATGAACGGTAATACAAAGATATACATTGAAATGCGTGCTGGTAGTCGTGGAATATGACGTAATCAAATATAATTGGAAATCGCAGTCCTATGCTTTCCAGTGGAATTCAATTTTCGCTGCTCCTGCTAGTCCCATTTGAAATACTTAAATAATTTACTAGTAACAAACGAATAATTCAAATAATATCCAAAACCAGCACCTTCAGTTTACATACGCAATTTTAAAACTTATAAATAGTAAAAAAATGTATGTAAAATTTAATTTGAAGTTCAAATTTCCTTTGCTATTAATATCAGATTTAGTTGAACCAAGTGGGTTAAACTATCGTCTGAATGAGGAATTTTGATCTCTTGCCGAAGGTAAAATTGCTGAAATAGCTCGAACATCATTATTTCAAAGAGCGTTCCCTTCTCAGCGTCAAATGGGTTCGGCAGGAACTTTAATAAATTGTTGTAATGCTATAATTAGAGTGCGGCAAGAAGGCAGGAACTTTAATAAATTGTTGTAATGCTATAATTAGAGTGTGGCAAGAAACATAATTATTTCGAACTAGCTTGAGGCATCGCCGGTATGAAAACAACGCTTCTAGCTAGAGCCACATGTAATCTGCTGTCTTAAGAGATTCTTTAAGAAAATTTGAAAATGTACTTAAAGGTTTTATGAGCCCGGAGTGTCTGAAACGGCGGAATCAAAATGGCAGAAAATCAGCTATTCCAATAATAAAATCCAATGCCGTGTAAGTTACATTTAAATTAACGCTGGCAAAAATTTTAACATGTCGAATTATATATAAAAATAAAAATTGTTTCACGGCTACAGATTTCGGAATTTAGAACATTAATCAGGTCTATGAAACTTGTTCACTATTGCTGGAGTCCCGTTATGTGTTTCACAAAATATATTTTGATATAATTATTGCATATCTCCACAAACGCAACACTCCGGTAAACAAAAGTAAAAAAAAAAATGTCGAGTTATAGATTCGATTGTTCATAAAACACGAGCACACGACCGTGTTTCATCCAAGAACCGAACCCAAGACTTGTCGCCTAGTAATCTGTCATAAAACCAAAAAAGGCCGGTGCGTAACCATGAATGAAATGAAGAGTGTACTCTACCGAACGCTGAAGTGACACAATACTGGTATACACGAGCAACTATGTACTGTATATCATTGAACCCTTCTCGTCAAATGTTGCATCTGCCAGCTTCGTATATGAAAACAAAAATAAACATGCAGACGCTTAGTGCACTGTTCGACTGCCAATAGTGCAGGCTATAGTCATCTACGCGACTTGGAAAACTATTTCACAATAGGAGTTGCTGAGATAGGTCAACGTAGTTCAACGATATGGACGAAGATAAAATTCTTACACGAGAACGTATGAAGTTTAAATATCAGTGTTGCTGTCCAAAATCTACCAACTAACTTGACCGGAGTAGGCTGTAAAACATGTTTTGAAGGAAAGGTGTGCGGAACTGTAGGAATAACCTCGGAATTCTGTGTCGGCATCTGGAAACCTTACCTGGATGACTGCAGGATCTACCCTGCATTTTGTGTAGCTGAGCAGCTGATGTCCAGTTATATGACCAATGATAACTAAGCGGCAAAGATATGTGCGCCTTTCTTGACTTCAGGAATACCACCACTGGATGCTGGAAGACAGGAGTGAGTGAGTGAGTGAGTGAGGGGTTTTCCGCGGGCTGCTTTTAACAGCAAGATCTTGAGAGCCGACGAGGGTGATTGAGGTGAGTATGGATCATCGCCGTAATTAAAGGGTGGGGGAAACGGAATATCCCCAAGCGGCATCGTCTGGCACGAATCCAACATGCAAAAATTCGGAAGTGGCCCAGCCGGGGATTGAGCCTGGTTCGCCTTAGTGGGAGGCGAGCAGGCTAACCGCTCAGCCACCACCGCCTCTTGAAGACAAGAAATGCTTAGTCTGTTATATTGAGTTGTGATCCTTATTGATGGGAGAAGATGTAAGAGTTTGAGAATGAGCTAAACCTTTTATAGTCATGGCTTCCGTATGTCAACACGAGTGTGTTCCGTTTATCTGTGGCTCCGTAGTAATATGGAGGTCGGTCATCTGGCACGTCTGCAGAATGTTGTGACCAGCTGACGATATTTCCAGGTTCATTAGGCGTAGTGGTGATTCACGTCTGCCACTCGCACTGCTCCATCTATAGCCGCCAAAATTTGGTTATAAAAACACTTATTACAGTTCGCGCTCATGATACATATTTGTATCACTTAGTTTGAAATTTATCTAGCGGTATGGCCTTCAACGCAAAGCTGAAAGCAGAAACTCACAACTTCGGAAAAATAAAGAATTGTTGGCCGTGCTTGTAGAGATATGGTGTTCGTTGCACTAAGAGTTCTTTAGAAAATGGGGAGAGGGGGGCGGGCTTATGCCTCGTTGGCTTTGTGTAGTTCTACGATCAGGAGGAACTGCGCAGTCTTTGACGGGTAGCCCAGTATTACTGGTTCTTCATTCGGCTCCGTTCATAGTGAAAAAAAATTAAAGTAATGGTTTTTGTGGTTAGTGTTGACAGTTACTAGCAAAGACGCAGGCGAGGCAACAACTTGGACGTAAAATAAACTACAAGAAATCTTACTGATAACAACCGAGCCTTGAATGTTATTAATAAGGAATTTCCACATCCACATTTTCTGACATTTCAAAGTGAACACATGCATCTAAAACAGGAATAAATAATTACGATTGCGTTCAAATAAATACTTATTTAACAAATATAAAAAATTTACGCCAGAAATAAAAATCTCAGATGTCGTTTCAAGCGTAAAAAATGGCCAAAATAAAAAAAAAATCTTAAGATTACTTTACAGTCACAAAAACCAACATGTGTCCTTCGTTAATTATTAAAAACCCGAATTCCAATGGCAGCAGCGACAAATTTATATAATTAAAGAGTGTATTATGCATTAGGAATGGAAGTATTTTTACAGAGATATTTCGCATTTGCATAAGTTATTTTTGCGTTGTTTTGTATTTAAAATTATGCTTATTCTGTTTGCATGGTTTTAAAATTTTAACACATAATATGAAAAATTACATAATTATTTTTTTGATGTCCCTGATACGGTTAATTTAATATAAATTTCATTTCTGGGTAGGAGTATTTTCCACACTTATATTTTAATTCGGATCAACTATTAAGTTTAATCCAAATATCCAAATTTCTTCCCAAATCCCGGGGTGATGATGTTTCAAATAAATGCCAAATAACTGTTTAATTTTAAAAAATGTATTTTCTGTTAGTTTATTACTATTTTAAAAAATCAGTTAGCAGCAAAAATATATATAAACGTTAATTATTAGTGCAGTATGGCAGTGTAATCACTGCTTGCGGTTGTATAATCATAACAGAAACGTTACTTTCTTCAAGTTTTTGTTGTTTAAGATAAAAGTAATTTCATGTCACGGTTTAATGAATTACTTGCCCTATCTAACGTTAATAAATGGGTTGATACATGACTTCCTTTAATCCCAATTCTACGATAAGGGGCGATATCGCTTACATTGTGGGAGCCGAAAAACGCAAAGTTTATATATTATTCTACGTGATTAAATATTAAGATAATTTCCATAGAAAACTTGCCTGCATGTGATGCAAAATATGTGCAGTATATTTCTACTATCGTGACTGGTTGACGAATTTTTGTCACATCTTGACTGTCTTCAGACAAATCGATGACGTCTTAAATAAGAACATTTGTTCGCATAGGTCCTGTAAAGTTAAAGAAATAGATTCACAACAGATGCATGTCAAAATCCAAAGATTAACCTCTACATATAAACAGAGTGTTTTGCAACCTTTTTAACTAGTCATCACTCCACCCCCATATAATCACCATCTTTACAAACACGTTATTTTTTAGTGAAAATATAAAATACCCTCATAGCAAAGTCGGTAATAATTCATCATCTTCTACTTGTAACATATAAGAAGTAATTATTTTCCCGGCCAACCAATACACCAATACAGCTTTTTAAATGATTGCTCATATTGAGTTTCTGAATCTAATAACCTTTATACACACCCCCTTGTTTTCTAGACTCGACTATCCTATATTTCATTTCTGCTAAACAATAAAGTATTTTCCAGATTCAATCTGCTGCGGTGTTACGTGTTTTAGATATTACGTACGTACAAGCAAGCAATTACAAACCCAAAGGCGTATTGATGATTTAATTCTTGATTTATGATGGAATACGCTTAACGCTTTACAAAGTTACCTATAGAGTATTGCTGAGAACTAACCTACATATCAACAAGACTATTTATCTCGTGCATTGTAGACGGTAAGTAATATTCCAGCACTCTGCAGCTGGGCAAGGCTTCACATTAATCAATAAACAAGCAAAACAGTGATGAATTCTGCATGAAAAGAGGACAAAGATTTTCCGCAAAATCAAGCAACAGTGATGAAAGCCCAATAATTTGTAAAAACATGTACTTCTGATATTGAGTAATAATCGGTAAAACCACCAAAGTTATTAACGAAAAGCATCCACTATTAAATTAACTTATTCGGATTTTTTTCAATGTAGTTTGATAAAAACCGTAACAACTCACGGAAATATTTCGCGATATGTAAATGTGTAAACATTGCAAAAAAGTTTTCCCTTAATCTTCGTAGTAATAATTTAAGCGAAATTTACTGCTTTTATCTCTTAGATTTAATTATTAGCATTTCCAAAAATATTTTAATTTTAATTAAAATGAGTCTTAGTTTTTTAAGTTACAACGGCAGTATGGTAGTCCATACGCTTGCCTTACAAAAGGCAAACATTTATTGTATTAATATTTAATTCTTAGTGTCTTCAAATAATAGTTCAGTTAGTCATTAAGCGTAAATGTATATATACATAATGTTTTTGCTCTTTTCATCTGTACCATTATATACGATATNATCATATGACGGGATGCCGCAGTAGTTTTTTAAAACTCGAAAAATAAGGACCACCCTAATATATATATATATATATATATATATATATATATATATATATATAAGCGCGTCAATCCCATAATCATCTCTTTGCATCGGTTTTTCCAGCCCCATCAACATAGAATAAATGCGGTTATAAGCTCTCCGTGTTAAAAGTGATAATTTGAAAGCCCTTATTAGTATATAATTTTCTGCTAATTTTATTTAATCTCTTGGCTGTACGGACCGTTTAAATTCATTATTCGATCACTTTATTCTCTCGTTTATGAAGTGAAAAATCAAAAGGTTAAGGAGGTAAATATGTTTTCCTTCTTCATCACATAAAAAGAAAACTACAAGCTGAAGCCAGTCAGAAAGAATGGAGCATTTTAATACGAAATATGCTCTTTTCTTCACAACAAAAACGGTCTAAACCACCAGTACTAATAGCAGCACAGTAAAAAAGCAAAATTTGCATAATATTTCTTTAATAGTTCAATTCGATATTTTTGGTGTAGTTCATCGTACCGGTGCCAAGTAAGTTGATATGCTTTATTCATGGCAAATGGTGTACNATTCGATATTTTTGGTGTAGTTCATCGTACCGGTGCCAAGTAAGTTGATATGCTTTATTCATGGCAAATGGTGTACCATTCGGAATAATGCTATAAGCGTGGCTATCGTCAGCTCGAACAAGAAATTATATTTTTCCCTGCAATACTAATCTTAAACCTAATTCATTCCTGGTGTAACATTTTATAGTATATAAGAACATTTAATTTATGGTTATGGAACTTATGAAATTAGCTAAAAGTTTTTGTCTTTTTAACAGAAAAGTAAATTTTGATTTATATGTAGTTGGGTGTTAGTGTGTGTAAATATATATGCCCCATAATTTATTAGTAATTTACTAATACAAATCTCTCAAACTCGTTCACTCCGAAGCAAAATTGAAATAATACAAAATAATACGTTACAAAATAAAATCATTCGGGAAGGGGATTTTGTTTATAAATGTCAGGTTCTGTTAGGGGTTATAGAAACTTCGATGTGTATAGCCAGATGGAACAGAGATCTTTCATTGTATCTTCTGCCACCTATAGGAGCAAGTACGTTTCAAGTCGACGCAAGTTGCTGAAACTACGCTCACAACTAGAAGATTTTCCAGGACTTTCAGGAAATATTTCAATTACGGCTTTTAATATAGCGAATAAGCTACCTGGGTTACTAATGCAAGTTCTTTCCACCTTAAGTGCAGCAAACTTTTCCCACTTTATATTTAACCTCTGTCATTCCATTTTTCAACAATTCATGGACATGAGAAGTTACAAATCGACTCTTTCATACGCCAGTCTTAACAATGGGTGGGATCAGGTGTTGCGATAGAGAAACGCCTTCTGACGCCTGGTGAGTTTCTGACTTTCCACGCTGCACCGCCTTATTATAATAAATGTCGAAAATGAGGTAAAAACACTCCTCAGGTGTTACGCAAAGAGTAATATCGTGATTTTTTGATATTCTTAAAAGATGTCTTGTTCGTATATACCAAAATAAATAATATTGTAGTTCTTGGTTGCCTTTATAAACAGCTCGACGAATACATCATTATTTTTCTCTGTTTTACCAGACAGAGAGTAAAATTCTCTCAATGTAATGAAAGAAATCCCGTATTGCCGGCACATTAAGTTATTTTCTGGTCGTATATACTTACTATGTATGTAAATTCTTATATAAAATTTGAGCAATTTTATCCTTAATTTATTTTGCAATCGTATTTCAACAATTCGGATTTTCTAATAATGATGTCCTAAACAAAATTCAAAAGCCGTTACTATACGTGAACTCTAAGATATATTGGGTGGATTCTCTTCAAAATGTGACGTTAAAACTTCTTAAATTCTCATATTCGTGAAATATAGTATTATTGTGGAATTCTAAAAACTATAAGTTTCCTTTCTAAGCTCACAGCTTTTGTGTCGAGGGGAAGGGGACTGAAACCAGTTGTCGGAACCACATCTGCGTTCCAGGTTGCCATCTCTTGCGCGCAACACACATAAAGATAGTTTTTGTCAGACTGGCGTGGTTTGTCAGACTGGCGTGGACACGTATCTCACGAAATAGCTGGGAAAATGTCTATACATCTACAGGCAACCATCTGTCATGTCTATCATCCTTAAATGACGAGTCGTAGCTACGAGCTGCATGCTATACACTTTCCTTTACTTGACTTGGGGAATCGTGCATAGATCTTGTAGATATTCAAACTTACAATGTGATACCGAACATCTCCGAAAAAACTGCAATATGTAGCTCTTAAAATGTGGTAATGTCTCCGCGAGGTAACGTTGTCCTTTGCCTCTTATGGACTAGACAACATTGCAATGTACACCAAACTACATGGAAATTCGAACATTTTGAAGAGTGTCATCAAATAAAGTAAATACAAAACCTGCAGAATCTACGATTGGTCGCGACCGGTAAATATTTTCCTGGTTAATATGATACACATAACCTGCAATTTGGCGAGTGGCGCATATGGCAACCCAAGGAATATGTTTCACGAATTTTGGCCGATAGTATATTCAGGTTGAAGCTACTCGCCACCTGTGGGTTACGGGGTGGTTCGAAGGGAAAGAGTTAACTTTACCAGGCACAGACTATGGGTGCCTTGACTTCTGAGGGTAAAGAATATTGTAATCACTCGGTGTTTCAGTTTACTAGGTTATATTTGTCTCGAAACAATACAGATAGATACTTATCCCGAGATGCTACCCCGCGAGTTGGGAGTCTTAAGGGCGGCTTAAAGTACTCATTTTAACTGCTTCTGATATCTTGGGGAATTGCTAGGTTTCGGCAATTGACCCTTGAGCGACGATGCTGGTACCGAGCTTTATTTGTCATTCTGGGTGTTCCGGCAGTTAGTTGAGGTCTGGTAAGATGAGCGGCCCTTCACAGGCCTTCAGCTTCGTCTTGTTGGCTGATGGATACAGCGGCCTCGATGATGGCTCTCCACGACTGGCTATTTCGGTTCTCTCCTCGGCAACTTCACGATCCGACTGATCATTCCCGGGTCCAATCCCCGGCCTCGACTGATTGACTCCCTCGTCCTGATGTGGAGCTCCTGGCGAGCCCCCACCCGACTGCCGCCTCTCGGCGCGGACTTCAAACACTGTCCTTGTGTCCCGGTGTGGTGATACGACTGACTCTACATCACTTACTGATCCTGCTGGGGTCTGCCCACCGGCCTCGACTGATGGCTCTACCCGACTCATTCGACTGACTCACTTCGCGTCTCGGCGTGGTACAACTGTCCACCTCTACCTCGCGGTGAGGCCGTTGAAAAACTTACTTCTTCCTCCATGTGCAGGGACTCTGAACTCTGCTTCCCGGCGTCCTCCAAATCTCAACGCCATCAGCGTATTTCCAGGGGTCTCCTCGGGGGTTGGGGGGAACCTCTGCATTAACTCAGTACGTGTCCATGTTCTCATGCGTTTTCCTCATTTAAAGGGGGGGGCACAGTAATACTGCTAAGCACTGTCAGCCCTTTTTCCCGCATATCTCGTCTGCAGGGTTGGGTCGGCGATATTCTAGCCTCTGCCAGCCTTGGTACGTGTCTTAATTCCCTCGTGGGCGAATTGCTAGTTTACCTCGGCATTTCCTCGGCATGTGTTAACTGCCTGTCCGCCCCCCATCCCTCCGGAGTCGCCCTGGACTCGCGGCACGTCTCCTGCGGCACGTGTCTACTGGGGGCTCTACACTGTTTTATTTATGATAAAGAAGGGGAAGGGGGCAGTTACAGCGGCACTTATAATACTAACAAAATGCTGCACGCATCAAGGTTTTAAACTGGTTGTGGCACTACAAAGCATCATTTACATTTCTGTCATCGTGAAGAGAGCACACGAGGAGGCAGTTACGATCATCGACATGCACAGAAAGTTCGTGAACTTTCGAAACAAATAAATGACCCTATGCTTGCATTTAAGAAGATGGGAATAACATTTATGACGACCAGAAGCAATAAAACAAAGCATCACATCAAATCGGAAATCAGTTCACCGCAGGACACCAAGGTGTTAACACATGCCAAAGAGATTTTCCTCTTAATTCTTGGCTTCGAAATCCATCATTATAGAAGGTAGCATCAACATCGACGAACTTGTCATTTTTGAAGACAGTATCACGAAAGGGGAACTTCATGCATACAAGCCATTCCTGATCGGACCGTAAACATTACCATCGCTAGTTCGGATAGTGGTCCAATACCTAGATATCTGAACTCTTAATTATCAGTAATTCTTGCGATTCATGAGGACATTGCCGAAAATAAATGGATCGAAGCTGGAATCAACGAAAATAGTGAGCAATGGTATTCACCACATTATAGATCGCATCATGTATTTACATAATGGTGTCGAGAGGGACCAAACGAGAAATATCGGCAGAACAAATGCAATCAAAAATGATCTTTTGTTCATTCCGGACGAGCTGTCTGCGGCCAATATGTGAGTCTGCAAATAGAAGATGACTATAGAGATTCCATATACCGTGCATGTAATTTAGAGATCTGCCTACCTCCAGTGATGTAACTGGAATTCGCCGATGACTTTAAACTAATATTCATCAATTCGAAGCAGGAACTGGTACTGCTCATAGTAAATACGTATGCAGATGCTATCATGGAAACGAAAGAAAACCTAGAGACAGTGAAACTGAAGCTACAATCTATCGAATGAATGCTGCCTCATGTTCAGCTCAGTACTATCAAACCTATCAAAATTATGAAGAATAAGGAATATTGCAAAAACATGGATGTGGCTATCAGTTCATGGAGTTTAGATATGTGCCCCAGATTGCCTGCAAGCCAGCGTATCAACATGGTTGGGAAGTCCAGCTTTGCTACCAAGAAACCAAGGTACATCTTCGTTGGGCTACATACAGGTAGACAGCACAATCTGAGAGTGTGCTTTTTGTAGTTCGACACATGTCAAATATGAAATGTAAAAATGTATTTGAAAATAGGAAATCTGTCCGTATGTGGACATGAACATGAACTTTGAAAATAGTCATTACCTGCTGGCGTATCAAATATGTCCTCAAACCCGAAATTCATATTATGGCCCACCCAATGCCCAATACTGAGCCCAGATACCTTCAAAACTTTGGCCCCTGCTGATGGTGTTCGATGTGAGTAGAGAGGACGATCGTATCAGTTCGGATGTGATATATTGTAGGATACAATTCACTATGCATGGAAATATTCCTGTACACATGTACGCTTTCTCCCCGATACTACTCGACCGACTCGCATCATACAATTTTCCAGACAAAGTTGCGCGTGAATACCTCAGAGGATATAAAAACGATGCGTCGTATGCGATATCTGTTTAGTTATTTTCAAAAATATACAGAAACAGGATGTACTGTAAGTGACCTACGACGACGATGGCAAAACGCGCATGCGTCCCTTCTGCCCTCTTATTCGTGGAAACTGCTGGATGCGAAACGCAAGAAGACGAACGACTGGTTGACCAAGTGCTACCATGTACTGGAGTGGACGATGGCAAGATTCTGTATTCTCAAGTGAAAATCGTGCTGCTCGACCGATTTATGTGACAGGGCCCGATTAAAAAATATAGCTGAGCGACTTGTGCAAAAACGAAGTTGAAATAATTGACGTTAAGTTAGAGTATAGCTGTCCTTCGCTGTGGAAGCTGACGAAACTTTACGAATGCCAGCAACGTTACTTCTGCAAAAGGTCAGAACCTGACTGAACATGTGGCGCATGGAGGTATGAACAGCTGACTGCAAATGGTATGCCTCTTCCTTGGACCGGGAATCCACCACCTATGAGTAGACAAGAGGTCACTCTGATGTTGGTTCCAAAGAAAATTTTTTTTGTTAAAAACATGAACAGAGACTAAAAATTTTTAGTGTGTTATAGAATTGATACATTTATCTGTAAAAAAAATTATCTGTAAATGAAACCCTTTAATTGTTCTTTTTTATTACTCTTACTCATTAGTCTATCATTTATTCCTTAAAGAAACGTTACATAATTTTATCTACCCCATTGTAGGTAAAAACTACATGTTTTTATATAAAAAATATTTGTTAAAAAATTGTTATTTTTAAAACTAAACGAATAAATAGTATGCCAATTTATGTACATAATTTATGAGTATGGACCTCGTCGCCATTCGGTACAGGTCGATTACACTCTTGCCGACGGTAAATTACCTTTGATGGCTGATACTCTAAACATGAGATACGAACACACTAAGTGTGTAATACTGGTGATGGTAAGGGGTGGGAGTGTTAGTTAGGGTTGTGTGGTGATCAGGTTTTATTTTTTACTACCTTTTTGCTATTTATTATTATTGGTAGGGTTTATCGCAAGGGGTGGGGATGTTGATTATGCTTGTGAGGTGTAGGATGTGGTAACATTATATGCTCCTCGTTTATAAGAATTATTTTTATTGTTTGCATTTTTTTTATAATTCTGAGGGTGTGTTGGTGAAGGGGAGGAGTTCAGGTGAGTGGTGAGGGTTACAGGTCGCTGGAATGGACGGATAGGGGATGAGAACGCGAGGGGGGGAGAGTAACAAGGCCGCCGGCCACGCATGTGACGCATTCCTACTCATTCCTCACCCTGGACCGTGTGCAACCGGATCTGCCAGGCACACAACTGACAAACACTCAGTTACTGGCACACTTCTCATGCTAGTTCATAACAAACACAACCACTGCTAGATAGTCGTCTGGAAATATATGTGTGTTTATTTCCACACACATTAAGGTCCTTAACAAATACGCAATCACAAATGTCATTATAGGAAGACAATGTTATATNGACCGTGTGCAACCGGATCTGCCAGGCACACAACTGACAAACACTCAGTTACTGGCACACTTCTCATGCTAGTTCATAACAAACACAACCACTGCTAGATAGTCGTCTGGAAATATATGCGTGTTTATTTCCACACACATTAAGGTCCTTAACAAATACGCAATCACAAATGTCATTATAGGAAGACAATGTTATATTGGCAGGAATCGATCGGTATCTGGGAGCCAAACGAAGATGGGTGACGCTTTATTTAGTNATTGGCAGGAATCGATCGGTATCTGGGAGCCAAACGAAGATGGGTGACGCTTTATTTAGTATGCATATACACGACGAATGACCAGTCAGAATTGAAAATCGCCTTACAAATCAATTTCAGACTTCAAAAATATGCCTCAAACATGATCGAGGCCCGACACTGAGCATATTTTCCCTGAAAATTAAATGAACTACACAACCGAGCGCATAAAGCCTACAAAAAAAGAAAGTATAATGTTGCTGCAACAAAAAGATTACTATTGAGGCATTACTTTAATCGTTTTTGTTGTAGTAACATTAATAATGTTGTGACGAGTTATTTACAGTTTACCATTTACAAAGCCTTATATTTATGTAATGCAATCTTACTGTTGAAGTTGTATTACGATAAAATTAACAGAAAGAACAAAATATGTTTTTTTCCTGCTACATTAAAAAAATGTCCAACCAACATATGGTTACACTGACTTGTTAAATGGTGGATGGAAGTGAACTCCGATAATCTCGTAAAATGAAACCATTATTTTTTAATTCGAAAACAGTGCATGATAACTAAATGTAGCTAAGACAAACTCTGAAGCCATGGAAAGCAGTTTACGTTTGCCAATTATGCATATATTCATAGAACAAAAAGTATTTCCATGTAACGAAAGAACTGCAGTTGGTCGTTACGTTGTAAATCTTCAATACTTACAATACGAATCTTTGATGAACATGTCAAGATAGCGCAGTTGGTAGGACGTCGTGTTGTGTGAAGTGGGGAATGTGAAGCACTCATGGCGTGGGTCTGATCCCCCTCACAATTTTTTAATTTTTTTGTTGAAAATATTTATTTTGTGACAAAATTAATTTTACATAGGAGTGTTATTTTTAAAGCAGATAGTTTAAATAAAATTTTGACATTAATTTAACACAAAATTGGTTTTTCCGCATCATAAACACCACAATAATGTCAGTAGAGTGAAGAGGTAACCACTTATGTTGTTATTAAAGTACTTAATGATGCAGTAATATTATTAGCTTAACTTTATATTACCNTGAAGAGGTAACCACTTATGTTGTTATTAAAGTACTTAATGATGCAGTAATATTATTAGCTTAACTTTATATTACATTAACAGCAACAGTAGTTACTGGCGACTCACAGATAACAAAAATTAATTTTGTTGTAATATTAATATTGTTGCCACAAAATTAGAAATTTTTCTGTGTATTTCATTCAAAACAGATGGTCCAAATTANTGAAGAGGTAACCACTTATGTTGTTATTAAAGTACTTAATGATGCAGTAATATTATTAGCTTAACTTTATATTACCTTAACAGCAACAGTAGTTACTGGCGACTCACAGATAACAAAAATTAATTTAGTTGTAATATTAATATTGTTGCCACAAAATTAGAAATTTTTCTGTGTATTTCATTCAAAACAGATGGTCCAAATTAATTAAAAAAGGCATAAAACTGACATTTACTCGATTAATCTGTCTGGCAGACACCTCCTGACCACAAACCTACCCTGCCCTCTCCCCTTCGATCATTCCGCCAATGTTCTCGTAGGTGCCCATGGTTATTAGTCTGTTGTCGTCTAGTGCTCATACCACTCTCATTCTGAGAAGGTTAACCATTTTCGATTGCCGGTGGGCCCCACCCGGTTTTCTGCCGTGAGAGAAAATTATGGACGAGTTAATATTTCAGTTAAGTGAACCCTATTATTCATATCCTTATACTGATTACATCCGAAGTTGATGCTCCAAATCCTACCTCCGTGGTTCAGTTCTTGTCTGTTTGCGTATGTGTATGTGTATATGTGTGTATGTGTAATATGTGTGGATGTGTATATGTGTGTATGTGTATATGTGTGTGAATGTGTGTGCATATGTGTGTCCAGTCTATCAATTTTTGAACGCGTAGACCGAATTTCACCAAACCTGGTACACATTTAATATTTAGTAAGGATACCTGACTTTTATATTTATCGACCACGTCGGGCACATTCAAAATGGCAGTCGTTTTAAAATGTGTGATAACAAGTCATTATATATCAGAAAACATTCAAACTATTTAAACCAAATTTAGTACAGTGGTAGAGCCTCATGTAAGAATTAAATTTTGAAGGTATATATTGTTATTAGTCCTTCATTTTGTAAAATAGCGCTAAATAAATATTTTAAAATCTTTTCATTATATCTTAAAAAAATATTTAACAAATTATACCCCGATTTCGTAGGTAAGTAATACTATATTATGCAAAATGAAGGTAAGTGACTCAACTTGGGCACTTACTTTAAAAATGGCGTTGATACAAACATTTTTAGGTTGATTTGGTATATCTGTCATGTCATTTAAACAATTTCGATCAAATTTTATATACTGAAGTTATCTGTTCAGAGAATTATATATACCAACACAAACTCTTTTGTAAGCCATTTTAGTAGATAGTGCTACAATAATAAATAAAATTAATATTTTATGTCTGGGTAAAAAATTTACCGACTCACACCAAATTTGGTAAACAAGTAGTACTGGTGCAGATTATGTAAACCTGTATGTTTTAAGCATTCCAGAAACTTATTTTCATAATAGTGAATATATAAACCTTAGCTAGTAAATTTATCAACGAAACTAATTCCAACATAAATTTGTATGGTGGCAGTGCCTATTACAACCACCAAATATGTCTAGGTACAGCCTTATTTCTCTTTAATTTTGTATGATAGCCCCACCAAAAAAAAATAAAGTCTTTATCTCATGTCTCAGGAAACAGCCAAACCATTCTGCAAAATTTGGTGAAGATGATGTACTGAGATAGGCCATATTTATACATGTTTTTAAATGTAAAAACAAACTTATTTTCATAATGGCTGCTAAAAATTAATTTTAGTGTTGTGTGTCATATCTACGAAGTTATGTAATATATTACTTAACTGTGCATATAAGCAGTATACAATAATTGAATGTTCTACTACATTACATTTTCCCTCCTTTTATGAATATCGCCATACGAAAATTATGGAGGTTTTATGTCATATCTCGAGGACCAATCAACCGATTCCTACCAAATATTACATTGGAACATTTCCACCTATTTGTATCAAATTATGAATACCATAATTGCTACAGAGGTTCATGTAAACTTGCATGCTTTATATGGGTCAGACAACAATGTTCAAAGTGGCGACGTCTTAAATAATTTAGGTAAGTTGGCCACATGTATTAAAATCTTTAACCCAATACAAAATTTGGTTTTATATAGACACTATAAATTAGAACCATCGTATGTAGAGCCTCTTATTTTTGGAAAGTTGGTACGATAGCATTAAATAAATAAAAAATGTTTTGTTGCTTATCTCAGGGACAAAAAAATCGCTTTACACTAAATTCTTTACACAAGTACTCTCTAAATATTTTAGATTAGTAAACCCTATACTTCGAAACAATATTCTAATTATATCGGAAGTTGATACTCCGAATCCGACCTCCATAATTAAGTTAATTGCAAACTAGCCTATTGTACAAGGTTGTCTGGGTTCAAGACCCGGGTAAGCCACGTGTGTATTTATAATTGTATCACTAATGTGGCATACGATTCTGGTTTCATTTATAATATTAATTTATTCTAGAGAAGTCAAGTCCTACCTACCAACTCATATTTTCAGAATATAATTAAAACTTAATCACACCCACTTTAAGATAAAAAAAAGTCTTATTAGTTATATAAGTAGCCTCCTGTTTATTAATATTATTTAATGATTTACAGTTTTTGACCACACCAATCACTTACTCTGAAAATGAAGGTTATTTTAAAATTTCGGGCGATATGTCATACCTTGGAAACCATTATACCTATTTATAAAAAATATTGTGTTCTAACAGCGCAAGTTGTAATAATTAAATTCAGATGTTAATAGTATTGTTAGTTTGCAATTTTGGAAGATAGCTAGACAGGAATAAATAAATATTTCTGTTATATCTCGAAAACTACCCAACCTGTTTTAGCCAAATTTGGCCCGTCAGAAATACTATGATAGTGATCTCCGAAAAAACAACAGATTTCTACCAAATATGGCAAACAGTTAAAACTATGGCAGACTTTCTAAACTAACAAATTTTGAGTGTGTCAGAAATACATATTTTCAAAATGGAAACTATATAAACATTTTAGCTCCGAATGTTTTACCTACGAAACTGCAAAACAAATTTCAACTTAAGTTTGTAAGCTGACAATTTCAGTTGTATCCAAAATTGTCCATGCAAAGAGTCATTTCTCGGCCATTTTCTAAGATAGCAGCACTTGAATTTATATAAATTTTTGCCGCATCTCGTGAAACAATGTACCGATTTCTTTAATATTTGGCGAATACGTTGTACTGTGATAGGCTATATTAATTTATATATTTTAAGTATTTAAGTATCTTATTTTCTAAATGGCGCGTACTCAAAAATTTTAACTTAGTGTGCTATTTCTGCGAAACAATGTAAGATATTAAATTTTAGCTTTATTTATTAGCACATTCGATTATTGTAATAAATAAAATAAACAAACATTTTTTCCTCCATTTATGAAGATCGTAACATGATCAATGGAGTTTTTATGCCATACCTCAAAAACCTATTTCCATTAAATTTTTCACACAAAAAGCGTTATGGTATACTATGTTAACTGATGTGTTTTAGTGGCTCAGGCACTTATTTTCAAAATAAGAGCCGAGTAAATATTTCAGGTTATTGAACCCTATTTACAATCGCTTCCTTAATCTATTATCAAACAGTCATTCTTCCATGTCGCAAATCGAATGTCCAGCACTGCACAGGGAAAATGGGTCAATGACACAACCCCCCTCCACTCCGAACAACAAACGTCACACATCTTATCCCAGAGTGATATTTAACCTTTCGCACCAGACAAGAAATGTAATGTTGCGTGAATTCGGCCCACTACATATTTTCCCCACTAGCACGCTCCAGCAGACAATAATGAAAACAATAGGAAGTAATGGTAGGGTAATAAAGAGTAAATGTTTAGAAGTGAATAGGAGAGATATAGGGGTATGTGATAAAGGTAACTGAATAAATAACCAACGAGCAGCCGGCACAACTTATTCGAGGGAGAGGGATGGTATTGAGTTTGGCCGGATGGTAAGTGGAGAAGAGACTTGAGAAATGGCTAGAGAATGGCAAGGAGGAGGAGGTTGTGTGTAATATAAGACTTACAATATAAAGTGTGGGCGGAGGGTATAACTGTGTGTGTTATTTGGATGTTAGGAGATCGTATGTTACGTAAAACCAATGCAATATAATAATGGAAGTAGAGGGGATAAGCGGGTTAATTAAATAGAAAATAAACAATGGTGAATGTGGTGGTGTGGGTGGAAGGAATCCAACTAAATAACCCATGGAATCCATTGGTCGGAGTCAGTCGTCTTTTGGTCGTCGTACCAGGGTAAAATGCATGTTCCACCGTCTTCGTTTCTAACTCAATATCCTCTTCACGTTAGTCTTAGGTATTTTAAATTTTTTTTCTAACTTTTTTTATTTAAATTTTTTTNCTAACTCAATATCCTCTTCACGTTAGTCTTAGGTATTTTAAATTTTTTTTCTAACTTTTTTTATTTAAATTTTTTTGAAATTGTTGTAATTTGTTAAAATTTCTAAAATTTTTGGATTGATTATTTGGAATTTTTTTTTGCTGTTNTTTTTTTGAAATTGTTGTAATTTGTTAAAATTTCTAAAATTTTTGGATTGATTATTTGGAATTTTTTTTTGCTGTTTTTCTTTAAGGTCACTTTTAGGTCAAGGTGCCGCTATGGCTCTGTCAAGGACATCCACATCCAAGATGGCTGATACACTGCGACATAATTCTTAATTGTCACCCCAATCCCACCGATCTAGAAAATACATTTTATTCTACTTTAGTGATTGATAATGTGAAAATTATTCGTATTTTGGTCGAAATAAGGATAAGAAAAAGCGTAGCAGGCTCAAAATAAATGTCCAGAAACAAGTTTGAATGTTGGGTCCCTAGAAATAAGTAACAGTTTTAATTGAAAGAAACACTAAACAAATATGCCCTCAGAGGATAATGTCAAACGAGAGATTATTTCAGGTTTAAATAAAAATGCTACTACCAGAAAAAAAATCTTTAATTAACATGCGTGTTTATACTCACACTTTTTATACCTCCTTGCACGCGTGTACACGAGATGTTGGAGTTTCTGTCCTGGTTTAGAAAAATAATAAATAATTTGTTGGCGGGAGGAAGTGGGAGAGTTGTAAACAGGGTATGGAGGTTGAAGACCTGCCTAGAATTAGTAAGCCTAAACAATTTTAGCTTGTCGGGTGCCAAACAGCTTGAATTCCTTTTTCTCAGAGATGTACGAGTACTACCGTTTTGAAAAAGCNTTTTAGCTTGTCGGGTGCCAAACAGCTTGAATTCCTTTTTCTCAGAGATGTACGAGTACTACCGTTTTGAAAAAGGAACAAAAAGTTTCCCTAACCGATGGCCCTACAAAAGTCGGATATTCATAAATATGTGTCAGCGCCTTAAGGGACATGACAGAACTGCATGTACAGTACGAGAAAAAGGGACCTGAGCCTAACACCTGGTATTTACAAAACGTTACTCTGAATAGAATACTTAGTGGCACAGTGAGAATTGCTGCAAGGNTGAGCCTAACACCTGGTATTTACAAAACGTTACTCTGAATAGAATACTTAGTGGCACAGTGAGAATTGCTGCAAGGGAACACGTTGTAAATCAGAGAAGTGTGTGGCGAATATTCATCCTCAGTTGTTGTATTGCTATCACATAGCTACAATTCGTACAATCAAAATATTGTACTGCAAGTAACCACTTAAAATTAGCATTTATTTTGATTCCTGTTTTTTTTAGCGTAATGCTCACATGTTGTGTATTTAAAAATACAATAAATATATATGTCATGTAATCAGCACCGTTTCTCTTTGAACAAGCGGAAAATGGCTCTAGGAGTCCGGCTTATCTGGCTATATATTATTTAAAGATAACTCACTAAAAATGTTTAGGACAGATTTTGATTTGTGATATTTCTGGATTTATTAAAGTTATTCTTTATCAGCAACATCAAAGGGTTCCACAGACACCGAAGAAAATGCCATTCTTATAGTAGGAAGCCCAAGAGCTCGAGGATATAGTCTTTGATGAACAGAGCAAGGAGAGTGGTACCTTAGTCTTCGAAGATAGCTGGGTTAAATATTTGTGATTGTCGTATCTGGCGTTATATTTTAGGTATGGTATTCAAATCCTTCATTATCACAACTGCAGAATTGCATTAACAAACATAAAGTGGTTGTCAAAAATTAAGACGTGTCATAGGAGTGTTTGAAATAAATCGGAATTTGATGCTAAGAAAACTACAATTATGCAATAAAAAAAGTGATATCACTTTAAACGCATCCTTAAAAAATATTTAATATGAAGCATCTTCTGATAGACGTATAAGCAAAACTGATAAATACCATTCTTACAGATGTGAAAAAATTGAAAATATTAGTATATTATTCTTAAGAACGGCGTTACTGCGGCACCTAGAACTGGGCTGTGTAGGTCAACTGCTGACATGAATTTTACAAGTTCACCTATCCGTCAAACAGGTCCGTTACTTCCGCAGGTAATGGCAATGGAATACTTTCATGACTGGCCACATGTCTGAGGATACATTTTATTGCCTATTTTTTTCTGCAGTAATTGTTTCTTTTCGCATTTATTTTTAAACATGTATGTTAATATTTAAATAACACAAATAAATACTAAGAAGTATTTGAGGTACGCTAATGACGAGGTAATTGACCGTACCCCATGCTCCACCAGGACTTCAATTATCAAACCTCTAATCCTCCTCCAATAAACAGAAATGTCAAACTACATACGAGGACTGTACATTTTTTAGCTATACTCAACATCATTTTTTAAATATAGATTTTATTTCAGGAAAATTTTACAATTATTTAATTGTGAATTACATATTGCAAAGATTTCTAGATTAAAATAGGAAATTTTCTATCAAACACCAATTTAGAGACATGAACGCAATGGCGTAGAGAAGAGGCCCGAGATCGTCATTTGAAGATAAAATATACTTTTCAAAATGCTATAAATTTTAAGAACGATTAAAGTACGTTTAAGGCATACTCTAACATGCTGGTAGATGGTGGAGTCAGAAATGCTTTAGTAGCAAATATTTATAATCTGATATTCTCTTGTTCATTTCGTGAATGTTGATGTTGGCCTACCCAAGACTGGCAAACACCACACGCAATCAAAAATATGTATTTTTTCAGTTCTAAGTCCAATTCCATTGAAGATATGTACCAGGATGGAAACGTTGCTGCTGTGTCATTGTTGTATATATACGATATCTTACATTTAAGTTATTTTTTACATTGTCATCCAGTATGACGTAAATTCGACTTTGTTCATCTCTTGTGTCTTCGTTATGTTCTCCATAGATATTTACATTTATTTTTTCATTATGCTGTCCTAGTGGGGTGCTCGTTTGATATTTTTCNCGTTATGTTCTCCATAGATATTTACATTTATTTTTTCATTATGCTGTCCTAGTGGGGTGCTCGTTTGATATTTTTCTTATTTTATTTCTCGGTTAGTTTGTAATTACTTATTCAATTTCGTTTTGTTGTTTATCTGTATGCCATTTACTTATCTGCTTATTACGATATGTTGGCGTATTGTTGATGTATGTTTCTGCCTTTTATGTTTTTTTCTAGTTTATGGGCATAATGACTTGTCCCCTGGCATGAATAATTCAAGTAAAGAATCGTAGGCTTTCACTAGCTATTAACGTTTTCACCATATGTAACCTGTNCGTTATGTTCTCCATAGATATTTACATTTATTTTTTCATTATGCTGTCCTAGTGGGGTGCTCGTTTGATATTTTTATTTTTTTATTTCTCGGTTAGTTTGTAATTACTTATTCAATTTCGTTTTGTTGTTTATCTGTATGCCATTTACTTATCTGCTTATTACGATATGTTGGCGTATTGTTGATGTATGTTTCTGCCTTTTATGTTTTTTTCTAGTTTATGGGCATAATGACTTGCCCCTGGCATGAATAATTCAAGTAAAGAATCGTAGGCTTTCACTAGCTATTAACGTTTTCACCATATGTAACCTGTNCCCCTGGCATGAATAATTCAAGTAAAGAATCGTAGGCTTTCACTAGCTATTAACGTTTTCACCATATGTAACCTGTAGAGGTAATTTTTCTGTTGCGAGCAGCAGAATTTCGCGATAAACACGTTAGTTCCGCCTCTGCAGTCTCATATTCTGTGATCACATCTTAAAAATATATCGCAAGTTTTCACAGTCGTTGCTGGGACACCTGCGTTGAGAGGGCGTGAACCCTCTTCCCCATCGTGTGGGTGGCCTTAGCGCGGTGTGGCCGAAAGGCTAAGAGCGCTACGCAAAAATAACAAAAGTATGGTCGAAAGGCTGTACATTTGCTTATACCTGTCGTTGCTACGTTCTAGCATTGGGCTTATGGTTTAGATCCGCTCCCAGAATGTCTTGTCCGGGGTTTGGTCAGTAGGTATAGTTAGCATCTCCAGGAAAACAGTGTCTAATCAACTAAGGACTGTCAAATAATCGGCTTACTATAATCACTACTGAAAGGTCTAACAAAAATCCTGGGCGCGACTATAACCCAGATGCCAATTGTACGGTTACCACGTGTTGTTTTTATGAAGTACCATAAGGTGCCACACAATAATTTTCCTCGTCGGAGTAAAGACAAAAGCTGAATATATCGATGGTAATTTTTACATCCAATTTTGGAATCGGCTTCACATTTTTGTACTAACTGAATCGCTTGTCGGAATGGCGCGTATCGGATTAGCATTATAACTTGCGGGCAATCTGGCATCGCGGCAATTGGTTTAACGTCACCGCCAATAATTCAATCAGCGGGCGAGCTGCCTGGCGGTGAATGCACGTTGACTCGTTACCTGGAGCTAGAGTTCGTCACTCGCAGAACAGCAATGCATTCTGAAGCAAATCTACTGCGTACAGCAAACTTGCAGCCTTCCGCTACAACAGAGAGACTTCAATATTTCCACAGCCCTTCAGCGTTTTTTAACTTTACGTGACAGGTTGACAATTTTTTTTCTATAGCTTATGTTTGAACGCACTTCGAGAAAGGTTCAGTGTCTTAGCTACCACATCTTAGTGACCCGTCAAATACTTAAGTGACTTCTCAGGGAAACACTACATAATCACAAAAGCTGCTGATGTAAGCACGCAATATGTCAATTAAAGATTTATTCTGATTGCTGTACAAGATGTACTTGCTCTCTCAATCTTGCTAACGATATAATAAAACATGCTGATGATGCGAATTGTCCAGTTTTAAGCAGAACCAATAAAGATATTATAGCGCACACGGTAGCCTACTATAGGTAAGATTATTTGACGAATCGTTATACTGCCAGATAATAAATAGGAAGTATAACGTAATTCATATTTTATGGTAATTTAGATATTTCGAACTTAACTAGACTATATAAGTTATCTGTGAAAAGAGAAGCCTCCTGAATGAAGGTTTGGACAAAGAACATGAAAAAAAAAACTTTTTGTAGAATGGCGTGATACGGAGCAGAGAATTGAACACTGAGGAAATACGATGAAAGAATCTTGGAAGAATTTGATATTTGGTTATGCCGAAGGATGTAAAAAATAACATGGGTAGATAACACGAGAAATGGTTAAGTTTTAGAATGAGACGGGGAAAAGATAACAAAATAGAGGTTATAAAAATAAAAGTAAATTACGTTGTAAGATGTTCGTGGAACATCAGGATGTATTAATAAACTTTAAATAATAAGAAGCACCTGATATAACTATTGAGCCTACTTTCCTTTACATATACGAAAATAATTTTTAATGAATATATTAAAAGCCTATAAGATAAGTGGGCATTCAAGATTAATTGATGGCAATGTTATTAGAGATGGAACCATAAACATGTGCAGCAGAAGTGAGCCATATATAATAACACACGTGTCTTAGTCTGGACTCGAACCCAGAAAACTTCGCACCATAAGCTAGTGCGCATCCATCTGCAATAAGAAGGTACGATTCAGAGCATCAAATTGGATGTAATCAGGCCAATGTTTTGAATGACAAGGTTTACTAACCTCTATTATTTACAGGGACATCATTTTTTAAATAAGTGTGAGCAACATAAAACAAATAAGATTACAATACATACCGTAGCGCTACTTGTAAGAAGAACTGGGTGGAAATCGGTTGACAGGTTATCGAGATAACGCATGGAAAATTCATATTAATTAATTGCTGTTATTGTACAAAATTTCATGAGAATGGGTTTTTTAAACGATTCTTATAATAGAAACTGTCAGCATACAAACCTTAGTTTAATTTAGTTAAATTGTATAATTGATATGACAAAATTATCTGTATTATTCATAAAACCTTCATTTAAAAAATCAATTTCTGAGGTCACTTAAATAATGTAGGTTTTAATTTGGCATTCTGTATCACTTATGACGTGCGAAATTAGTTGAAGGGTTCTGGAAATATGGCAAAATGTGCCATTTTCTCATTTGCAACTATTTTATAATAAGACCGGCAAAAGGGTATCTCTGTGGATAATTGGTGCTACTAATTGATGATCTGTTTAATATATATAACATAGCTATCTACATTTTTAATAATATAATTAAAAAATCAAGGCCTTCAGAACCTAAATTAGGTAAATTAACATTCCCTACCGTAGCACTAATTGCTAGTAAAATTGACTGGGAATAGGTGATTGGTCCCCAAGACATGGCATAAAACTTATTTTTTTTTTCGTGCAATGTCCTTTATAAATGGCTAACAAAACGGTTCTGTATTACCAAATTTGATGATTGTTATAGACACTGTCAACATATGAAGTTCGCTTGAAATTGCTTGGGACATGTGGCGTACTGAGCAAAAATATTAACATGGCTGTCATTTTGGTAATACATGACCAACCGCTTATATAATATAAATTTAGACAGACTACAGAAGTATACGTTGTCGCGTGAAAAAAACTGTGATTTTAATATTGTAACATTACATGGGACTTCAAAGCTTATATTTCCATATGGTGCTATCTTCTAAAATTGTGGAGAAAAAACCAAATGTTTTATTAACTCATTTGATGCTTGCATAGTTACTGCCAGCATACAAAGTTAATTTATAATTTGTTACAAACTTTCCTAGATATGTTATACTTCGCTAAGATGTTTCATAGCTATCATTCTGAAAATAAGTCTCTCGTCCACTTAAAACACTTCAATTAATAGGGCCTACCACAGTACATATTCATCGCCAAATTTGGTAGAAATCGATTTATTGTTTCCCCTAGATATAACATAAAACTTTAATTAACGTGCGCAGCTCTATAACATAATTGCGCATAAATTAGGCTTTCTAAAGACATATATGATGTTTGTTATAGTCACTGCCACCATACAAAGTTAAGTTCAAATTGTTTCGCAGTTTCGTTGACATGGCACACTAAGCTAAAATGTTTTAATGACCGCCATATAAAAACCAGATATTAAACACCTCTGAATACGGCCTGCTGTAGTGACAATAATTTGGCATGTTGGGTATTTATCGGTTTGTTTTTTTTTCCAGAGATGTAACTTTTTCAAGACTCTTTGTGCAGAAAAATTTTTATTTGTAATATATACTGCCAGCGTACAAAGTGACGTCGATACTGATTATATGGTTTCGACGATATAAAATACACAACATTAAATGACTGTATGGCCGCTATTTTGGAAACAAGTCTCCGACTCACTTAAAACACAACAGTTTGCATCACCAGCCACAGTATTAGTTGTCTGCTAATTTTAGTAAGAATCGCTCAATTGTTTGCTGAGATATGACATAACAATTTTATTTATTTATGTGACGCAATCTTACAAACGGGTGCACAAAAGAGCCACCAAATTCACACATTTGTTATTTGTTATTGGTACTGGCAGGATACTAAGTTGAATGGAAATTATTAAAATGGTTTCGTAAATAAAATTTAGCATTCTATGCTTAAATATTTATGTGGTCACAATTTTTTAAAATAAATATGTAACCCAATTGAAACATGTGAAATTGTATGGCCTACCGTAACACAAATTTTTGCCACATTTGGTAAGATCGGCAAATGGTTTTCCGAGATGAAATAAATACGTTATTTCTTAATGTAGCGCAATGTTACAAAATGGTGGTCAAAATTGTAAATATGTTTGCAAATGTGATGTTTGTAGTTGATATATTCGCCGTACATTATATAGTAGAATTTGGCATAACGTTAGAGTAGATTTAACAAAAGAGTATTAAGTATTTTTAGGGCCACCATTTTAAAAATAAGTGCCTTATTATTTTGAATATTTATAAGTTTGCATTATTTACCACAGTATCATTTACGTGCCAAATATGGCGAGGTTATGTCCAGTAGTTTCACAATTATAAAGTAAATGCTTTACTTATTCAAGTTACCTATCTTTTAAAATGGCAGACCAACAACAATATACATCTCCACATTCAGTGCTTAAATGATGCACTGTTAACATACCGAATCTTGTTTAAATCGCCATAATTTTTCCCGAGGTATGAAATATCACCCTAAATATTTTCATGGCAGCCATTTTCAAAGTAAGCGTACAGCGTCGTTGAAAACTTTAAGAGTTAGATGTCATTACAATATGTGTAGTGAGATTGGTAAAATTTGGTTCATGCATTCATAAACTTTATGGTGAAGACACACACACACACACACAGCACGGTGTTACGGTGTGGTCAGGCCTTAGCTGAACGGCTTGCCTGATCACACCTTCAAACATAAACGAGCGGGATTGCAACGCCACCATTTGGTCGTCGACAGTTGCAGAAATCCCCTCCACCGGTCACTGAGCGCGGCCGCAGAACCACGCGCTTGATATAGGCCGTCGTTAACCGTCTTGTCGTCGTCATTCATCATTAGACCTTTGGGCGACCCTACCAGCCAAGCAGACCAGGAAGATGGGTGTCCGGCCGTCGCTAACCGTCTCCTAGAATCAGCCTCCGGCAACATTAACAAGGTGATGACGTTCCGGTTAGGGTTATTTAAAATGGCGTGAGTGAAGTAACAATAAACATAATATTAAATTCAATGTAAAGCTCCCCCGGTCAATGCTAATATAAATAATAATTGTATAACCGTAAATTGTAATAAATTCATCAGATACTGTTTTGCACTACCGAATTAACGAGTCATTATTTGAGTTACGCCCCCAGCATACTCTCACATTCTCTCATACTTTCGAGTACGAACTGGCTGAGAAGCTTAGTTCGTAACGACGGGCACAGTAAGGAAACTGATCTCGTAGGCCTTTCTTTCCATAGGAAAGTAAGCTAATTAAAGTTCACGTATATTTCAGGTGATAGAAATTTTTAAGTTATATGGCATATGTGTGAAATGAGGAGGGCGACAGGACACAGGGCAATATGGAGATCTGCCAAAATAGAACCCAAGTTCATAACACTTATGATAACTGGCTGTGACATAATGCGAGTTGTGGACTCCACTTCGAATTCATGATTTGTGTTAATTCATTAGGCCTCCCACGGCGTCACAGCAATGGATTACTCTGCAATGGTTTCCCGTCGTACCTTTACAATTATGAATGGGGAAAGAAAAGTTTCAAGGAGATTTCGAAAACAGAACATTTCGCTCACTACTCAGGCTTCAGGCCAAGCGGAAGGATATAAGCGAAAGCAAAATCGTTGCTCGGGTTAGTTTTCGGGTAATTTCTTCGTACAGTTGAGGTTTTTGTGGTTTTCTGAAAGTGTTTAACGGTCCATTAACTGAAAAACTATATATTTGAGTCAAATATTTATGAAATATACCAACATTACCTTTTATAGCTGCATTTACTTACCTCACGACGTAATTTTTTGTAGTAAAGTTAAGGAGATTTAAAAAGAGACATGTCGACTCAAGTGTTCTTTAAAATTCATAACAGCTATTTTAAATATTAAACTTATTATTTTAGTTATTAAAAACAATTATGTTTGTTAGCCAGCCGGAGTNAATTATTTTAGTTATTAAATACAATTATGTTTGTTAGCCAGCTGGAGTGTAAATTAGGAATTTCAGGCGAAAAATTGGTACGTGGAAAGCCAAGTTTTAGTAAAAAAAACTTATTTATTTTCGTTCTTAGAAAATTATTGTCAATGTGAGTGATTCCATTGCGCTGAAGAAACTGCGTTGAAGTTGAGGGTCTATATATATATATATATATACGTATATATATATATATATATATATATACATATATATATCTGTATGTATTTTTTATATATATTTATAATTTATTCTTTACTTCAAAATAAAAATTTCATAGTTCTACGATTTTTGCATTAAAAAAAGGGCTTAGTTAATTATAATATTGTTTTTAGAGTATTTAATTAATTTAATTTATTAAATTATTGTATCTGTAATGTTTTAGTTAGTCGTCCATTATGTAATAAAAATAATATAACAGACGAAAACATTACAATAAGTTATGCAATTTATTACTAATTCAATATGGCAGATGTAAACGTTTACTGAAGTATTATCTATTTTTAGCAACAATAAAGAATTAAAAAAATTATGGTTTTCTGAGTAGAGTATTTATTTTGAATATTCAGCAGTGTTGCAGATTACACGTCTTGGTTTCACTAATAAATTACCTGCGATCGTTCAACAGCTGACATTTGTGGTAGGCCAGTACGCAAAATATTACTCGCGGCCCGAAGAGCCTGTTTATTTCACATTGGTTAAATAAATAGTGATCTCTAAATGAAATATGTCACGGTCTCTTAGCTCAAGCACGCAGTTCACTGATTGCGGAAAGCAAGGATAGGCAAAACATAATTTACGCTGTGTTCAATTCGTTCACTCAAAAACTCAGTGAATAAAGGTTTTTTCAAACTATCAAATTTTTCTTGACATTATTGAATTCAAGTCATTAAAATTTAAATGACGTCATAAGAACTTCATACTCTCTACCATTTTCNTTTAAATGACGTCATAAGAACTTCATACTCTCTACCATTTTCTCTTTCAATTTCTTGAATATGTAGTTTAACTTCACGATTTTCGTTTTGAATACGTTCTTAATTTTCTTNCCATTTTCTCTTTCAATTTCTTGAATATGTAGTTTAACTTCACGATTTTCGTTTTGAATACGTTCTTAATTTTCTTGAATCAAAAATTTTAATCTTTGATCACAGCTTTATTGACCATAATAACGGCAATAATCTGATAATACTACAGCTGTGTGCATATATTTTAAAGTTGTTACAAAATTATTTAAAAACCATTTTTAAATAATATGAAGAAAATTAATCGTGGTTTAGGCNTATATTTTAAAGTTGTTACAAAATTATTTAAAAACCATTTTTAAATAATATGAAGAAAATTAATCGTGGTTTAGGCAATTATTATTGTGTCGTGCATGAGTCGTAGATACTTCTAAAAATTTACTTTTGTAATTATTTTGCTTGTTTCATTAAATAGTCTGTAATAAAGTTTCCTTTATAGGCTTGAAAGCTTATTGAATTCAATTAATTGAAATGCGAATAAAGTATCTTTTAATTCAATAAATTGAATTCAAGTAATTGAACTCAATAAATTTTTCATCGTGTGAAATATCCGTAATGTAAGCTGTTAGTACTAGAAGGTTCTCACGGAGACACTTGGACATTTCACTTAATTAATGACATGGCGGCTGGTATCCACAGTCATATGTTTACTAGAGCTTATGATTCGGTTTATGCTCTCATAGCTTCAGTGTTGTCTCGCAGAGCTCCGAAACAAACACAAAAAAATTAGTTAATAATGCACTTTTCTCTAGTGTTTGAAATCAATCTCGTCAGGCTAATTCTCAAAAAAAAAGGTAGACTGAGGACATTATTTCCTTTTTCCTTATCTGTATTTATGGTGTCAGTGTAAGTTTCACCGAATTCAGTATACTAAGGACGACTGATGTTATACTCCTGTAGCTGGTGATGGCTCTACGGAATAAACACCATTATCAATTCTTTAAGCTTTGGTTTTGTGTTGTATTGCAAAGGATTATCACAACAGTTTTCGCGGTGTACAGGGAATTCGTATGCATACAAATTTAAATTACTTATCCTAAAATATTTGTTACTATTTGTTGAATTAAAATTTATCTTAACTAACATTACATTCCATACTGGCACGAACCTCATATGTTTGCAAAATGCACATAATATGAATATATTCTTGGGATAAACAAATAATGCACATTCTTCTCGTAACGACTAATGTAGGCTTTGTGTCTTTAGCTCATTTTGTTTTAAAAGCTGTTGCACAAACAAACTTTATTTTTATTTTTATTTTTATAAATGTGGTATAAATAAAACTCTCATTAATGACGTGCACTCGCCTATGAATTCAGCTATCACACTCAGCGAAATTTATGAAAATTACATCTAAGATCATGAACGCCAAAACCGAACGAGTTGGTGCAGAGGTAAATCTCTGGACACGTATTCGAGAATNAAAACCGAACGAGTTGGTGCAGAGGTAAATCTCTGGACACGTATTCGAGAATATCTTGGTTGTAATCCTGTTCCAGCTGCCCTGAATTTTGGGACGTGTCTCTTAAACAAGCCATAGCCAATTCCTGTTCGTTCCCGATACTTACGCCTCAAATAACCCCGCTGTTGAAACGTTTAGCCCAAAAAAAAATAAAAAATAAAAATTACTTCAGAAAACCGAAATAGTTTTTAACCATATTATGACTCGATGCTACTTATCGCCCCTGCATTTTTTTCTTTATTACCGCAATAGTTACAATTAAAGAACCACACGTTCGAAATTATTTAGGCAACTTAAGAAAAAATATATGCAAAAATATAGATTGAAGAATAATGTTTAAGTTTTCATTAGGTTTTAGTAATTTTTAGCACACAAGGTCATTTCCAAGTAAGTTCTATTTTTGCGAAAAATGTGTTTATCCTATAAGATGTATTATAATAATATAAAATTTAATTAACGAAAATATCTAAGTATCAGTGAAACATTTGGTTATAGCTGAACAGCTGATGCTGACGTGGGTGACATGTGGTGCATGTTGATCAGCTACGGAATGAAATAGTGGGAGAAACTGGAGTACCCCAAGAAAACCCACCGGCCAGCGGTAACGACAGTTGCGTTTTTAACTTGCGAAAAATACTAGGTCTACCCCGCCGGGAATCAAACGCAGATTGCCATGGTACAAGGCAGTAAATTACCTCAGTACTAAGCTTATTATAATACGCAGAAGATTTTTATATAGACATAACCAAGACTTATTTATATAGTTGCAAGTTTGTATTATAAACAGACGATTTTTTAGAGTTATAGGTAAAATAATTTCTTGTCCGGAAATATGTTATGGTGAGCTGTGTTTATGTTTAAGTGCGGTAGCTTGGAAGAATTTTAATGACATAATTTTATAGCAGAGTTGTGTACATTTATAAAAATAAATTATATTTTTTGAGAAAATTATTATTTTTAAAAAGTAACCTTCTTTGCTTTATAATTCTTTACTGGAATTAAAACCATCTTAATTTGTTAAGCTTATTTTGTGAATTTTTGTTTGACAGGACGACATGTCAAACCCTCATGGGGAGCCGAAATTCTCCTTGAGAAAACTCTACCGCAGCACGCCACTGCCCACCACTTTGATTAGAAACTAGGTCACTCTTGTAGTACACGAAATTTCTTATTTACCAATCCATGAACAATTATATTTTACAACCCAGTTATTGCAAATATAAAACGAATGTCAGTGCCGTACCACTTTTTCTTTAAAAAAAAATTCCTAAGGAGAAGCAATAAAGTTATGGCATCGTATACAGCCGTTAAGTAAAACAAAACTTTCCACGCTTTTTTTTACATAACTAATAAAAATGGCTAATATACAAATAGTCGTCAGCGCTTTAGAATGAGTGTTACTACTCTGTGTTTACAGATACATTCAAAATTCAAACTTACTTTTCTGATTGGCCGGAAGCAAGGTACTCACAGTAACCGAAGGCGCTCATATCAGTGTGTTAAAAGGAAGTTTTTATAAAACTTATCCATCCATAAACACACGACCAACCTGATATACGCCGTGTGTAATGGAAATCGACAAGAGCGCTTCCTGGCGGGATTTAGCTGCACTAAGAGTTTGAATAACAACGGCAATTACGAGTACTCTTTCAGAAAATTATAAAATCGGATGCGTCCCTTAGACTTTAACACCGTGAGATTTCCTTCCGAGGACCTGACCGAGTTTCTCGCATCGTTCGAGGTCCTCGCAGCGCCGTCAGAAATTAATACGTTCGTTCTCGCAGCTACCTTACACACACACGCATATACACACACAGACACACCGCCAGGAAAACGATCTCATAAGACTTTCTTTCCTTCGGAAATTCGAAAAGTAGGCTTAAAAAAAAAGGAAACGTAGCTGCCGTGAACCGGCTTATGTTTATCCAAACCAAATGTTGAACGGCGACTCGAAACAGCAATATAGAAAAACCTACACTCACTACAGCACGCCCCAGGACACCAAGTACGCTCTGCCACAAAATGTTAAAACAGAACTATACTTATCTGAAAGCACCTACATCCAATATGTACACTCATGTCTCGCCGTTATAGAATTTAGGACACCCGCAAACTATCTCTCGTGTGCACGGTTCAAGGCCAAAGACGTTAGAAGGCGAAGTCTTGTGAAAGAAGAGAGCTGTCGTTAAAAAACAAGTAGGAAGACAGCTCCAGAGGCGGGAACTTCACCTTAAGTAATCCGCGCAGACCAACAAGAGTGGAAACGCGCTGGCATGAAGGGGAAGAGGAATAAGGGAACATTGGGCAAAGAGAGGAAAAGGAGAAGGAAGCCGAGCACACGCATCCTCGCTGCAGCCAATTAGCCCTCATGTAGTAATTTTTATCATGTGTGCTCATCTCCTACGGGGTGCATTTTAGGACCCATGCTTATACAGAATGAATATAAAAGAATAATCCAATTTTGAAGGTCTAAAATACCAAAACCAAACCACCTAAAACCTTGATTGGCCAATCCAATGAACCGTGAAACCGTGAAGTTTGTTAGCTATACGTTCATAAGTGTTCAATGTGACCACCATGAGCGGACCGAACGATATATACGCGATAATCAAACTCGTTCCACGCTCTTGTCAGCTTTTTCGCTGTTACGGTTTGGATGGTGTTCGTAACGCTCAGATTGAGGGGGTGAAAACGAAGCGAGCTCGCATTTGAAACGTCAATGTAAAGGGGATGGTCTGATGTTTCCTTTATGTGCTGAGATATGATACTGGGAGCGTTTGTCGTCGCAATATGAGCGTGTGTTGTGTTATAGTCCGCATCACGATGGCGACGGAACAACAGATGGCGTTGTGTGTTATTCAGTTTGCAAAATGTTAATTGGTTACTACAGTGCAACGTGGATTCCGTCGCAAATACGGATGTCGTCCTTCCGATAGGTAGAGTATCATACGTTGAATTCGTCAGTTCTGTTGACCCAGGGTGCCTTTGCAAAGGCAAAAGTTCCGGGCGACCACGTGTGTCCGATGAGAATAAGCAACGGATTAAACAAGCGTTCGTTCCCTGTCCGAGAAAATCAACTTGAAAAGCTAGTCGGAAAATGCATATCCCTCAACGACTGTATGGACAGTGTTGCGAAAGCGTTTTCTATACAAAAATTATACAGGTTACACCTTGTACAGGCTCTTACCGAAAGGGATAAAGCATTGAGACGTGATTTCTGCGCGTTCTTTCTTGCCCAGAACAAGGTAGACGATGACTTCATATCTAAACTGGTTTTTAGCGACGAAGCGACGTGCCATACAAACGGTAAGGTGAACCAACGTGCGAATATGGGATCAGGAGCTTCCATATGAAACCACCGAACACAAGCACGCTTCCCCCAAAGTGAACGTGTTTTGCACTGTATCCAAAAACACTGTTTTCGACCCTTTTTTTTAAAAAGAGTCCACTCTTACTGTAATCCCTTATTTGGACATGCTTACGCAGTGGTTGTTTCCTTCGTTATTATAGGCGGCGGGGAACTTAATTTTCCAGCAGGATGGTGCGCACCTCCATTAGCACCTAGCTGTTCGCGGATACCTGAACGAAACGTTGCCGCAACGCTGGATTGTTCGAGGAGCAGCTGGATACCAGGCTCTTCATCCCCGGCCACCAAGAAGCCTGGATCTTACCAGTACGATTTTTTAATAACATATTTTTCTGGTTTTTATGTGTACTACCTCTTCTCACAATATGACACAACTATGCTAACTTTCTATAAATATAATTGGTGTGTAAGATTAACTGTATCCTTACACGGGACTCCATTCTTGGCAGTTGCTACCTATAATTACATCCAAAGCCTACATTTGTTAACAAATATAATCTGGCAATACAATTTACTCTAACTAATATTTAATATAAGAGTTGTGTTCTTTTGCAGAAACTATTTTATTTTATAATAATATTTTATTACCTTATATTATTTTGACCATTGTTAGGCCTGCTGTTCAATTCATGTACTGTTAATACAAGACTGTGAAAGTTGCAAGCCGTATTTTGAAGAAGTTTGTATATATGGAGTAAGTATGAGATGCTTTAAGCTAAATTATAATCTGCATACGTTTAGTCCCATTATTAACGGAATGAATGTCACGTCTCGGAAACCATATTTACCTATAGCACTGAAACTACAAGAACCATTTCATTTGTTCTAAGCAATGTTGATGACAACACTCAAAGGCTCATGGAAATGCACAATATTCTAATACCATGAAGTGGTTTCCGTGTTCCGTGAAAACATACCATGTTTCCTTGTGTATTATCAGCTGTAACAACAATATTATATGTATATTTCATTCATCGGAAGTAGACTCAAAGCAGAGTTCCTCTTTTATTTACAAAGCAACATTACTCTCGTGTACGTCCTTCAAAAGAACATGATGCGGAACGAAACATCAATATTGATAGTTATTAGTATCGTAGATTTGAAATAAATTTCTGAAACTCTATCGCTGCACGTAGACCTGAAAATGTTTACTCATGATTTTCAGTCCCACTAAGAATTACAATCGCACTTTGTTAAGATACTCTTAACCGAAGTATTAACCTTTTGAATTGGAACGGAGAAATGCCACCAAAAAAGTAAAAGCAACCTCTATTCACATTCCTATTTGGAATATAATCGCCATTTGACAACCGGAAGCTGATGGATTGTAAAGCGGAAAATGAATATCCCTAGAAAGAATTTTCATCTTAAGTTATGGCAAAGGGTAAATTTGGCTATTATCATTACCTATATATAGCAAAACAGTTAGAGTAGTTCTGCAGGTTTTAAGAAAGAATGGTGAGTTTGCAATATTTTTCATACTGTGTAAGCCTTTAAAATATCTGTGAAGTGTCCTGAGCACTTTAAAATTAATATAAAGAGAATTTTCTCACAATATTGCTACCAACAATAAAACAACTAATAACACTGACAAAATATTAACTGTAGATTATAGATCAATATTCAAACTTTCTTACTACATATTATGTATTTATCTTTAATACGCTGATCCTATGAATAATCCAATAAATATAATTTTCTTCTCATCACAGATTAGATACACTTGTCTTCCAGATGTTTTATAAAATACACTGCAAAAAATTATGACCAGGTAGCGCAGTCGGAATAGCTACTTCAATATGTGTAAGCTGTACCAACTGCTAATAATGTCCTTAATCGTTATTTTCTTTTAAACCAATGCAATTGTTTAACGTTTATTTTGGATTATACCATTATTAAATCTAATGTATATTCAATTTATTTAGAATTAATTATTGTAAGTAGTATGTAATTCGGTATTATAAGTAATCCCGGAAATTTCCCTTAAAACCATTTATTAATGTGCCAGATACGGAAGTAAAATAATATAACATTCCATTTAGAAACACTGATTGTTTTCCGATTGTACTAGGAGGGAACCTATCATTAACGAGTGGTCTACTTGTTCTGGAACTGCCAATGAGTGGATGAAGTGGCCTGTAAGAGTCTCGGAAAGAAGTCGCGAGAGGAGAAATGTAGAGTGTCTTGCCATCGCACGAAAAACAAATCCCTGCTACAAGCATTCTCACTGGTGTGGTTTGACTCAGGAATCCTACGTTATGCTTAATAATATATGATAGTTTCTCTTGGTTTCTGGTTACTTTTTAAACAAAAGTTCGTCATTAGCCAACTGCCAGCCTAATGTGTACAAGTAGGATTGCAATTATTTTCCTTTTAGATTATGTTACCTTGATAAACAATGAATTACTTTCGGAATTTTTATACCACTCTTTTACACTCTCTTTGCAGTGAACTTTCATAAGAACATAAATTTGCTTAAAACTTGAACTTACACTTAAACAAAAACAAAAATTCAAACAAAACACATAGCCACCAACTTATATAGTAAATTATTTATTTTTACTATTAAAATTGATTAATACTCAACTTGTCGTGATTTTGTTCTTAAGAGAGTACTACATATATATGAACGGCTGTTAGAGAAATCCTACACGACGCATCGCTACCAGAATCGTTGAATTGGATTACATATGGTTTTTTTTACAACTGGTGTCATGAGACTGCAGAGAAATAACTGTTTACTAAAACCAAGTACTTCTATACTTTTATGTCACCCTTATAATTGCAATATAACATAACTAGAATTTTTTCTACGGAAGTAAATTAGAGAAATTAAGGATGCTAAAAATGATGTTATTTAAGTATTAAACACCATTTTAACATGAATAACTTCATAAAAATCGCCAGTAGGTCAAATTAACTTGCGGAACATCCATATTACATCCCGCAGTTCAAAATTATATCAATACGAAAATACGACACAGGAGTATGTCCAATACTTATGACCACAGTCTGTTTAATTATACCTTCATGAATAGCAAAACTCTTCGAAGCAATTATGTCTCTAGTAACAAAATTCATTATATCATGCAACAAGTTTAATGGATATCCCTTTTTGATAAATTATTTTACCCATTTTTAAATTCCTTAGTTAAGACAGTCTGCAACAGCAATACATAATTTAAAAAGGGTTTTATTTTATGAAGTTCCTGAAATTTGGCATACCATATGCATTATGCTTGTGTTGCTCTCTTACTAAATAGCATACATAAAATACTAGAATTTATTTAATTTAATGAATACCATATTTATGGCCGTCACATAAAATGTTTCTTAAGTAAATTTGTCTAATTATCAAGTAAATGTTGCATATTAACCTATAATATACGTTTAACGAATAAAATGTTATCTTAGGTCGTAAGTATATGTGGTTCCAATTTATAACAATAACATTTGTGTATACAGACACACATTTTTCGCCCTTTACTAAAATATTCCCACAAGAAAAATTCAGTTTTAATGTTATATCTTGAGATACAATAATCCAATTCCTAGAAAATTTGACGAATAAAATCTATTGTGGTAGGCCATTTTAAATTATACGTTTTAAATCTGCCAGACACAAACTTTCAGAATGGTGGCTATAACATTTTTTTTCGATTAATGTGTTATATACAAAACTATGTAACTGATCTAAACTAAAATTTTCATACTTGAAGTATCTATGATAATCATGGAATGTTCTAATACATAATTTTTTTTTCCTCTATTTATGAAGATCGTAACATGACAAAATTGAGATTTTATGCCATATATCGTGGACCAATCAACCGATTCCAAACAAATTTTACCTTCATGTAGAGCTTCAGAAAGGCATGTAAACTAAAGTGTTGGGCAGCAGATATTTTCTTAAAGGCGTCTATAGAAATAATTTTGGGTTGTATGTCATAACAATTAAACAATCCAAAAGTAGGCCTCCCGCTGCGGAGTCGGTTGGGGCGCCGCTGGTCAGTGATGCGGGGGGCTCTCGGTTCGAATCCCAGTTACGGCTTGGGTGTTAGTTGAAGTTAGGTCAGAAGTTTGTTAGTAAGCCGTTCCCAAATAAGTCCTCCGGCATAACACGAGGGGGGGGGGAGGGCGTTCATAAGTCCTATGCAACACAGTACGAAAAAATCAATTACATTTCGTACACTAACTGTATTCATTAGGAGCCTTAATTATGCATACAGATAACCTCTTTTGTTGGACTTTTCGCAAAATATTATGAGACAGTTGAACATTCTGTCATATCTTTGGAACAATTAAACATTTTTTTACCAATTTTTCAACCCCATTATTGTTACAGAATGACTTGTAAAATGACGGGATTTAAGTGTGTTCGAACATTAATTTTTCAAATGGTTGCCATATAAGTGTTTGTGATTTTGTCATTTATGTTAAACAATTTAACCAAAAGCAACCAATCTTTGTATGTTGACAGTATGTATTAGAAGCATCGTATGCAGAACGTCTTGTTGTAATCAGTGTTGCATAATATCACCAAAAAGAAAAGAAAATGTTTGTGCTATACATGCGTAACCAATGCCCGGTTTCCACTCATATTTTCACACCATTAGCACTACGGTAGGCCACTGTAAACTTGTGTCTAAATGTGACTCAGACATTTATTTTCGAAATGATGACCGCGTAAATCTTTCAGGTTAGTAAACACTTTTATCTGAAACAGTAGACTAATTATTTCAGAAGATGATGCTCCGAAATCTACTTACAAAATACTTTTTGTTACATGCTAGCTCATTACAGAATTGTTTCTGTTGGGAATACCGGGCGCGGCAGATGTGTACTTGTAATTATCTTACTACTGTTCCACATGTTTCTGGCTTCATCTCTAATTATATTGCTGTCAACGACACGCCAAGGTCTACCTACCTCCTAAGCTTTTAAGAATTTCAAAACAATTTATTTTCACCTGAGGAGAGGAAGGTTTCTTATATCAGTAACTTATGATACCGCCTTCTCTCCCGACGCCTCTTGATGCACTCGCTCTGCCACATGCTTACACATGTCCCGAGGCTAGAACCGCTGCACAGATGTTATGGCAGATAGCATTTAATGATACTTTCACAAAATACTGCGGCTTGATAGCGGGAGGCTGGTGTTTGTGTGGTCATTTCCGCAATGTCCTAGAGCTTAGTCCTTACGGTTTGTCGCTGCTATTTCATGTTACTTTCACACAATACTGAGGCTTAATAGCAGGAGGCTGGTGTTTGTGTGGTCATTCCCGCAATGTCCTAGAGCTTAGTCCTTACGGTTTGTCGCTGCAATTTAATGTTACTTTAACACAATACTGCGGCTTAATAGCGGGAGGCTGGTGTTTGTGTGGTCATTCCCGCAATGTCCTAGAGCTTAGTCCTTACGGTTTGTCGCTGCTATTTCACGTTACTTTCACACAATACTGCGGCTTAATAGCGGGAGACTGGTGTTTGTGTGGTCATTCCCGCAATGTCCTAGAGCTAGGCCCTTACGGTTTGTCGCTGCTATTTCATGTTACTTTCACACAATACTGCGGCTTAATAGCGGGAGGCTGGTGTTTGTGTGGTCATTCCCGCAATGTCCTAGAGCTTAGTCCTTACGGTTTGTCGCTGCTATTTCACGTTACTTTCACACAATACTGCGGCTTAATAGCGGGAGACTGGTGTTTGTGTGGTCATTCCCGCAATGTCCTAGAGCTTAGTCCTTACGGTTTGTCGCTGCTATTTCACGTTACTTTCACACAATACTGCGGCTTAATAGCGGGAGACTGGTGTTTGTGTGGTCATTCCCGCAATGTTCTAGACCTTAGTCCTTACGGTTTGTCGCTGCTATTTCACGTTACTTTCACACAATACTGCGGCTTAATAGCGGGAGGCTGGTGTTTGTGTGGTCATTCCCGCAATGTCCTGGAGCTAGGCCCTTACGGTTTGTCGCTGCTATTTCATGTTACTTTTACACAATACTGTGGCTTAAAAGTGGGAGGCTGGTGTTTGTGTGGTCATTCCCGCAATTTCCTAGAGCTTAGTCCTTACGCTTTGTCGCTTCTATTTCTAAGCACAACTTGATGAACAAACGTTTAATTTATTCCAACGTCGCTTCTCCGTTATCATGTGCAACTAATTATAGTAACCGAGTTCATTTACATACTTTCACGTGTGAAAGGTTTGTTCCCGCTAAGAAAATATTTATTTCTTTAACACAAAAAATTTTCTGAGGAAAAAAAAAAATTGCGAAACTGGAAAATAGACAAATATAATGTGGTTTATTTACCAAACTACACGTTTGAATTAGCACGATCTTTGTGGAAGGCCAAAATAAATTAGACCGTCTACAAAATATTTTGTTGAGTCAACTGTACCTATGTTTATGTTTGTTTGGTTACTCATTTGATCGATTTCGTTCGAAAATACAGCTCTAGAGTATGTTTATAACGTGCTGTGATAATAAGGTTATTAAATTTTTTGTTAGTAGACATGACGTACTCGGAAATGTTTTCTTGGTTTCCTTCAAGCAAATGGTATGAAGTTCATTTTTTTTTCTTTCATTTCTGAAATTGTTTTATTTTGTTGTAAACTAAGGTATATTATTTTGATGTGCTGCATCTACGTTTTGGCTGGTTAAACGCAGTTCATTTGGAATTTGGATATGTTTTCGTATGTACGCGAATACCACGACGCCACACGCAAGAAATTTTTTCAAATTACAATGATAAAGGCGCCTGCTATTGCCGAATATACACACGCCTCAAAAGTTTATTACAATCACGAGTTATTTAAACAATATATGTATTTTATCACAATTATTTTTCTCAAATTACACAATTTTTTTTACAGACTGGCACGACAAACGTGTATGCCTTAAAAGGTAGACAAATTTTTGGAAGATATTAATGAGTAATTTTGTTAGAGCACGAGCCCTATTCCCTTCGTAATTCGCTGCATAATCCACATGACATGGAGAACGGAGCCGCGTCTGATTATGACACAAATACAATGGATGTTCCGGTGTCGCCTATGCACATACAGGAAGCAACGAGCAGTCGTAATGAAGGCTCAATTATCCCACAGGAACGTGATGGCAATGAAATTGCTAATGTGTCTGAAATTAACGTATAGGTAAGTAAAAACACCCGTTGTTATAACGAGCACTATCATTAACACTAGTACCCGTTCTGCACTAGTTTTACTAATCCGAAATTTGCTGGAACAAATGGCGCAACGGGATTCTTTGTTAGAAAGCAAAATTTAATCAATGTTGCAAAAGCAGAATTCAAGTTTTGAAAGTAAAATTCAACGTCTACGCAAAAATTTTCAGACACAAATGGCTCAGTTGAATTTGGGTGTTGATGGTAAATTTAAATACGTAAGTAAGAAACCTGAGGCCATAAAAGGTAATTTCTCAGAGCTTGCCACTAAATTGAATATTAGTATTCAAACATCACATTAACAGATGGAGAACACAAAAGCTACTCGATGTGTTAAAAAATTCTGTATCTGAGTTTTCTAACACGAGCGCATAAAAACATCGAGTCGCTGCGAGAAAATGTCTAACGTCTCAAAACCATGGTGGAACAACTTACAGCTGTCAAATCCAGCGTATCCGGTGTACAAAACTCGGTAGAAGTGCTAGCTAAACGTGTTCACACCAGCTTGTAAAATACACGTGGTGGGATAGAATTACAAATTACTGAGTTAGAAAAACGTATTTCTCAAGTGGAGAATCAGCCTAGTAATACTTCGCTTGTACTTGAAGCTAATGTGGCTAACATTGATCACCAGTTGACAAATTTTGAGCGTCACATCAACGGTAGGATTAGTCAAACAGAAGCCGCCTGTCATAATATTAAGCAGAGTTTGAATAAGCAAAGCAATGGTTTGCAGGCAAAATTAGCTGGAATTAATGTTAAATTTAGTGAGATGCGAGTCGAACCTATCCATACACGCATACCACCACTTCTCAGCGATGCTACTCCTCAAAATGCTACTCCCACAGACCACGACAATTTACTTTCTTCCAAAAACACAATTTTGAATCCGGCCGCCGCAATGTTACATCACCCGGCTAAACAATGGTCCGAGGGTATTCCCACTTTTTCAGGGGGCAAATTTCCAAACCCTGTTATTTACCTTAGGAAAACTGAGGAATACGCAAAATTGTTTGGTTTAGCAGACAAAGAACTGCTCTTATGTCTCGAACTTATCCTAAAGTCAATGGCTTATTTCTGGTGGGTGCTCATTAAGGAACAGGTTGCTCTCGTTCGAGTATTTCAAACGTGTCTCTTTATAGATCACTATAGGACCACATGAATCCAGGGAAACCTGAGGGCGCGACTATAAATTTCACGAGTATGAATCTAAGTGGGTTAAAACTCTCGTACAACACTTCAGTGAGGTGTTTGAGAGAACGAGACACTGGAATGCCCATAAGGAAGATGAGGAGCTCGCGGAAGTGATCATCTCACGGCTGCGACTTCAACAAAACCTGGGCAACACTAATAACAATCCAAGGGTACACCTTATTCAGTAGTATTCTGAAGATGAAGAGGAATTGAAACTTTTTCTAAGCGGTGTACATGTATAAAGCCAGGTGTACAATAATAAGGCAGGGAAGAAGCGTGGCAGAAGTTATTCACGTGGCTTATGTTTGAATAAACGTAAGGCCTTTATAGTTCAGGAGGCCGCGCTTTAACAAAATGCGTATGTACATACGGACGGCACTGTTTACTACTTGTAATAATAGTTTTAGTAATCAGGCCAGTCAGAATAGGCCAGCTTCCCCTACTGAAGATGGTTCCACCAGTAGTCACCAGGTGCACTGGTGAGCGCAAGCTATTTATACCATACAGCCTGCTTTGGTGGCAGCAAATACTACACCCCTCAGGGCTATCAAACAAACCAATGACCAGTACAGAATTTGCATACTGGATCGCAGAGTAATGTGTCAGTATCCATTCAATCTCAGTATATTCATGCGAGCAATGTAAATGTTAAATATCGAGTGTATTTCCAACGCAACGAGACCTTAAATCCATTGGCTTCTGCATTTCCACCAACTGTAAAAAATATATTTTCAACCGCCTCAAGTGACAATGTTACCGCATCTAAGGGTGCGCTAAACTAGAAAGGGTCGGATAAAGTTAAATATCATATTTTAGCTTTAATGATAGATAAGTCCGAACGTAAGTTCTTACTGAGAGAAAGTGAAGAGGCACTTCCATGTTGAAATGTATCTTTATGTCGTGAAGTTAGTCTTAAATTTTGTGGAATTTCTGTACTTGCTATACTTGATAGTGGGGCAGAAGTAAGTTGTGTAAAAGAAGACCGAATTAAGAAAATTGAGAATTTAGTTCACAAGTTGCCAGTATTTCCAGTACCCAAACTAACAATTATAAGTGTTAGGTCAAGAGCGAGCCCTATACTTAATATGCATACCATGATGTCTATATATGGTATAGGGCCGTTGAAGTAGGCTAATGTACTGATAGTCAAATATTTAGCCAAGCCATTGATTTTATGTACCTACTTCATCCTGCTCTAAAAAATGATTTTAAGTTTTGGTGATTGACTTATTACTTTACCTGAACTGAGTTATCATTACTAATTCCTGACTGACGTTAAACATATGACAATGTTGTAGGTTTACTGAGAAAAGATTACAGAATATTTTTATTGTGTAAATAACCTAATTGTCTTGATACGCCAACTGTTACTCAGGGAATTAGTATTGCTATTTCTGCAGGAAACACTATTTATGAATACTAAACAAGCATTTTTGCAGCATGTGAATATAGCAGTAGTCTTGTAAGTTGGAAATTCCAGTTCGAAATAAATTGTGCAGTGTGAAAATAAAAGTTTTTGATAACGCAGGTGTCCACAGGACGACTTTTCCTTTTCCAGGCAAATATTTGCCTGAGGCAGAGGATTACTTAAAACTGATGTTAGATTGGCCCATTGTAAAGCGGTGAGCGAGTCCTTTTACCAATTCCATGCTATGAGTGAGGAAGAAAGATGATCGTAGCCTAAATAAAATCACCGTCAAAGACAGGGAATGTCCTATTCAGACGAAGGACATACTAAGGCTGTACCAGGGTGTCCAGTTCTTAACAACTCACTAAAGCACATGAAAATGATTTTCCCATAAATACAAAAAAACCCCTTGTACAGTTACTTACACACACAAGTATAGATTACTGCGAAGTCGTGTATTATGACCACATATGTGACTTATTCCCAAAGTTACAGCGATGCAAAATATTTGTGTACGATAAATATGTAACAAAAATCGTGGGAGCATATTATATCTTAGTAAGAAAAACTCGAGTGACTCTCTCTTGATGACAGGTGCTAGCTACACATATAAATCTTGTTAAAAAAGACACTAAAATCTGACAGCCTTAAATAACTTGCAGATAGATTTCAACCCCTAAATGTAAATCACAATCACCATACTTGTTCGTGCGAAACATCACAACACATTATTCCCTATTACAAGTCCCATTTCTTTTCCCAATCCATTATGGTCTCGAGTGCTCATTTTTGGAATGACCTGACTAATAATTTGAAAGACTGTCCAAAAGTAAGTTAGTTTAAACATACGTTAAAATTAATACACGTAATAAAAAATTTCAAAGTAGTAGAAATATGGCGTTGTGTTTTCTTTTTTCCCCTGATGTTCATTGTTTGTTTGTTGTCAGTTATTATATATTTTTTAATAATTTTTGTAAGTCTACTCTGATCCCCCCCACCCCAACTATTTGTTATTTATATTAAGTTATTTGTTTTTCTTAGTTATAATGTAAGGTTTCTCTACATGTTCTTAGAGTATCCAGCTTAAGGATGTAAATAATTTCATATCTTACACTTTAACATTACCCTTCTCTGTGTTTTAAAATGTATTGTTATTTAGGACGCCTGTGGGGAGTATCCGAGTATGTGAGGTATGGAGGTTTTAATGAAAATAAAATTATTAAATTCATTAATTATTTATTCATACACCTATTTCATTGGCGAGCAAAAATATCTGGTATAGGCGTGCGTATGCAAATAAGAGAGGAATGGAACCAGTCAGACTAACGCGATGCGGTCGGAAGCGCCTATATGAGAAACCAAGCGTCAGTCAAAGTTGCTAGATCGCTTACTGCTGCTACAATGGCAGGCTATCAAGATTTAAGTGAGTTCGAACGTGGTGTTATAGTTGGCGCACGAGAGATGGGACATAGCATCTCCGAGGTAGCTATAAAATTTGAATTTTCGCGTACGAGCATTTCACGAGTGTACCGTGAATATCGGGAATCCGGTAAAACATCAAATCTTCGACATCGTTGTTGCCAGAAAAAGATCGTGAACGAACGGGACAAAAGATGACTGACGAGTATCATTAAACTTGACAGACATGCAACCATTACTCAAATTGGTGCAGTTTTCAATGCTGAGGCAGCAACAAGTGCCAGCGTGCGAACTATTTAACGGACCATCATTGATATGGGCTTTAGGAGCCGAAGGCCCACTCGTGTACCATTGTTGACTGCACGACACAAAGCTTTACGCCACGCCTGGGCTCACCAACACCGCCATTGGACTGTTGATGACTGGAAAAACGTTGCCTGGGTTGACGAGTCTCGTTTCCAATTGTATCGGGTGGATTGACGTTTACGGGTATGGAGAATAAATCCTCATGAATCCATGGACCCTAAATGTCAACAGAGGAACGGTTCAATTTGGTTTAGGTTCTGTCATGGTATGGGAAATGTGCAGTTGGCGTGAAACGGGACCCCTGATACGTCTAGATACGACTCTCACAGGTGACAGATACGTAAGCATGCTGTCCGATGATATGCATCCATTCATGTCCATTGTGCATTCCGACGGACGTGGAGAATTCCAGCATGACAAACCGACCCCCCACACGTCGAGAGTTGCTACCGAGAAGCTCCAGGAACTCTCTTCTAACTTTAGACACTTCCATTGGCCACCTAAATCACCAGGCATGAACAGTATTGAGTATATCTGGGATGCCTTTTAATGTGCTGATCAGAAGAGATCTTCACCGCCTCACACTCCTATGAATTTGTGTACTTCCCTTCAGGATTCATGGAGTGACTTGCCTCCTGCATAAATACAGACATTAGTCGAGTCAATTCCACGTCGTCTTGCGGCACTTCTGCGTGCTTGTGGTGGCACTGCACGATATTAGGCAGTTGTTCCAGTTTTTTTTTTTTTNGTCGTCTTGCGGCACTTCTGCGTGCTTGTGGTGGCACTGCACGATATTAGGCAGTTGTTCCAGTTTTTTTTTTTTTGCCTCTTCAGTGTATTTACAGCATCAAACTATCTGTTTTCGACATAACACATTTTATTTAACANTTTTTTTTTTTTTGCCTCTTCAGTGTATTTACAGCATCAAACTATCTGTTTTCGACATAACACATTTTATTTAACAGTGAGCGCAATATTTTAAATCTAATTCAACTCTATTCAATTTCCTTTATTCAGTTTGTTTAGTTAGAGTATATTAACTCAAGCTTATTATTAACACATGTTCAGTTTATCTTTTGCCACCATTTGTAATGTATTTCACACACGCATCTTGTACAATAGTCCCGCCTGCGACCCGCACTATTCACTGCTTGATTCTCGTAGTCGCACATTTACCTTCCGCTGGTCACTTCTCTCGCTGCTCGTTTTCTGTCGCTAGAAAATCAACCACTCATTAACTTATCAACTACTCGGCTCAGATGCTTGTCACACTTACATATCGTTCGCCCTGGCCATCTGGAAGGTTCTACGCGCCCCAAGTCACGCTGAGAGAACGAGGTCAGAAATCCAGATCATTCATCAGATAAACGCAAAAAAAAATCAATATAACCAGGGTCAGCAGCGCAAGCGGCAAAAAAGGATTATCATCTCTGCTCGCTTTCTATAACATATATAGGGCAACCGGACTATCGCTCGCCTGTTCATTCAAATAAAAATTGTGCGTCGAATAATCTATTAAAAAGTTGAAATCGGTTCTGTAGTTCAGGCGCTGTCGATCGTCAAAATTTGCCAATTATTTTCCAATTTGACTAAAAAGTTGGTTGTACTCAAGTTCCAACCTCTGTCACCAACGAACAGCTTCTTCAAATGAAAATTTTAGTAATAGAGGTTCCAGAGCATCAAATTCTGTATGAAGGGAGGTCTCCATTGTGACATTCGCTCATTCTGATGTAGAGCTGAAAATAAAAAACCCAGAAAGTAGTCGTAGCGCTCAATGCTCACTAAGACTGTTATTGTGACCTCAAATGACTTGTTCACCCCAGTGGTTCACTCTGGCCCCACTGTAGTTCCGAGTTGTGCAAAGTGAAGAGGGACTCATCGGTCGTCCTTGAGCCAGGGTCTTCGGCTTCCACATGTTCCATTATGTGGAATTTGGAGGGTAACGCGGGCCACCTGGCAACTTTGTCCTCGCTCCCTCTCTCTCCCTTCCCAGACCAACTCAGTCGTCGAGCCCTTCCTGTCTTTCCTTTAGTTTATCGTCGACTTCCGTAAATAGCGTATCTATGTTTGCATTCAAATAGTGATTTCAGTTCGTTTTTCTGCTCACAGTGTTCTACAACGACGTGTGGAGATCGTGAATTCGTGCACTACCTATCTATGAGTGGCTCGTAGGGAGCTGCCTTGGATATGGAGGGTACCACTGGTTTTATGTGTGGTTATTATTTTTGAGAGGATGTGGATATGGCTACTATAAGGGAAAGGGCACTGCACACCTTTATTGTGGCCAGGAAGAGGAGAAAGGGTAACCACAATAAGTGGTTAGAGAAGCGAACATCAGTCATTGTTCATGGAAAGTGTCGGAAAGGAACTTACACCAAGGAGTCGAGTATTTTGAAAACTGAAAGAGAAGGAAATAACCCAACCCATACGATAAGTCGTGATGTGAAAACGTTTGACTTCAAGAAGCTGTGCGTTTATTGTGAGGAGGATGCTTCAGAATGGTTTGAAGTCCAACAAAAGGAGCAACTAAAATACAAACAAGATAGGTTGCATAGGGTTATGACTTTGAATTCGATAAGAAGTATAAGAGCTGCTGCGGAAGTGGGAGGTGGCGAAGTGGGTGAGGGTATTTTACGGAGGCTTGCCACTGAAACAGATCTGATAGCAGCTGAAGGCAGGTACCACGACTCATGTCGTCTGAAATTTCGTAATTATCTCGAAACATGTAACCCTGTTGGCAATCCTGAAACTGATGAAGTGAAGGACTGCATCAAATTAATTGCCAATTACATGGAAGACAATGAGGACTTATGCCAATTCTCTCTGGATGACATACTCCAATCTTACCCAGGCACCATTCCCAAAAGAAAGGATCATCTCATAAAAAGGCTCTGTGCAAGATTCCAAGATGAAATAATGGTGGTACCTGGTATTAATCGATTCAGGCAAACAACTGTATGCTTTCGGAACACTGGCCATTCCATCCTCAGCCACACATGGTACGAGTCCAGGAAAACTAATGTGGATAATGAAGGCCTGCGGGTTGTAGAAGCTGCTGCGGAAAACATTCGTGACGACATCAGGACGAAAGTATATTCATTGGAGAAGTATCACTCTCCTGACTTGTTTTTGAATAGTGTAAACGACGACATCCCAGGTATGTTGCAGTTGTTGCTGAATACCATTACAAGATCTTCAGGAAAAACAGAAGGATGATGGAGAGAAGAAGGAGAGAACTCTTAAAAAAAGTCAAAGCCATCGCACACTCCTTGATACTAGCCACCCGACCAAGATCTTTAACTTCTCCTATCCTACTAGGAGTTGGAACTCTCCTTTATAGGAAGTATGGATCGAGGCATCTTTTAGACGTGCTTTCTACTATGGATTTCAGCAGTTTGTATGGGGAAGTGACGAAATTCAAAGATTCAACTCTTCAGCAGCCTCTGGAAATTGTGGAAACAAACTTATTCACACACTTCATATTTGACAACACAGACATAAGCATGGACACAATCGATGTGTGTGACACCTTTCATTCATTGGGAGGTATACACTGTTTTACTCCCAAACAGTCACTGGTCCCCAGAACCCCCGTCGTCAAGGTTAAGACAATACCGAAAGCAACCTCCCTGAATCAGTAAGGCTGCATTCCTCTGGAGCACTTTGACAAACCTAGTGAAGTGGGTTTAGCCACTGTGGCCATTGAGCCTATTGATGGAGGATTCGGGAAAGAAGTACTGCCAAGGTCAGCAGATCTGCTGTTGATGGACGGGAAATGAATCAATGTCGTCGAGTTACCAGGGTGGAATGGGTTTATGGAGACAGTTACATCTGCCGAGGCTTACCAGACTTCACGTATATTATGCCTTCCGTTCATTAGAGCCCCTTCATCGACACAATATATACGGCCCTCAAAACAGCTGCTAGAAAATGTGAGGAACAACGATAAAAAAACTTTTATGTGACTTTCGATCATCCTTTATACATCAAAGCAAGAAAAATCCTTGCGTCATGTGGAACAGTTAGTGAGATGAGCTGTGTTGTAGCCAGACTTGGAGGATTCCATCTTTCGATGTCATACATGGGCGCAATTCGCTTTGTAATGGATGGGAGCGTCCTACAAGATTTATTCAATGTCTGCTTTGCATTGGCATCTACTAAAACAATGATGTCAGGTCACTATTATACAAGGGCTGTCAGAGGGTATAAATTGGCTCAGCTTGCTCTTAGGATAATAATTCTGTCGGCAATGAAATTGTCCGAACATGATGAATCAGCACTGTCGTCTCTTGTCATGAAGTTTGAGTTTAATGATTCTCAAGTGAATGAAATTATGCTAAAATTTCAACAACTGAAAGACTCGGAGCGCAAAAGTCCAACTGCTAAATTTTGGTTGCAGTGCTTTCTCATGGTCTCCAAACTGAAACAGTTTATAGAAGCCAAAAGGATTGCGAATTGGAGTTTACATCTTGAATCAACAATGAACATGAAACCTTACTTCCATGCAAGTGGCCACTTTAATTACACGAAAGCAAGCACACTGTATTTACAGAACATGACGACACTTGACAAAATACTCACTCAGGCTGAATATGAACAATTTGTGACGAAAGGTTATTTTACCATAAGAAGGACACAAAAACACTGGTCAGTTGTGCGGTCAGACATTACCACTGAACAATTATTAATGAGAGCTGTATCTTCTTGTGTCGGCTTATTACGAGGGCGTGGGACCACTGATGGAACCCTGGCAAGATGGGTTACTGGAATGCCAACTGCATTTGACGTTTCACACCACATTGAAGAGTTCTGTGGAGTATGATTTACCTCATCTCACCAAAACTTCGACACCACAAAATCTCGAATGAAGAGAGACAACATTGATGTGGAAAAGTTCACTAAATGGTTTCATTTCCATGACCCATTTCCTTTCGGGCATTACATAATGTGGATAAGTACTGGGGGCTTGGGAGGTAGTAACATAGACTGCCACGAAGCCTATGAATAGGGAAAAAAGAGCATGGCCCTAGCTGAAGAAAATAACTTCAAAGATGTGAAGTTCCTGAGGAAAACCGAGTAGTAACATTACAAGCTGTAAAGTGTACTGTCAAGAAGAATGGTGATCCCATCCCTGTCAGCCCTGGTACGATTTTCCGCAGAATTCCTTTTCAACTTAAATCACCTCAACTGCTAAAGTCGTACTTCTCTTATGAGTTGGCCCCATTCCCACTAACACTTGTCGATAAAGATGGAACAATGTGGAAGATACAGAAATCGGATTTGTACAAGCTATTCAACCCCGTTAATATTGACATCCCTAGCAATGCAGACTTTGTTTTTGATGGTGGATTCCTTTTACATAGAGTTTTCTGGAACAGTGGTGAGCAGTTTAATGCATTCATCGAAAAGTACATCAAGTACGTCAAAACCTACTTTGGGTGAAATTGTACAGTGATTTTTTATGCATACCCAGAGAACGCTGCTGATAAATTTATCAAATATGCCGAACGAACAAGAAGAGCCCTGGCCATATCTTCACCATCTGTCCTATTTGACGAGACAATGGCAAAATCAATGCGAAAAGAACGTTTCCTGTTGAACGACTGCTATAATAACCGTCTTATCTCAATTTTGAGAGACAAATTGACAGCAGAATGATGTCAAGTCAAGCAGGCAACTGATGACGCAGACACTTTGATCGTCAACACAGAAGTGGAAAAATCTAGGAAGGGAGGCATGGTGTTCATTGTCGGAGAGGACACAAACTCATTGGTCTTGCTCACTGATCATGCGGCAGTTCGTAATGAGGAAGTAGAACCCATCAGTAACATCTATCTGCAGAAACCTGGGAAAGGGAACCAGGATACGTTGATTTACTCTCCCAACGACTGAAAGCTCTCAGAAGAAGCAAAACTACATATGATGTTTCTTCATTCATTCAGAGGTTGTGATACCACATCAGCTGTTTTCCGGAATGGCAAAATCAAATACATCAACATGTTCAATGAGAATTCAAACCTGACGTAGCCTCATTGTTTACCAACTCAAACGCCACACGTGATCAGATTGCCGAGGCTGGTAAAAATTTCATTTTGGCATTCTACGAAGGCAGCAGCGAATCCCTGAATGAACTTCGCTTCGAACTATTTCAGGAGTCATTTTCGAAGAACAATTTCAATTTGGCATGTTTGCCTCCGACAGAAGCGGCTGCTTACCAGCATTCCTGGCGAGTTTACGTCCAGATGCAGACATGGAGTGGAAACAACAGCGTTAACCCGTTGAAATGGGGATGGACGACAGCAAACAGTGGTTTGATCACCATTCCAACTGCTCAACCACCAGCTCCCGACGAACTCCTCAACACCATATCCTCTACCTGTAAGAAAGGATGCCAGGCAGCTTGCTCCTGCCGGAAAGTTGGGCTGAAATGCTCTGTCGTTTGTGCCGACTGCAAGGGGCATGCTTGCTTCAACTTCTTGCAGGAAGAAGAGCTCAACCTAGACCCCACCCAATGTGACAACGAGATTGACATGATGGAGGAAGAGCAAGACCTCAACCCATTACCCAAAGGTGATGATGAGGAAGAATGAAGTGAACCATGACCATCATCCCCCAAGCAGCGTCGAAAATCGCAAACTTAAATATTGCACCAATACCCTCAGCCAAAAAAAATGAATCGATGGATAAATATTACTGCAATTATTAATGACTGAAATTTTAAATACGCACAATTTGTAAATAAACTTTTCAATTAATATGAGTTTTTCTTTTTTGATCCGTTTCTTACCATTAAATAATAATTATTGTATAATATATATATTTATTTATTTATTTATTTATAGGTTTATTCTGACAAGGTGATTATATTAAATTCCGATTAGCAGTGAACATGAATTGGTATTTATTTGATTGGGGGATAGCAAAAATTACTTCGACTACTTTCGGGGTTTTATATTTTTAACTCTACATCAGAATGAGCGAATGTCACAATGGAGACATCCCTTAATACATAATTTCATGCTCTACAACCTCCAATACTCAAACTTTTCATTTAAAGAAGCTGGTTGTTGGTTACAGAGGTTGAATCTTGAGTACAGCCACCTTTATAGGCAAATTGGAAAAAAATTTCAAATTTTGACGATCGACAGCGGCTGAACGGCTTAACCGATTTTCAAGTTTTAAATAAATCATTCGTCGCATAATTTCATGCTCTTTAATTTTGATAATGATGAACGTTTCTGTAGGACGCGGCGTTTCCGAATTATAAGCAAAATAGTAAAATAAGTGCCAAAAAATCGCGGTTTTTTGGCCCCCAAAAAATATGCGTCGCTCAGAATGCGTCGCAAACGGTAGGAACTCTTATTTGGGATGCCTAAAGTCAATTTAAAAAGTTTCCAGCTTTGGTGGAATTATTCGCAGCTAGAAGGTTAATTTGCCTGGTCTATTATAGTGTGTATAGTGTTTTAACTTTTCCTTGGTGTTGTAAAATACAAACCTGATTACACATAGTAAAAAAGTTAAATGCAGAAAAAAATCACAACTGGTTATTATTATTTATAATATTGTGGCGTTGAACAACCTTTCCATGGTTGTGAAATTTAGATGGTGTACACATTTCTTAAATGAAAAAAAAATGTACACAAGCCAGTGGAGAAAATTAAATAATGAAGAGTAAATGCTTTTCTGAACAAAATAAAACTTAAAATTGGCATGTAAAAGTGCGGCAATTGTGAGAAAAGCAGATTTTCCGAAAAATGGGAAACACAATATCAGCAAATTATTTATATTGGCGTTACTGTTTTCACCTATAATGAATTCAATGGTGACATCCCGTTATTTGTATTATATACATTCAATGTGATAGTTAGGTGTGCTATGAAGATCAGAGAAATTGAGGGATAAAGCATGTTAAAATTATTTAAAATACGTTTCAATGGGTTGCTTAACCATTTTAAATGCAAGGAAGAATACCTCGCAAAACCAAACTTAAATGGACTATGCGTGAATTTTAATGTACGTGTGGGTAATTGATAAGAAACGTAACATTTCCGAAAAAATTTTCTCGCAAATTGTACAAATGAACATTACTAACTATACTGAACACGAATTACGTTGAATATAAAGTAAATAATTTCTGAAGTTTTAATCTTTTAAAATGGTTGACTTGATCCGTAATAGAGGCATCCGTATGTTCTCAGTGCGTACTACCAAACGCGAAAGTGGGGCCGGCTATGTAAGTTGTGGGGTATAGCTCATAAAAATTGTCAAAGTCATGTAAAATGGGTGGCTTCAAGATTGTTGAATCATAACAAGTGTGTGTACTGACCCATTTTAGCACACGCCCATATTATTATTTTTACATCAAATTTCATATTTTGCAAATGTTCGTGCTCTTACCCACAAAAACTGCCGGCGTTCTTTGATGAATCCCCTGTTAGTTCTGGGACTCTGGCTTGGTGCTTGTATTGTTTGGCTACGCTTGGACAATATTTCAGAGTGCAACGGGGGTCACATGAAACTCCAAACTTCGCACATGTTCGAATGCTTCATGCTCTGTACATACAACAAAATTGCCTGCGTGCCTTGAATCACTCTTTTTGGGGATTTACTCCTCTGCTGGCTCTCTGATTTTGGCTCTGTGTGTGATTTCTTTTTACTGCTCTTGAAAAGTATTAACTACGACGGTCTATGCTAGAACATCATATTAACTGGATCTCAGTGACTAAACGCCAAGAAAAACTGCAACCTATTAAATAGTTAAGTTTCAATTTGTCAAGTCTTCTGCATTTGACACAGCTAGGTGCAGCAGGATGTGAGTTTTTCAGTTCCCACGCTAGCTAGTAAGTACTTCACAATACAATTCCTTACACTGAATACATTTTTCTAGTTAAAACGCTACTTTATACAACCCATTACTGAATACTTATAACGATACTGACCCGCGTAATTAGAGGATATACATTTTTGTTGATATATTGCCGATCGCGTATAAAAGAGGTACCTTCTATTATAATTAATATAAACTCCATTAACACTCGTATTTCCACACAATTATTAGATTTAGCACTAGTACTGGAAGTATTCCTAAAGAAACACTCGTACCACAAGAACTTTCCTTTAGTAAATCACAGGCCTTCACATGGTCAGATTCAAATGGAACACCAAGTGCTAACTGCAAACGCCAGTTTATAACCGTCAACTGGTTGCTTTACAGTCCAGTAAGATTCAAAGTAGGTAAATGCGGAAGAGTAAACCCCCAAAACAGTGATTCAAGACACTCCGGCAGTATTTCTTGTGGAAGGAATTGAGCGTCAAAAATCCGCGAAGCTTGGAGCTAAATTTGAAAAGAACCATAGCGAGTGGGGGATACAAACACCTGATAGCGCATGGGCACACATACCCCTTGCAATCAGTGATGTGTATTCAACAGACGCTTGGTAAGGACTGCTCAGCCGGCATTATTGCTGGGCTATTGCTTTCATTACCCAACATTCACATTTTATTATCCGCGCACATCGTCCCTCGCTGTACTTCACGCTACTTCTGGCAGGCACATGACAGTGGGGGTCCGCTTCTTTTATTTCACGTTTCCTCTTCGCCTGCTCTCCCGGTGCCTATGGCAAATTGAGCATTGGAAGGGGATGACGTAGCAAAGTGACCTGATAGCGAATGTTTGGCCCAGGTCCGCTGCCAGCAGAGCAGCTGACCGTAATTTAGAGCGGTCTTTATTTACATACGAGGCTAATTTTGTGCAGTTAATATGTTTATTTTGTCCAAAGTGTGCGTACCAAACATTGGTAAGTTCAGTTTAATGTATAATACTTATATTTGTTTATGTATTACAGCGTAGTTTTCTCGCCATTTCCTGTTTGTGATTACTGACTCTCTACATGGGAAGATGCGAGTACCGTAGTGTCCTGATCCACTCTGCCTGGAGTAGATCAGGACATTCCACGTGGTACCAGGCAGTTACACAAACACAGCACTCATTGAAGTGTTTTGGATAGCGTCTTTGTTTCTGTTCATTTTTAAAAGAGAATTGTCGGTGAGGAGATTAGCACCAGACACAGATATTACTATAACAGGAAAACATTTCGATAAACATTTTAACACTAAACTGTTTGAAAATTAGTCTTGGACGTTAAAGTCATGTTAACTTATTTTTACTTTTCCTGCAACAAGTGTCTCCGTTCCGTAGACAAATGTTTTTTTACAGTTTTGAATAGAATAACAATGTACAGCTGCAACATGCACCAAAAACAAAGATTACCAGAATTGGTGTTATTATAATATTTAAAAAGAGCTGCTGTTTGAAATGCAAAGTGGACAAAACTTTGAAAAGATTTCAAGGACAGAGGTAATTAGTTTTCAAGCAAATTAATATTATAACTAATCTGTAATGATGTTAACTATACATGTTTTGTAGTCTATATTGATCCAAATTTTTCCATGCTGTAACGTGGCGCTCGTTGCAATTGGCCGATGGGTTTACGGGGTATCCCTCAGTTTCCTTCTTCATTGCATTCCATTACTGATCCTTTACCCTTTCACTTCTGTCTCATTGGCGCTGAAGATAGCTGTTCAGCGCCATCAAAATCTGTCACTCTTAAATATATGTACAGTACAGAATTATGATAAACTTACAAATGAACAAATAGGCTTGAAATAGAACTTTATTATAATAGTATTAATCAATTTATTAATATTTGTACATATATTGTGCCATGGAACATGTATCATTTAAAAATTTATACTTTTGAGTTACACTTTATAACATAATTCATTTTAACTACGAAGTTTATTATAATGTTTAGCGTATTGTACCGCATGAAGTACACGCCTGATCAGTTTAAAAGTTCATATTTGTTAATTTAAACATTATAACGTACGTGTTCGTGTGTATGCACACGCGTTTATACGTGTGTAACCATCTCATAATTTGCCCACAAAATAATCTCGCCACATGCCACTGGTCACATGTTGTGAAGTTGCATGGAGTTGGGATTTGTTTTCAAGTATTTAGCACGGTGTATCAAGACAATTGACATTTTTTTAAACACTTAATTCAGTAAAGGGATATGCCGGTAAAAGTTTATTAAATTCATTTGGCGATCAATAGTAATCACATATATAATTTCATTTTTAAATCTCGTGTAGCTGTTTATATCTTAAATTAAACTTACCCAAATTAATTTTTTGGGGCATCAAACTGCTCGTTTTATGTAATGTAAACCTTTTACTTATATTTTGTGACTAGTGAAGCTGACATTTAAAGTACAACAACAAATGATTACGAAATACATAGAGACCATATGCAGTAAATTTACATACCATATAAACGTGCAGATGTACGCATTTGTATTATCAGTTACAGTAACTATATCTGTAAAATTATTTTTACAGTTTTCTATACATATATGAAAAGGTTTTTTGTGCAGTGGGTTTTCAAAAATCCACTGTTAATATTTTAATAGTCTTAAAATCTTGCATTAGCACCAGTAGTTACACAAATTAAATTTTTACATATTTATTTTTCAAACAAAATAAGTGCAACCATTTAGTTCTACATCTTGTATGTACGCTTAAAATGATGTGAACAATTTCTTGATTTAATGGCACATTTTTATTATTATCTCTACTGTCTTGTACAGCGTGTGGGGAGACAGGTATCCTGTGCCTTAAAGGTTAAAGATGAGTAAATTCCAGAGCAGCATACGGTGTGCACAGTGCCCAGCACTAGTTTCATTATTCAGCCACAATACCACGTAAGGCATTTAAGCCACTTCAGTTGTTAGAGTAATCCATGTTGTGCGCACCGGCCAGATACCATCAAGTCTGAAGCCAGACAATAATATGGCAAACCGTGATTTAATTGGCTGCAGTTAAATGCAAGCCAATACAAGGAGATTACGCTCCTTCCAATCGCGGTGAGTGGGCGTGGATACCACCTCACCTATCAACAGCACCTTGCAAATAGAATAATTTTACATGAGGCAATAGTAGATAAATAATTTGCCTTCCAGGACAGAACTGGGGGGCTGTGGTGCCGTGGCACCGATCGTCATCTTGCGTTCGGTCATCTTGGATAACATTACTGCCACCATCTTGAATTCCAACATCTTGTGGCCTTAACCTTGGCCGGCTTTCTTGTTTCAGTCAACATGTTATTTTCATTCATTTATCTGGTTTTCATCCACGATCTTGTTCTCATCTGCCATATAGTTTTCGTCCACCATGTTTGTATCCCAATTACTCACCTCCTCATCTGTCACATGCGCTACATACACATGCTGTAATTTTCTCGTCGTCTGCTAGTGCACCACCAGTCCCTGTAATGTTGTTTATTGCTGCTAGAGTGTGCCACTGTCGTCCACTAGCTGGTTTACACTTGTCCTTCATTCAACTTTTGCCTGCTAGGGGCGCAGGTGTCACTCTCGCTCGGCCACCATGTTGGTTCTAGAGATCGCAGAACTGAAAATGTCGTCTGGAGGAGACCGGAATCGAACTACCGAGCCTTGGGTCGGTATGCAGACGCTTTAGAACTCTCGGTTATCGGGACATGTTTTGGGACAAGGGTTTTAATGAAGTATACTTAATATCATGTGTACGGGGAAAAAATTATATTAAAAAAAATTTTAGTTTTCATTGTCATTATCAATACAGAATTATAATGTGTAATAATAATATTTTTAGTCACTTTTCCTAAAAAAATGTTTTTATAAAAATATGAAAATATGTACTTAAAAATAAAATTACTATTTTTTATTTAATTTTTAATATGTTTTTATTTTTATATTCTTTTTTCATCTAAGACGTTCATTTTCTTCTCATAACTGAAGTTTCTTGTGTATGCTGGTCATCGTTCCTCCAACCCCCTTTCCACCGTGCCGTGATCCATCACCCCCGCCTATACCTTCCGGCTGTTTTCCACGCAAAACCCTTCTGTCCCTCTCCTGCCACCTAGAATGTTATAATAAGGTATATATACAATTAAAACACTCATTTATTTTAATTCAAAAAGTTTAAAAATTTTTATACTTTTAACGAAATCAAATAGGTGGAAATCAGGGACACACAATTAGTCAAAAAACTAGAAATATCATTAACATTCGAATAGTTAATTTTTAAAGTCAAGGGAAATATGTTTGTGCAATAAAGTTATTTAAAATATCTACTTGCCGCCTTGGATCGTTAGTAATTATATATGTTTTCGTATAAACATAATCGCAGAGAGAATCGCCACCGGTCGAATATTTAGAAAGCAGTTTTTGACTTCGTGGCCTGATACAAGGCCTAGTAGGCGGAAGGGGGCAGGCGCTATCTGTTTGGCCAGCAACAGATTGTGACATACTTGCAATATCTCTGCCCGCCCGCGGTATACTGTGAGATACACCGCCCCCACATAGCCGTGCATGCTTTATCTATTAGGCCAGCTGCCCCGCTTATCTGTCTGCCAGCCAGTCATAAAGGTTATCAGCAGGCTTGGAAGGAGAACTGCCCCCATCCTACAGGTACGTGGCTATGATAACGATAACGAAGCTGTTAACGTGCGTGCTCGATCGCAGGCTGTGCTTGCTCAGAGATCGTGTCACATTGTTATCGTTTTTATGGTATGGGCAGGCGTAGTGTTGCGCTGCGCAAAGACGCGCCACAAAGTTCCGAGACGTGCCACCACGCCGGACCCAGTGTGCTTACCAGGAGCAGAGTCAGCTCTTAAGTTACACGTCGTGACAGCGCGCGCAGGACAACCGTGTGACCAAGATCCACACGACTTGGCACAGTGCAGAGGGTTTGGCTGGCGGGTAGGGGTGACGATTGACCTCATATTTAGAACAATAGCAATATTAAATTATTTCACCTGAATAAACGAACTTCGACCCTAATACAGACACATTCAGTGGGTACTCTAAAACTACCCATTAAATTTCATTGCTAGTTTTGCGCAAAAATATGCATGTGAGAAGCATAAAGATACCAATACAATCACGCCATATGTGCCAAGGACTATGTATCAGTCCGCGCAGGAAAAAACACTGAATCTCCCCCTCCTTCAGACTCGCCCAGTAATATCATTCCATCAATGGGGCTAATAATTTTCTTTATATCGAAACGCGGTCAATATCCAACTATATTCAAATGCTTCATACTTCCCGGCGAACACAAAAACCCCATCTATGCATTGAACTATTTTCCTATATATCTGTCCGCTGCAAAATAGTATAAATTGGTAGAATCTGCCTGACCTTTCACCATTTTGGTATCAGCAACAACGAGCTATACGATTTACATCGTACGTCTTCAGGCGGCCATATGATCTTTATTAGTTTCCTGATAAGTACAATTATTTTTGATCTTGTACGTATCTCGAAAGCAATTGTGCTCACATCTGCCGAGGTATACCGTCCTCTAAATGTTTAAAATATATAAGTGGCGAGAACATAAAAAAATGCCACGTCAAGCATAATAACTCGGTTCAGGTAGGCAGGCTCCTTAATATGTAACGTCTCTGATTAAAATACCGTTTCTAAGCTACGTTCGAGAGCTCGGTTATCGGTGTGACATGTTTTGAAATGTCAACGTCATCCGTGTTAAATACACAAATACAGTAAATACACGTATAATGATTTACCCAACGAAATGCAGTACTATTCGCAGGTTTCTGAAAATCCAGCACATGTAATTGTTGTGTCATGTATCATAATTTATCATTAATTTAGTTGCTTATTTTAACTGTTAACCTATATTTAATGTATACATAATGTAAATAGGCTTGTACGTAAGAAATATGCGCAAGAATGTGGTTCGCTGTGCTTAATTTTATTTGCACGAAATTTTATTTGCAGTCCTTTTAATTACGGGACATGCACGTTATATCCACTGACAAAGATTGGGAAACATTTAGGCATGACGCAACACAAGATACGTGTGATTGTCAATTCTCGAGTTTCTTCGGATGTTTTGAAACGAACCTTTAAAAAATCAGCCTAGGAGTAACATGTCAAACTGTTTTCTTTTCAATAACTTGTATACTACAAATATATAACACTGATTAACTTTTTAAGTGTTATGGTTTAGAAAAAAAAATTGAGCTTTACCTGAGTATCTTCTGTAACTTGTATCCTTTATTTATTTATTACTTAACACGAATTAAAAACAGTGAGAGCAGCGATGTTTTGGCAACGGCTTGTAACAAATAGTTCACATTTATAATATGGTTTTAACGACGTTTTTTGAATACTATTTGTAAATTAAGCGTTGCTTATATATATATATATCTATTTAAATGTTTAGGGAGCACTAAAGAAAATATATTTTATTGTTGCAGTAAGGAAAAAATTTGAATTGGCGGAGCGAACCTTGTCACTCACTCTCTTTCTCTCTCTCTCTCTCTCTCTCTCTCTATTTCTCTCTCCCTCTATCGTTCTTTCTCTCAGGAAGTTGTGTTTTGTAAACATACCTATGCAAGTTACAATGTTGTGATAAATCAGTTTTTTCACAGCAGGAGTAAATATACTACAGCGTGCGCCGTAACAGCTGTGTGTGAAAGAATGTTGGGTTGCAAATTTTGTTGGACGTGTAAAATTTATACATTTTAATCGTAAACAGTGTTTATAACGAAATTAACTTTTATAAAGTCACATCTGTTTACTTATCGGAACATTATGACTGTGCCCTAGGTGTTTGAAACACAATTGTGTGACGTGCTTACGTTTCTGTGATTTGAATGTTTGCCACAAAATCGAAAAAAATACTGTGCCTAGCCAGATAAATTTAAATACATAATAGCATAAACCTAGAAAACAGTAAGTATCAATGCTTTTAAATATGAGTGGAATAGAAATAACACTTGGCCTATTTGTGTGCAGGTTCACCATTATCTTAAGTTTGCCGTTTCTACATACAAAAAATTAGAGATACGAGTGGAGTGCTTGAATTTACTGTGTATTTTTGTTGTTGTTGTTGTTCTTACGTTTTAATATTTATTTGAACTGAGGACGTTCTTTTAACGAAATCACCCAACACATACTAATAACAAGATGTTAAATACTACATTTCTTTCCCCCGCAGTTGTACTAGGGTTAAACACAGTGGCGGCAAAATATTAAAGTGTATTACGTGTAAGGTGCTATGCCGTGCATAACAAATATGTTAATAACGAGAAATAATAACTGTGAGACCTATCATAAATATTGACAACGTTACAATGTTATAAAGGTGACCTTAATATGGTTATAGGCCTATATTGATAACATCCGTTAAAAATAGTTTTAGAAATGAGACAAAATTCTTTGAACAGCTGAAAACAGGAAACCAAGCATTTGACAGTTAAATCGTATACGTCACATGGCAGTATTTATTTTTATATGTATCGGAATGATAATTGGTAATCAAAAGTATAACTTTCGCAGGGCTTGAGAAAATTGCAAAGTTACCGTGAATGGTCTATAAATAATATATCTCACGCACTGCTACACCTCGACGCCATAAAACTAAGCCCGAAACTCCCTCGTGTTGAATGTTGCTCGAGCCGCAACAAATAAACAAATAGTCTGTAAATAAAATGTATTTTAGAGGTAAAGACCCTTTTTGAAGAATTAATTCGCGCACATCTTTAGACGGCAGAAGTGGTTGTAAAAATCTTTCTATTGCTTGACTGTACACGTAATGTTTCCGTTACTATAGAACAAAGTCTTTTATAGTTCGTGCGCAGAATACCGTCAAATAATTATAGTGAACGCACGCGGGTCTTCGTAATGGTCTATAATGTGAGAACGTGCACGTAATAACCACGGGAAAAGATGGGGGAAATATCTACGCATAAAGTTACACATACGTTTTAAGATACGTGTTAAATAAAGAAAAAATGCGANAAAAGATGGGGGAAATATCTACGCATAAAGTTACACATACGTTTTAAGATACGTGTTAAATAAAGAAAAAATGCGATGTTAACATGTAAAATTTGGCTTGAAACTCCTGCATTGTGTATTTCGTTCGAGTTTTGACGTATCCACATGGCTTTTAGATGTATTTTTAAAAAATTACGTTTTGTTATTTTGCGGAACGACTCAGACCTTTTTATCGCGCAAACAATGAATCTCATGTCGTATTGGATCTTGTGTAAAAAAAATTTTTTTTAAACTAACTTTTATTTCTGTGTGCTAGCGAACACTTGATTTTGCTTCGAAGCCAGAGCCGTTGTTTACCTTGCTAAACGGGTCACTGCAGCATAGCAGTACCTCAATAGGGACCTTCTATGAATACTCCCCCCACGTTATGGTACAGTTATTGTATTCTCCTTCTTCTAGGCACTCAGCACATGATCTGCGATCGACACTTACTTCGAAAGTGCAACGAAGACGAGATGCTCCAGGTATTGGCAGCATCCATCATCGAGACGCCCGCGGTAGCCGGACCAAGCGGGCAGCCACCATCATCGCCACCATCGTCTTCGACGACGATGCGAAGCCGGACACCTATTTCGTNACCAAGCGGGCAGCCACCATCATCGCCACCATCGTCTTCGACGACGATGCGAAGCCGGACACCTATTTCGTTCCCGGAGAGCGACGTGGTGTTTGTCCCCAAATTACCTACGGGGACGAGGAACGCCAACCGCGATGCGAAGACGACGTGCGGCATGTCATCCGTGCAGACGTCGCCTGCAACGTTTACGGCTGGGACACCATCGCCAATGGAGACGTCACCCTCCCCAGCGACCCCACCACGTACGTCACCCGACATGTATCCACGGCGTTCTCAGAGGGAACAGTCAGTTAGATCGGTGGCTCCAGGAAAGGCAGCTAGTGCTGGGAGACAGCTTAGCTCGGCCATCGACATCGACGCCTTCCCTGCCATGCGGTCAACGTCAGGCAACGCCTGGTGTTGACAATCGTGGAAAAGAGCTCATTGATGTTGACGGTGAACAAGCTCCATGCCACCACTGTGGGTAACGTTATCAAGCAGGTTTATCGCTGGCTATCGATAGGAGGAGACAAATTGTGTACAATCGTACAATCACCCAAATTCGGCGCATTCTTTGTCGCCTTTGTTAAACCAGGCAGTTGCCGTGGGCGTGGCACGTCTTGAGGACGTCTTCTAAAACCTCCGGCAGGAAGCTATAGAGGAGCACGTGGTCTTCCGTAGTTAACTGACAGAGGATGTAGAAGTCGTCCAAGACGGCGAATCACGTTTACATGTCCATCACGATAGAAACGATCAGACCGCGGTGGCGACACGCAGTTTGCTTTTGGACATATGGGCGATCTTCCATCGCTATCTCCCGTACCTGGAAGCCTGTCTGTTTCTGCAACATCAACACGGTCATAAATATATCTTTTAAATTTAATTAGTTTCATAAGGTGAAATCAGTTAAGTTTTTTCCATATTATTTTTAAATGTCAAATCATTTTAGTTTTTGTACATAATATTTTTCAAAGTCTTGTCAGTTTAGTTTTTGACATAATATTTTTAGAAGTGTAATAAGAATAATTTTTTTTGTACATACATTTTTCAAATATTTTTTTTCTAATACCTAAAAACACTGCGTTTCAAAAAAGAAATTCTGTCCTCTACGCTACGCATTATTCAAAGCGTAAGTAAGTATATAATGTGTGTTTTATTAAGTATATTTCCTGTGTATGGTTATTTGCATTTGGTGTATTTTGCAATTGCCTTCTATTTACTAGTAAATATGATTACTGACACTTAATTGGATCGTAGATGCTACTTGGAGCGAAACCAAAATACCCCAACACAAAAAAAACTTAAAATGATTTTAATAAACACGCATATTCTCTTAAAACCGGTTAAAAGGAAAAGTATATATATTATAATTAATACGCTGTACGCAAGAAAANATATATATTATAATTAATACGCTGTACGCAAGAAAATTATTTCCTCTATTAAATTATTATTAAAATACACGTCTACCTCTAAATTAATAAAGGAATATCATAATTTATGTCTGGTTTACGACAATAGTAAGAAACGTATAGTAATATATAAAAAACTTATAAATACATTGAGATAATTGTAAGCGTAAATGTATGTATGCATCAAGATTATGGACTTCAAGCCCAAGAAAATGAGTAGGCGTCGCTGTGTTCGACAGTTGGTTTCTATTACATTTTTATAACTCTATCTTACACTTTTGAATTATCTGAGAAGCTAATAGGAATTAATTTTTATTTCCTTTTTGNACCCCAACACAAAAAAAACTTAAAATGATTTTAATAAACACGCATATTCTCTTAAAACCGGTTAAAAGGAAAAGTGTATATATTATAATTAATACGCTGTACGCAAGAAAATTATTTCCTCTATTAAATTATTATTAAAATACACGTCTACCTCTAAATTAATAAAGGAATATCATAATTTATGTCTGGTTTACGACAATAGTAAGAAACGCATAGTAATATATAAAAAACTTATAAATACATTGAGATAATTGTAAGCGTAAATGTATGTATGCATCAAGATTATGGACTTCAAGCCCAAGAAAATGAGTAGGCGTCGCTGTGTTCGACAGTTGGTTTCTAGTACATTTTTATAACTCTATCTTACACTTTTGAATTATCTGAGAAGCTAATAGGAATTAATTTTTATTTCCTTTTTGNTACATTTTTATAACTCTATCTTACACTTTTGAATTATCTGAGAAGCTAATAGGAATTAATTTTTATTTCCTTTTTGAACACATACTTTTTCAAGCGCCAACACGCGCACACGTTTAAAAAAAAAACATTTAAAGTTCAAAGCAATCATATAATATCTGGAATACTTTAACAAATAGTTAAACAAACTTCCATTATATGAAATTTAAGCACTTGGTGTGCTAACACTAAAAATCTTAGTATTATGAATAAGCGTTGGTTATTTTTGTTAGACAATAAAACATATTTTAATGAATACATTGTAATCGCTTTTGACTTACTTTTCTTTGTCTCTTTGGAAGAAGATACATGCACTTGAAAAATCTATATATTCATTGTCCGACAAATGATTATTAGTTGCTATTAAAAAACAGTACGAAGGAAAAATTCGAGGTATTACAAATCACTTTATGCGCAAAAGATAAAACTATACATAAAAATACTTTATACATAAAAAATTATGCAAAAGACACAAAAACTATTTAAATAAAATAATATTGTTAGTAACAGGACATCTTGGCTGGAGTAAACCCAGGATGCCACTGCAACTGTTTACGTAACGCAAGACGTTATGTCTACATGTCAAATAACTTTCATTGAATTTTATACTTCCATGAAAACTTGTTATATTTTTACGAGAACTTAAACCATTTTTATCACACCGCAAACATTTGATATCGAACACAGTGCAAAAAGGAAACTTATAGTATATTTACATAATGCTAGTAAAATTTTTTTTTACAGTATAATACTCGACACATTTATGACTAATAAAAACGCTCGACGTATTTATATATTAATTAATGCATAGGTGACTAACAAAACTTAATATTATTTACTCAACTCAACGTATTTTTGGTTGAAACCATGCATGACAGTTGCGGTAGTTATAACATTTTTTAAGTGATGGATAGCTCGGTTCCTCATCCTCACTCCTCACATGCGAAAAATGGGTAATCAGTGTAGATTGGGCAGTGATGCTAAGAAAGATTTTTCGTGGTTATTTTTGTTTATACTACATTATTGAAACTTGGCACGTATGAAACTTTTGTTTTTGTTAACGGTTAGCATAAGAAGTGTGGCAATGTCTCCGTGTTTATAAGCTACGGAAATTAATATATTTTTTAAAATAATTCAAGTTAAACATGACTGACTTCCCCCCCTCTTAATATTCGCACTGTTGATGATGGTTGGTAATTATAAAGCATATGAGGTAGACAGAGAAATTGAATTTGTTCGGCATAGGCTTGTTTATTTAACCACGTAGAATCTATGGTTTTAAAGGAAGGCATAATTTTCCTACGTAATATTTCTCACTCAATGAAGTGGTAAACTGTTTGATTAATAGAATCTGTAATTAACATAATCCAGGGGGAATGGCCCCCTAATGCTTGCAATGCGTTGAAAATTGCACCTCAGCAATAATTGCAATGATTAAAATACAAATCAAATAAATTATAAGAAAGCCGCATAATGCCGAGACCTGGGGATGGAGGTCAGAAACATAATTTTTGTAGCGGCATTACTGCTTATTTTGAAAATGCCCAAATTTGATGACTTAACTAGAAGTATTATTACGAGTGCGGGCATTTCTACATAATTTTCCTCCTTTACTCGTCAAATTGTTAGTGCTACCACTCTTTCCAGACAACTGTGGTACTTGCAGATCGCGAATAAGAGAATTCGTTTAAGATGCCGTTACGATGTAATTTATCGTATCGCATTTTTGAAATTCGTCTGGAACTCACACAATGAAGAGCTTTGAGATTCCAGCTGTGGGATTTACAGCTAAGACCACGCCCACAGTGATTACACCGGTTATTTGACAGATGAGAAACTGAGGACATTGTATTACATGTACAAATATTCAAAAGCGATAAGATTATTTTGCTGAATGGAAACAAACTGTAATGTTAATTCAACTAATTAGAAGGAAGCCCAGGTCAGAGACAGACCTATATATTCTGTAAGAAGCCGTCATCTATGGGTGAACCAATATAATTATTTGTGTTATAAAAGATATTTTAAAAAATTTCCTCTTGTTTTTTTCAAGTTAGTGTTGATTAATTTGCGATCAGTCTCCACATTATTATATAATATACTAATATAATATATAAATGCGTTTTGGTTTCAAATTACCTTTGACGGTTTTACATTATTTAATCACGTTAATTAAGAGATGACACACATCAACGCGAGGATTAACGTGACTCGCAGTCCTGACTGCAACGTCTCTACAGCTTATTCAGGCGTTAATGCTGGTTAGCGTCCACACTACATACACTTATGTTTGTGCAAAATGCAGCACCAAGAAGGATACATGTGATTGAAATGAAATTTATACCTCATATTAGGTACAGGACAATACACAATTGATTAGGATTACAGAACTGCACATGATATCAGTCCTTGAGGATTCAGTATGGTGTGAAGCCCCTACGTGCTGCAATCAGAGCCCCTAATCGTCGACCTGGATATGATCCTGGGGAATCTCCACTCACGCAGTTGGTATGCGAGTCCACAAAGCATCAACAGTGGTTGCTGGAGGACCGTGGCGAACAAGTCGCCGACCAACCATATCCCAGACATGTTCGATGGGCGACATGTCAGGCGAACGTTCAGGCCAGGGAAGCTGTGGTACCCGTCGTTCATTAAAGAATGTCTGCACATTCCTCGCCGCATGTGGCCGGGCAATGTCCTGCTGAAATATGGCACTTGTAGTTGCCTGAAGTAGGGACACGATACGATAACGACATGCTATATTTATTCATTTTCCTGTCATGTATCACACTAAACTATTCTTGTACAGCAATTTGTTTTTAAATAAAGTGTTTATTTTAATTCTTTGTAATTTTCAGTAGTTATCAAGTTCACGGGAGAATTTTTTTGAAGTATTTTCTGAAATAAATGAATGTGTCTAAACGTATAACCTTTTATTTACTTTTGATATTCGGAACTGGAATAATGGTACCCATCTTCCTTTCCATGGGTGCCCATCCATACTTGCACGATTCAGTCATGATATGTACGATGTGTTTGTTTACCAAATGATGATGCTTTGTTCTGTGTAGTTCTCTGATTCCATCAACTGATGTCGTATTTCTTAATTTTTATTCTATTAATCTTCTGGTTTGAAAGGCATGTAGTAAATAAAACAATTACGTCCAACATGAAATGTAAGCTTAACTTTACTACCAAGTAATGTCAGTAGTCCCATTACATGCCTGTGATAAGTTAATTTCCCACACTTGTAAACGCTATCTTTAATACTTTTAATTGGCTTTTATTGAACAATTGCTCTACTTCTTCACTGGTTACTATATTAAAACTTAGCGAATTTGCAGTGATGTCTGTTGTGGTTGTCGCTGAAAAAAGACCATAAACCTACCATCCTACGGTTAGTCGCTGGGTATACCATGTTAAAGTTATAGTAATAGGATGTGTCAGGCTCCAAATAATCAGGAAATCAGTGAATCAATGGTATACAGAAACAGACGCAACTATGAACGCAAGGTGACACTGAACATTTCAGCCTGACCGGTGCGGATGATGAAGTCAACCTTAAGGGACGTATCTCAGATCGGCGATTAGTTGCTGTTGCAGCATTGCACTGCCGCATGCTTGTAACTGACCAATACCTAACTCCATAGCCCACACTGTTGTAAGAGCACCAGATGGAGGCTAGAATAAAATTGATTAATAGGCCGATCGGTCTAGTAGTCTGCCTGAATGGAATGCCGGTCTGTTGATGGGAGGGGCCGAGGGTTTGGGACCCCAAACCATAGCGCGCTTCCCTCTCATCCACAGGTCTGTCGGAGATAATGGTGATACTGCCGTTGCTCATCGCTTATAGTCTGTCTCATAAAAGTTGGCAAGATTCTGACAGTCAGTGAGCGGCAACTTGAAGTATACGAAACAAACAAAGTGCCATTTACTAAATCCTGTATCAGCAGATGTACGAACGAACAAAAGTTAAATTTACGTTGGCTATTCTGAGTGCACTGCCTACGCACATCAGACAAGCAGAAAATACACGATAAGAAAGAGTTCTTAGAATTATTGATACGTTTGATTTTACGTGGTCACAAAACAGCTATTGTTAGAGTTAGAAACAAAACTTCGTGATAAAGTAGTAAAGTATAGGTTTTAAAAATGAAAAGCACAATAAAACCATCCGTACCCAAATGAAACGCAACCACAAACCCTTGAGAGTTATTTCACGTCGTATCCCCACTCTCCATCCATTCTTTCCATACTTGCTTGTTATTAATTCCAAAAGTATACAGAAATATTACATGGTATTGTTTAATTATTTTTTCTGATAATTTTACGAAATATATTTCAAATTCGTGTCGTCCCGGGCCAGTATTGGAATAACAGTGAAAATTTAAAAATACGTTATCAAGAAGAAGTCCGTGCTACTTTCTCTTAAGTAATGCTAGTGTCTCACACCTCCCCCTGTCCATGCCATGTGCACCATCTATCTGCTCTTACCCGAAGCATTACCAGCCAGAAAAGTATAGCTTTCGTGTGCAATATATAACAAATTTACAAACAGGTACCAATAGTTTTATTTTTCCGCAAGCTCTGCATACTTTTTAAAGTAACATAAATTTTGTGTACAGCGATCTTGGGTACTAGTAAATTGTATTCGGTCGGTAATCGATCGTCTACGTAAATAATACGCCATATTGTTCTCCCGAAAAAACATTTCCTTGTTTCCGTGTTGTTACCATATTATATTGACAAAACGAAGAAAGTGGGACACGCGAGAATGGTTTTTAAGCAATTCTTACGTTATTCCACGTCACATATTTCCAATTCATACGGTTTAGTAACAGTAATAGCAGAATTACTGCATTGCAATCAATAGTCGTTGTTTAGTTGTTGGCGAATAAACATGCGTTGTCACAAATTTCCCGAATTACTTTAAGTGCCGGTTATATTAGATATGACATCCAAAGTGTGATAAAAGCTGCAACTACCGTCTTGCAAATGTTAATCCAAATTCGCTGTCTTGGACTAATTAAAAAAGAGTTAGCAAATATTTAATATTTTGCAAGGCTTTATATTTTTACTTTTATAACCTACAAATTTTTTAGACAGATATCAGCCTAAAATATATTGAAATTGGTTTAGCATAACAGTACAATGGCAAGTGGATTAGCTGACAGTATGTTAATAAAAGATACAGCCTCCACTTGACGCACCAGCTGACGGCGAAAGGATTCATTACGGCATGTAAACATTGGCGCTTCTTTCGTCGAACTGACAAAATATCGCCAAATTATATGAGACAGAGAATAAATAAAGTGAAACAAGGTTTTAGGCGAGGACTCAAGTTCGTTGGGGTTTAGATGTATTGTTCGTTTTAATCATGGTGTAATGTTTTTTTAAGTACATAGAATTACCATTGTTTTAATGCGTGTTGCGTTTTTCTTTCGTCTGCCATAGCAGCTAAACTCCTTATATACGCATAAAAAAACTGAGAAGCGTTCTTAGCAATGTTTTTGTTTAAATGAAAATCTATGAAAACAGTGTTCCAGGAATATACTCACCGGGGTCGGCGTAGATGGAGACTTTGTAGATCGAGTCAAATATTTAATTACATGACCGTAGGCGTGTAATAAGTGTATGTTCAAAGCAAACAGAAGAGAATCGGTTCAGTTTTTCGCCTACGTGTGTTACCCGGAAATAAGCACACGGCTCCATCCTGAATGTACTATTGTTACTTGATCTTATAGACGAACACTTTTTTTTACACAAATGAGAGTAATGCGGTAATTTTATTAGAGGTATACCATGGTCTGATATCGCAATGATGTGAAGAAAATGTGATGTTAGTGTCCATTTTAAATACTGGGTCTGCGATAGCACATGCAGGGGTATGAAAAAAAGAACCGAGGCTCCGAATGAATTTAGAGTTTAAGTTAGGTTTCTTGCGGAAACCGCTCTAGACATGGTAACCAACTGAATGAAACAACATAAAAGTTACCTTTAGCTGTAGTCGCAGGATCATTATAATGACATGTTCGTAAATTGCATAAACGAAAAACCATTAAAAATAACTCAAAAATTAAGCAAAAATTACACAAGGCCATTGGCATACGTACAACAATACATTTTAGAAAATCTAATATGTAGACCAATTTCAGGGGGTTGACACAAATTATTAAGAATCAGACTTGTTATCTTTTAAATGCTTAAAAGACAAACCCTTCTATTCACGATTTCCATACTATCTAATATGGTTGTCATATGTGAGTTGTAATAGTCTGGTTAGTGAAAGTGTTATTTTTTTACCTATAGCTATGGATAAAGAAAGTAAGCAAGGTACACAAAATGCGTTTTTATTAACAGTTGCCTGGCTATACCATTTATGGTTTCTTTCAATGTCTTTGCTAAGCTTGTGCAGCTGTAGCTTCGAATGTGTATTTTATTTAGCGACTTAATTACTAATACGTCACACCGAGTGGATAACTTTCGGACTCGCATTCAAGAGGTCCTGAGTTCGAGTCCTGGTCCGTCCTACCTGATATTCGGTTTTCCAGTGGTTTCACGAAATTACACCAGGCAGACGCTTGGACCAATTCCTGTTTCTCTGAGCACCTTGCTCTAACCTTGATGTTGACGAGACGTTAACCCTAACCTACCTAATATGTCCTTAATGAAAGTGGTATGCAGGAAAATTACTGTTACCAAGAGACGTGTGCTCGTCATGCTATGATGACCCGCGGCAGAGGTACACCCTGGCGCACTTACAAGAACGTACGATGGCACGTATATGCAGTTTACACACAAACTCTTCGTAAAGATAGTTTGCCAGCGTATTTCAGCGAGGACTGTGGTAGCCATATGCACTATGTGTGTAGCTAGGTACACCTTTTCGAGACCGAAGTCTACACCATGTTGAAAGATGTAATCCTTGTGCCAACATTCTGTATACAGGAGCTCACTTTTACGAAAAGCTTGTTTCACGCCTACAAGTGTCCCACACCGAAATCGTTATGGTTGTAGTAATACCCACTCGCTTCTCATCGACTGTGATGTCTTATACGTGCACCATGTTACAATATTTATGCATTAAAGGTAACTAATTTTTATTAAATATAATACATTTTATATAATGTTTGTAGGATTATCTATAATAATTACGAACAAAATAATTTTTATATATTTTATATTTCTATGCATGTTATAAAAATAGGTACTATACATCTACGAATATATTTAAAACATATACAATATATTTATGAATCAATTAGGGGAATATGCGGAATTTCTAATTATGTACAATTTCTTCTCGCGCGAATACGTATGTGGGTTTTCTTAGAGTGCTGCCGAATTTTTTAATTTTTTACGTATATTTTTTACATTTAAAATGTATGCAAAAGTGCCTTCTGTGAGCATAAATTGGGCTCTTTTAAAGAGCAGTACAAGAAATATTCCTCTAATTAGATTCTTCGTTCGCAATGTGTTTCGTAAAGTGAATTCAAGAGGGAAAGTTCGTACAATAGATGAATGGTTTGTGAAGTACTTAGAAAATAGGGTGATATGCTTTTGGGCATCCAAGATGTTAGCGAGTGTTTCGCCGGTTCGAGTCCCGATCAGATGCCGTTATATCTACAGCAATGGACATGCTCACGAGTGTGCGGTATCAATGGGGATTTATACAACGTCCGTTCGTAAAACTCGAGAATTAGTTGGGCTATAACTTGTAAACCAGCATCGGTCATGCGCAATATAAGAAATTGTTAATAATCAACAATACAGGCAATGAACGTGATGAATTTTCTGCATATATATGAATATATACATGACCTAGAGTTTAGTTGTTATTCAATAGATAGGAGTCAGTCGGCAGAAGTCTGTCGGCAAGAGTCTTGTGAGGCGTCGGTCTTGTGAAGGGTTGGTATGGACGAAGTCCGTTTGTAGAATGCTGGCTGGGCTTATTTGTCACTTGTCTTCTTTAAGTGTGACCCTGAAATCAGGCTAAGCGTAGAACTTGTCTGGAAGAAACTCTTGAAGATGTAACTGCAAAGTAATGTGACTAAAGTACTATATATAATGTTTGGATTAATTTAAGCATAAATTTTTTTTTCAATCATACTGATGAAATATGTCAAGAACAACAGCTATACAAAGTAGAAACTCAAGTTACATGTGTGCAAAGAACTTCAGCAAACTTGTAAGGAGACTGCACTTGTGAGGATACGGTGGCTGTGAGGAGCCGATGGCTGTGAGGAGTCAAGACTGAGGAGTCACAACTATGGAATCACAACTGAAGTGTCAGGACTATGGAGCCAGTACTGTGAAGTTGTACAAGTGTTTGAATTCACATATACTTGAAGACGATGCAAGCCAATGATTGTACAAAGTGTACTGGGAGCTAACCTCTGTGGATATACCTTCTCCCACTACTGAGATATTACATGAAAAACGAAGTTGTTACTGTGCCAATTCCTTCACTTATTGTTGCACTGCACGCCGAGATGAAAATAGTGAATGTTCAAAGATACAAGCCTCTAGAATAATAAAATGTGCAGGCTGAGTACAAAAGAATACCCCAAATTTGAAGGTCTATGATATCAAGACTAAAACAGCAACAACCTTGATTGACTAATCAAATGAACCATGGAACGGTGAAGTTGGTTTACCATACATTAAAAATGTTCAATATGACTACCATGAGCGGCCCGAACGACATCTACGCGATAATCAAACTCGATCCACGCTCTAGTCAGCATCTCCAGTGTTACGATTTCGATGGCGTTCGTAACACTTGGTTTGAGGTGGTGAGGGTGTAGCGATCTCGCAATCAACATGTCAACGTTTAGGGAACAGTCTCATGTTTCCTAAATGTGCCGAGAGATGACATTGGGAGCGTCTATCGTCGCACTGTGAGCGTCTGTTGTGTGTTATTCCGCATCACGATGGCAACAGAACAACAGAAGGCGATCTGTGTTATTCAGTTTGCTAAATGTGAATCAGTTACAACTGTTAAATGGGAATTCCGTCCCAAATACGGATGTCGTCCTCTCGATAGTTGGAGTATCATATATTGGTTTAATCAGTTCTGTAACACATGGTGCCTTTGCAAAGCCAAACGTTCCGGGCGGCCGCATGTGTCCGAAGAGAATGTGCAAAGGATTCAACAAGCGTTCGTTCGCAGTCCGAGAAAATCAACTAGACATGCTAGCCGGGAAAAGCAAATACCTCAATCGACGGTATGAATAGTGTTGCGAGAGCTATTGCTGTACAAACCATACAGGTTACAGCTTGTACAGGCTCTTACCGAAAGGGATAAAGAACTGAGATGTGATTTCTGACTGTTCGTTCTTTCCCAGAACGAGGTTGACGATGCCTTCATGTCTAAGCTGGTTTTTAACGATGAAACAACATTCCATACATATGGTAAGGTGAACTGGCCTAACATACGTATATGGGGTTAGGAGCCTCCACATGAAACCACCAAACGTGAGCGCTCTCCCCCCAAAGTGAACTAGTTTTGCATTGTATCCAAAGTTACGGTTTATGGCCTTTTATTTTCTCACGAGCCCACTGTTACTGGAATCCCTTATTTGAACATGCTTACAAAGTAGTTGTTTCCTCTGTTAGAAGAGGTGGTGGTGGACTTCACTTTCCAGCAGAATGGTGGGCCACCCCATTGGCATCTAGCTGTTCGCGGATACCTGAACGAGACGTTGCCTCAATGCTGGATGGTCGAGGAGCATCTGGTTACCAGGCTCTTCATCATTGGCCCCCAAGAAGCCCAGATCTTACCACGTTCGATTTGTTTATATGGGTGTACATAAAGGAACAAGTGTTTTGTCCACAATTGCCAGCTAACATTGACGACCTCAAAACGAGAATTACAGGCGCCATCAAACCATATCACCGAACATGCTGACAAGATTGTGAAACGAGTTTGATTTTGTGTAGATGTATATGTCATTCGGGCCGCTCATGGTGGTCAAATTGAACATTTATGAATGCATGGCAAACAATTTTCACGGTTCCATGGTTCATTTAATGGGTCAATAAAGATTGTAGTTTATTTGGTTTTGATAATATAAACCCTCAAAGTTGGGGTATTATTTTATACTTATCCTGTAGTATTGGCAATTATAAACTTATTCACACTAAGTTGCTGCGTTCGAAACAGTGTTACTTTATATTGTTTGCTATTGTCCACTCTTCTTTCTCGTCCTTATCCAGTGACGTTGTCTTTACCTCGCTTGGTAGGCTGCGACAAGTTGTTGTCTGCTCGACGAACGGAACCATGTCAGTTTAGTTTATTCGTCCGGTAGGAGTCTATGTGTATCGTCATCGCATTCTTTACTAAAGCGAAGCACTGTTTCCTGCCCTCTTCCACTCATCGTATTTCATAGTGACTACTCTAGATTCATCCTTTAATGGTGATGGTTTCACCCTCGTTTAGTCCAACAGTTTATTGGTACTGCATGGTAGGGTTTCATCCGGTCTCATGTTTTACACTGCGCAGTTTTCAACATTGCACTAGATTCTGTTTATGAAAAACCCATTTGACTGGTCTTCGCCTCGTGTAACATGTTGGGCTCCTTTATCATTGTGTGCTGCAGCGTTCTTTATGATTTGCTGCCGATGACAAGTCACTTTCGTGAGCCTAGCGCAATATGTTGGGTCCCTTTACCATTGTGTGTGGCAGCGTTCTTTATGATTTGCTGCAGATGATGAGTTACTTTCGCGAGCCTTGCGCAACATGTTAAGTTCCTTTATAATTGTGTATGGCAGCATCCTTTATAATAGATGGCTAGCTTCACCAGTGCAGAGACACTTTCTAGAGCCTCGCATATCAAGTAAAGCCTCTTTATCGATGTGCATGGTATCGTTCTTTATGATAGGCTGCCGATCATTAGACACTTTCGACAGCCTTGAGTAACGTGTTAGGCTCCTTTGTCGTTGTGAATGGTAGCATCCTTTAGGATTGGCTACCAGCTTCAACAGTGTTCAGACCCTTTTGAGAGTCTTGCATAACATGATATGCTCCTTTATCAAGGTGTATGGTTGGGAAGACTCTGAGATGATCCTCCTGGTCCTGGTGTTGTTAATCATTTTTGTGGCACCAGAGTTACTAAATTTTTTTTCAGTGATGCCTGCCATCTAGGAGGTTCAACCGCTGCACATCGACTACGCTCGCATTCACCCAGGTCTAGCCGCACGACGCCGACCCCGCTCGTCGTCACCCAAGTCCGGCCACACAATGCCGACCCCACTCGCCGTCACCCATGTCCGGCCACATACCGTCGACCCCGCTCGCCTTTCACCCAAGTCCGGCCGCGAGACTCCGACCGACACACTGGTCACACGATGTTGACCTACTAACATCACCCTGTTCCCACTTGGCTTATATGATCATATGTTAATTTTCCTCCCCTGGTGGATGTCTATGTTATGAATTTGACTGTTGTCCCATAATCGGTTCGGGAATTACGACAACAATGCATAGGGCTTAAATGACCATGTGTTAATTGCCAGTGAACGCGAGTTCCCCGAGGTCCAAACAAACGAAACTCATGACGACTCTGGAGAGCAAGCTTCATTATATTGTACATTACGTTACTTTCAAGCAAGCATTGGGTCATGTGTTACGGCTGAAGGCTGTTCACTGATGCATTCAATCCCTGCAGAAGCCGTGGCTGAAGCCTAATATAGATTAGAATATGGCGAAACGTCAAGAGGCCACGAACGCTTTCGAGGACTTTTACAAGTTAATGAATAACGCAATGTAAGGCAAACTTATGGAGAATAAGCGCAAACGACAGCGTATGTAACTCGTCTGTAGACAAGTTCGGGCGAAGAAGCTCATCGCCAAGCCTGCATTTAAATGCAGGATTAATTACGACGAGAAATTGCCCTCAGTAAAATAACGTTAAGAGAGCATTGTGTTTGTCAAGCCCATATACGCTGGGTTTTACGTACTCGACCCGTCAAAAACACTCATGTATAGATTTTACTACGATGTAATGCGAGCGCAGTATGGGGGCAGTGTATACCTCTTTACATGGATACTGAAAGCTTTGTAGTGTAGATTGCCTGCCTTGACTTTTACAGTGTACTCGTCATAAGCCCGACGCTCATGTCGGAGTTCGTCAACAGCGGCTACCTGACCACTCATCTTTGTTACTCGCCTACCAATTATAAGGGGATTGGGAAATTCAAGGATGGGTGTGCGGATAACGAGATGTTTGAGTTTGTCGGGTTAATGGCGAAACTGTATGTGTACTGCTGCCTGAATACGGTAGGAAACCCCGCAAAGGGGATACAACGGTGTATAGTTGAAAAGACGATAATGTTCGTGCAGTGTACTGGAGCCCATGCAAAACCGGATTGCTTGCCAGGTATACTATTTATTGGCCTGCCCAGTGTGATTCAGTGTAGTGTATGTCATGCAAGAGTTACAATCTTCTCCTTGCCAGGTATACTGGGTGGTAACAGGCTGGAGCGCATGCAAGCGCTCATCTTACTTGCCAGGTATTTTACCAATACGTCCTGTACATATTTTTTTTCGAAGGTATACTGGAGCACATGCAAGTAGTCTTGCCAGGTATACCATTCATGCGTTCCTTTTTCAAAATATATTTCCTGCTGAAGAGTGCATGGTTTCAACTTGTCATGCATTTGCAAGTATTATTCTGTAGCTCACGCTACTGTGTTATTGTATCTCTCTTTTGCGTGAGTTTCAATTACACTACTCTCTGTAATCAACTTCCTGTGACACACATGTGTATTGATATTGCTAATTTCTTCGTCGGCAACTGCTTGTCAAGCATGTGTGTGTTTTTTCCTTTTCTATATGCTAAATTATAGCATTCTACTTGATATGAATTGTCATATATGGTTTCCAACCATACTACCGCATATGTAATTGTCATATCGATGTAGATTTGGCTATTCTCTCTCTCTTAAACCCACTATCGCACTGTGTGTTGGCATCACACACCGTGTCGTGTATATAACACGGCAGTGTCCATCCATATCCTTTTTTCCCTTTACCGAAGGGTTCGCTTCAATTGTCGTCTTCTGATGCTTCGCAACCTACCTGTTCACTTTACCTATGACGTTACCAGTCTATTTATATATATATATATATGTTTTTATAGTGTTGTAGAAATAATGTACTACCGGTTCCAAGTCCGCGGTCCGTCTGCATGGTTATGTCGTGCAGATGGTAAACGGGAAGTCGTTGCAGCAGCAACTGGTAAGTGAAGGTAAATTGTGATACTTAGAAAATTATTCCAAGTATATTCTCTTTCTCAAAATATATATGTACTTCCTTTTATATTTACGATCACCAAAATAAATTCATTAAAGTTCCAAAAAAAACTATGTTTGAGTATTAAAATAAATTCATTTTACATATGAACATACTGGAATGTATTGTTACAGCAAAAGTGTTTAATAAAAAAAATTTGTGTATGACATCTGTGTGCATTATTTCCAAGATATTGCTACTTCCATTTCATTTTACATGCAAATAATTCGTTTCTTTGTTCTCATACATTATATAAACTTGTAAAGAAAACAAGTGTCCAGTTCATCCTACAATATAGTTTATGTACCCCATAAAAAATATAGATTTCGTGGTGTAATATACTGAAGTTATTTAATAATTTCATATGAATATTTATTAAACCTCAGATACTGTACAAGTTGTGCCCTTGCACCAACCAACACATATTATACAATTGCTCTTCAATATCTATTACATTAACCTAAGACAAATATTAAGTGCTATTTAAAAATAAATTTTTTGTAATGCTTATTTTACTGTGACAAAAAAATTGTAAACGAAACAAGTAATACACCAGCGCATATATTACACAAGGGCAGAGCTCATGCTGCAATATCTATCATGTACACCTGAGAAAAAAAAATTAGTCTTTTAAAGGATCATTTTTTTATGCTGGAAGAAACTGTGTGTTTAGCCAACCCTTCCACCGCGGCACCAATCACCGTGTGTATTAAATAAAATATATTGATACTGTTAAAGTACTTATGAATTCCTACGTATATTAACCATTATTTTGTTTAATATCCATTAAATAAACCAGATATACATGTATTAAATCGCAGTATTGATACTGCAAACAATTATTTATCAATTCCTATGAATAATAGGAATCATTGCTCGTAGCGTCGGGCGATTTAATAGCAAGGGGTGGTTCATGGCATGGAGCCATGTTAAACAAATATGGTCGCCATAAAATGTTGGAGAATTTATTTTTCAATTTTGAAATATTGAATATTTTTTTAACTTTTGAAATGCTAAATAATTTTTTTTTTTTTAAGTTTTGATATGTTAACAACGTTTTTTTTTTTACTTTTGTAAAAATTATATTTAAAAAAATTTAATAAAAAAATAAATTTCGGAAAAAAAATTTGGAAAAAATTATTAAATTAATTTAGGCACATTCTAGAAATTTTTAAAATTTTATGGCTAATTTTGACACTTGCAGCTAAGATTGCCGCCATAGTGGTGGAATGAAAGAGCTTGCTGTTGACGTTTTCTTATCAAGGTTCGGTGGAGTCCCTGTGTCCCTGTCTTGGAGCTCTCTTCGAAGGCCCATTTTATAACTTCTTATGTACATAAATAATGAAAAATGTTTCTCGTTTGTCGACTGAACCGTATAGGTGAACAGTAACTGTAGTTTACACGCAATTCCAGTAATGCCATGGAGTTTCATTATAGTTTCAAAGTTTAAATATTTTGTAATGTACGAAATTTAGTAGAGAATCATTATGGACAATGAATACCAGGTTCATTGATATTGATATCAACTGATATTTCACTACCATCTCTCTCGCTTTCTTTCTCTCTCTCTCTCATACTAAATATTGTTTTCTGATAAAATGCCAAATAATACTACTTCTATTTCCCAAATTAAGTGTATAGCAGTATATTTCATTAGACCTCTACATATTATATTTTTAATTTTCTGCTAGTACATGTTAGTTACTTTATTTGGCAATATGTTTGAAATAAACGTTACATGAACGTTATATAATATATGCACATACATAAACATATCATAAATGTTCAGTGACGTTCAGGCTACAAATCACACACACATCACACTTTAGCTGAAGGGATTTGCTAGTATTATGCTGCAACATTGAGAAACTAATATTATTATTAAATTTTATACTCGTCACTTAATAATCAATTTGTTGATTAAGTGAAATATTACAAACATAAGCCATTGCTTCACTTGAGCTGAGTACCGACTGAATCTATAGCTGGACTTCTGATATTTCGTTTTTGAGTGTGTCTTCTGGCAATTATTCAAACGCTATTATTATATGTAAAGGATTTTGGCTTGCTTGAGCAATTATTTCCATAGCCTGTTCACTGTTGACTGGGTATTTCATTGCAAATCCATTAAGAATGACCCTACTACTTCGGCATTTACAAAGAAATGTCAAATTGTAAAATCACTTGCACAGGAGCAATGAAGCATTGGCGTATGTTTCAAATATTCAACTTAATAATTCAACCCCATTGCAAGAATCTACAAAACACTTTATTTGTAGCTGGGGGTAATTATTGACTAAGATTTCTACAGGCCATAACAATAAACCAGATTAGCGATCGTTCTCCAGCCAGCCAGATACCAACGATATAGTATAGCATGTTCACTGTTAATTCAGCCTCTTCGGAAACACTGAGCTTAATTTTCATTACCATCGCATCGCGTATCCCTCATTCAAAGTGATATGGTAGAGGTACTATAATTTTGCGGATCTATCTGGGAGCAGCATAGACTTCTAGTGTATACTCGGGCTACCATATTGCTAATTCATTAGGTGCTGTCACACTGAGTTTCTTCCTCTTTCGTTGTACGTAATACAGTCACATTATTCCTCCTGTCTTGTTACCGGTCAAGAAGCCGTCCAGGGCGTCTTGAAACAACTACGAATAAGCGCTTGAAGACTAACATGCCATCGAATGACTTAGCAAAATTTACAGACATCGACTTATAAGTCCACTCAGCAGTTTTTCTGCTATCGCCAAGCAACGCTGCACTGAAAAACAAATTCGCATGCCTATTTTTGTGAATATACATTTTGTTTGTGTATTTTTTAAAAACAAAATACAGTGCGTGTAATTGTATACATATTTTCTTAATAATCCAGAGAGCTGTAAAAGTATTTGGTGATGATAAGTTAATGTATGGCATGATAAATATTAAGTTTGTGTTAATTAAGACATTGTGAAGTATGTGTAAAGACACACCCACTCCCAATACTAAAATTATAAATTATTAGTTTTTACTGCGACGTTGTTGTTGTATAAAAGCACAGTGNCGCTGCACTGAAAAACAAATTCGCATGCCTATTTTTGTGAATATACATTTTGTTTGTGTATTTTTTAAAAACAAACTACAGTGCGTGTAATTGTATACATATTTTCTTAATAATCCAGAGAGCTGTAAAAGTATTTGGTGATGATAAGTTAATGTATGGCATGATAAATATTAAGTTTGTGTTAATTAAGACATTGTGAAGTATGCGTAAATAACACCCACTCCCAATACTAAAATTATAAAGTATTAGTTTTTACTGTGACGTTGTCGTTGTATAAAAGCACAGTGCCAGTGTAGCTGTACACCTTCCCTTGCGTAATTTTACAATGACTGTGTATGTGTAAAACGGCATTATATTCTGGAGTACCGGTGGACCTGTAGATACACATACAATATTTTGGTAGTTTTACATTTTTGTGTGTAATTTGCTAAGATGGGAACAGTGTTTGTAATTTTACACAAATGTTCCAATAAATTCACAGATAACTACAAGTACTTGTTTAAAATACACCGTCTAGCGATATGAAGAAGAACTACTGCGAATACCACTTGTGTGCTCAAAACGAAAACTTTACTCCAGCTGATATGTTAAGATAGCTTAGTGTAAATAACTACATAATCTATAACTGAAGTCAACTATGATCAACATTTTCATTTTTTTTATAACTCTATTTAATAAGTATCAAGTTTAATAACGTAGTACAATAAAGTAAAAATTGTAAAATTACAAACNTTTTTTATAACTCTATTTAATAAGTATCAAGTTTAATAACGTAGTACAATAAAGTAAAAATTGTAAAATTACAAACTCATAGTAAGTAAAATAACTTGACGCAGTTGTAAGAAGAGTTAATACTTACGGTAAAATTACTTAGTACACAATGAAAAATATACGGAAATTGTATATTTATAGTTACACTGAATATGTGCTTTTATTTCCTGTAAGTTTAAAATATACATTATATACATAATGAACTGTGGTGAAATTACAATTGCGATATACACTNTTATTTCCTGTAAGTTAAAAATATACATTATATATATAATGAACTGTGGTGAAATTACAATTGCGATATACACTGGAGAGCAAAAAAGACTGGTATAGGCGTGCGTATGTAAATAACAGAGGTATGGAACCAGTCAGAGTAATGCCATGTGGTCGGCAGTGTATATATAAGACAACAAGCGTCTACGAAACTTGTTTGATCGAATACTACTGTTACAATGGCAGGTTCTAAAGATTTAAGTGAGTTTGAACGTGGTGTAATAGTCGGCACACGAGCGATGGGACATAGCATTTTCGAGATAGTGATAAAATTTGGATTTTCAAGTACGACCATTTCACGAGTGTACCGTGAGTATCGGTAAGCCAGTAAAACATCAAATCTTCGACATTGCTGCAGCCGGATAAATATCGTGAACGAACGGTACAAACGACGACTAACGAGAAACATTAAATGTGACAGACGTGCAACTCTTTCTCAAATTGGTGCAGATTTCAATGCTGGGGCATCAACAGGTCCCAGCGTGCGAATTATTCAACGGACCATCATTTATATGGGCTTTCGTAGCAGAAGGCCAACTCGTGTACCGACAGGAGTACCTGTTTTTTTGGCTCTTTAGTGTATGTGAAAATTTAATTGTCGTGATTGGAGAAAAATACAGTTATGTTACAATTTATTTTATGATACATAGTCACTGTAATTTTAAAATATTTTATGTAAAATGTGTAGTACAATTTACATAATAATTAAAAAATTTGTAGGATGAATTTACTTGCATGCATAGTAAAAAAAAACACTGGCGAATTTAGGAGCAAAAATACATAGACGTAAGTGGAGACACTGCTGCGACATACATTTGTGTCCATATATTCACCATTTTTTGCAGTTTGTGTACCTGCAACAAAAGTAGGCCTACACACACTAGATTTGCAATTATTCTCACTTTCAATGTACATACATAAAATAAAACATATTGGAGTTGTAACTGACGTAAATATTTCGCATTTCATAAGGCACACTGAATGAAACAATTTCTTAGAGTTGACAAAAACGAATTGGTTGATGCTTTACAAGACGAAATTTTCTTGTTATAAAGAAGATTGTGGTGCGCAGTAACTCGTAGATTGATTAGTACTTAAGCGATTAACTAGAAGTTAGGTAATGTATGTTAGGTGCCAGTGTGGTGCGTGGGAGCAAGGGAGCACGAAGCTTGGAAAGAAAACCGTAAACATAATGCCCTTGCATTCCTCTTTTATGGTGGCTATCTTGGCCACCAGTAAAAAAATACCCGCTCTCGCATAACATTGCAACGGCAGCCATTTTGTTTTCAAAATTTTCCCAATCTTATCAAAAATTTCTTTTTTCCAAAATTCTTTTTTTTTTTTTTTTGTTTTTCCAAATTTTAAAATTTTTAAATTTTTTTGAAAAGTNTTTTTTATAACTCTATTTAATAAGTATCAAGTTTAATAACGTAGTACAATAAAGTAAAAATTGTAAAATTACAAATTCATAGTAAGTAAAATAACTTGACGCAGTTGTAAGAAGAGTTAATACTTACGGTAAAATTACTTAGTACACAATGAAAAATATACGGAAATTGTATATTTATAGTTACACTGAATATGTGCTTTTATTTCCTGTAAGTTAAAAATATACATTATATATATAATGAACTGTGGTGAAATTACAATTGCGATATACACTGGAGAGCAAAAAAGACTGGTATAGGCGTGCGAANCTGTAAGTTAAAAATATACATTATATATATAATGAACTGTGGTGAAATTACAATTGCGATATACACTGGAGAGCAAAAAAGACTGGTATAGGCGTGCGAATGTAAATAACAGAGGTATGGAACCAGTCAGAGTAATGCCATATGGTCGGCAGTGTATATATAAGACAACAAGCGTCTACGAAACTTGTTTGATCGAATACTACTGCTACAATGGCAGGTTCTAAAGATTTAAGTGAGTTTGAACGTGGTGTAATAGTCGGCACACGAGCGATGGGACATAGCATTTTCGAAATAGCGATAAAATTTGGATTTTCAAGTACGACCATTTCACGAGTGTACCGTGAGTATCGGTAAGGCAGTAAAACATCAAATCTTCGACATTGCTGCAGCCGGAAAAATATCGTGAACGAACGGTACAAACGACGACTAACGAGAAACATTAAATGTGACAGACGTGCAACTCTTTCTCAAATTGGTGCAGATTTCAATGCTGGGGCATCAACAGGTCACAGCGTGCGAATTATTCAACGGACCATCATTTATATGGGCTTTTGTAGCAGAAGGCCAACTCGTGTACCGACAGCAGTACCTGTTTTTTTGGCTCTTTAGTGTATGTGCAAATTTAATTGTCGTGATTGGAGAAAAATACAGTTATGTTACAATTTATTTTATGATACATAGTCACTGTAATTTTAAAATATTTTATGTAAAATGTGTAGTACAATTTACATAATAATTAAAAAATTTGTAGGATGAATTTACTTGCATGCATAGTAAAAAAAAACACTGGCGAATTTAGGAGCAAAAATACATAGACGTAAGTGGAGACACTGCTGCGACATACATTTGTGTCCATATATTCACCATTTTTTGCAGTTTGTGTACCTGCAACAAAAGTAGGCCTACACACACTAGATTTGCAATTATTCTCACTTTCAATGTACATACATAAAATAAAACATATTGGAGTTGTAACTGACGTAAATATTTCGCATTTCATAAGGCACACTGAATGAAACAATTTCTTAGAGTTGACAAAAACGAATTGGTTGATGCTTTACAAGACGAAATTTTCTTGTTATAAAGAAGATTGTGGTGCGCAGTAACTCGTAGATTGATTAGTACTTAAGCGATTAACTAGAAGTTAGGTAATGTATGTTAGGTGCCAGTGTGGTGCGTGGGAGCAAGGGAGCCCGAAGCTTGGAAAGAAAACCGTAAACATAATGCTCTTGCATTCCTCTTTTATGGTGGCTATCTTGGCCACCAGTAAAAAAAATACCCGCTCTCGCATAACATTGCAACGGCGGCCATTTTGTTTTCAAAANTTCAAAGGGGATCACTTATTTCTTATATTAATAAAAATAGATGCTAAAATTTTTTTTTTTCAAATTTTTTTTTTTTTTTTTTTTTTTTTTTTTTTTTTTTTTCAAATTTTAAAAATTTTAAATTTTTTTTAAAAGTTTAAAATATTTTATAAGGTTCAAATTTTTTTAAAAGTTTAAATTTTTTTCAAAAGTTTCTAGTGGTTTTTTCAATCATTCCATGGCAGCCATTTTGTTTTCCTACAAAGCATCAGGCTGTGTGTACCTAAGACAACGCCCAAACTGTATGAAATAGCCCCAGGAGGCGCCCTATCGCAACGTTTCCCCCCATCCACCCTTTAAACGCCCGAGGCACCAAGATCAAAAAGCCTGAGGCTACGAGACTTTGCGAGAATTTGTTTGTCATATCGACGGGAGCCACAGTGGAGCAGTGGATACACATAATGCTTAAATTCATGCTCTTGCATTCCATAGCGAGTGATGCCGCGGTGACGAAGTGGTTAGACGTAGCCTAAGGCACTTCCCAACATAGGCGCCCACCAGAACGCCATGACATANTGCCGCGGTGACGAAGTGGTTAGACGTAGCCTAAGGCACTTCCCAACATAGGCGCCCACCAGAACGCCATGACATATCCTCACGCAGGCGTCTCCCTACAGCACGCCCGCCACGACGCCAAGAAATTGCCTCGGGCTATGGGACTTAGCCAGTGTTTTTTTGACATTTCGATGGAGCCACGGTGGAGCAGTCAATAGACACCACATTAAATTTCACGCTCTCGCATTTTAGAGCCAGGGGTGCTGGGGTGGCTGAGTTGATATGCCTAGCCTCAGGTGCCACCCAACAGAGGCGCCCGCCAAGATGCCATGACATAGCCTCGGGCTACAGTACTTTGCGAGTTTTTTTGACATTTCAACGGAGGCCACGGTGGAGCAGTGGAAAGACGGCACTATAAATTTCACGCTCTAGCATTCAATAGCGAGGGTGGCCGCGGTAGCAGAGTAGGTAGACTTAGCCTCAGGTGCCACCCAACAGAACCGCTCGCCACGACGCCATGACATAGCCTCGGACTACAGGGGTTCGCGGTGAAGTGTTGGATAGACGCCTCGCTTCTTGGGGGCCACGGTGGTGAGGTGGATAGACAACACGTTTCTTAGGAGCCGCAGTGGAGCGGTGGATAGACAAGAGTCTCATATGTGTCCCTATGTCGACACCACGACTTCATGGCATAGCCCGAGGCATCACGTGATTTTCGGAAATACACCATAAAATTCCTTTTTAGCATCAACACCCCATAGGTCCATGTGATACGTGATATATTAATACGTATTTGTAAATTTTATAGTTTTCTACTACAAGGTCTCAGGCTCTGCCGTCATCACAGAAAAATTCTTTTTAAACAACAACACCCATAGCCCCAGGCAGCACGTGATTTTCCGAAATGTATTAAAAGAGTTCCATAGCGACTGTGGGGCTGCAGTGGTGCGGTGTATAGACGACACACTGCCTCAGGCGGTGCGGAGACTTGTGCTAGCATTTCGAAGAGGGCCGCAGAGAGGCAGTGGATAGACGACATGTCAAATAGAATGTTCTTACATTCCATTGCTCATGACCCCACAATATGGAGGAGTGACTCCTTTTTGAGCAATGAGGGATTGAGGGGTTTTCTCCTTGTCTACCCATGTCCCTGCCACGATATCTCGAATGGTCCCTGCTTCATGCTCTTGCATTCCATGCTAGGGGATTTTCTCAGAATCTTCCCAAATTTAATTACCAATAATTCCTTCATACTAGATCGCTTATGCATTCCGTGGCTCCCTACGGCGACTCTACCTCCCTGGGGGCCGCGACAGCGTTGTGGATAGATGACATGCTTTCTGGGGCCGCTGTGGTGTGGCAAATTGACAACTCCTTTAACACACGCATGCACACATACACATTCGTCCATGAAAATGCATACACACACACACATTCACACACACACTCACACACACTCATTTCGACAACTATGTGGCTGGCCACATCACTCGAACTCGGACGTTCAAGATTATATAAGTATCGAGGTTTAACCAATTTGCGTATCAGTTCAATTGAGATTGTGAAACAGACCATCACCATGCTTCCTGTCCGCATCAGTGATGTCGAAGACCATAAAAACAATTTCTTCAGATTTCACAATATAAAGCTACACTACCTAGCACAGTATGGGGTATCATAGCAGGACCGAGTAACTGCGGCAATACATGCATGCTTTTCAGCCTTCTGGAAGAACCCATTGGTCTTCGGTTCGAGANGGCCACATCACTCGAACTCGGACGTTCAAGATTATATAAGTATCGAGGTTTAACCAATTTGCGTATCAGTTCAATGGAGATTGTGAAACAGACCATCACCATGCTTCCTGTCCGCATCAGTGATGTCGAAGACCATAAAAACAACTTCTTCAGATTACACAATATAAAGCTACACTACCTAGCACAGTATGGGGTAACTTGGCAGGACCGAGTAACTGCGGCAATACATGCATGCTTTTCAGCCTTCTGGAAGAACCCATTGGTCTTCGGTTCGAGAACATCTACCTACACTCAAAATCACAACAAAAACCAAATGACTTACTCCTATGACAAATACTACAAGCTGTGGACAGACTTTGTTATTTCCATTTTGTGACAATGACATCGTCGTGCAGCCAAGAGATGCATTACCAAACTCTGTGTTTATTTTCTACGAATTAGCATGTGAGAAACAGAAGACAATGCAGCAGTATCATGAGGGGGCGTCATGTACCAGTTGATTCGATTTACCTATGTTAAAATTATTCACGCATGCCTAAACAGCTTCTATGTGACAATGTTAATTCTCTCATTACGACCTGCTTATCGGGAGCAGTGGTGGTGCGGTGGATAGACGACGCGCTTCTTGACGGCTGCGGTGGTGCGGCAGATAGACAACTCGCTTCTTGGGAGCCACAGTAGTGTGGTGAATAGACGACTTACTTCATGGGGACGTGGCAGTTTAGTGGATAAACGACTCGCTTCTTGGCACAGCTGTGGAGCGGTGGATAGACATTGCCTTATGTGGGCTCCCTCGACAATACATGTTGTTATTCAAAATTTCCAAACACAGCACTCTACAACGAAACACCATCGCACCAGGCTATGCAGCTCTTGCATTCAATTTCGATGGGGGCTGTGGTGTTACAGCGGTTAGACGACTCACCTCTATGGGGCCGCTGCGGTGTGGTGAATAGACAATGGGGCGGATAGACATAGCCCCAGACAGTGCGGGACTTGTTCTAGCATTTCGACGGGGGGATGCGGTGGTGCAGTGGAGAGACAAAATGTCAAACTCGATGCTCTTGCATTCCATTGTGTCCGTGGAGCTGCGGTGGTGCAGTGGATAGACAGCACATTGCCTGAGGTGATGCGAGGCTTGCTCTTGCATTACGATGTGTGCCGAGATGGTACGGAGGATAGACGATGGATCAAACTTCATGCTCTCCTATCCCACGACTGTGCTGCCGCAGTGGATAGACGACTCACCAAACTTCACACTCTAGCATACATAGACAGTGCCCCCGACAATGAAAATTATCACATTTTCGTTTAAGCCCTATGTACTTTTATAAGCATAATTGACACAATTCCCGAACCGTTTAAGATATACTTACCAAATTTGTTCATATGCAACACCACTGACAACGAAAATTATTACAGAGTAGCTTATGCATATGTATAATTAGAAGCATAGTTATACATAATAATAATAATAACAATATTTGTCGATCTGCTGAAGATACAGCTATCAAATTCATAACATATGTATCACCCCGTCAACTAAAATGACGACATTGTGATTTACATTCTAAGCTTACTGTTAAGCATAGCTGGACGCAATTTCCGAAAAGTTTAAGATACAGCTACAAAAAATCGTAACATAGGCATCACCTACTCATAACATAGGCATCATTCACGTAAACGAAAATTATCACAAATACATTTATGCTCTAAGTGCACCTATAAGCATAGTTGCAGTAATTGTCGTCCTGTTTAAGATACAGTCATCAAATTCATAACATAGACATCACTCACGACATATCCAAAGGGACACATCTCTGAGTGGATATGCAAGGCTCTCGAAAAGATCCCGTCAATGGCAAGCCAGCACCATCTATCTTGGCCGAAGAATGTTCGTGTTAATTACCCAGTCATACAACTTCGACGAAGCGAGTGACGTACCTTTATGGAAAATGCCCATTGCATGTTAAGCCCAGCATACAAAGTGTTCCACTGTGATAACTGCAATGAGGTTTATTACCCGCAGTGATATTCTGAATAGACATTTCAAGAAGTGCAAAGGACATGTGTATAATACATCGGCGAGCGAGTGTATGTATTGCAATAACACATTCAGTAAGCGCACCAGAAAAAAACATCATGAAGATAGCAACTGCCTATTCACCACCATCTCCAAGACCTACTCATGCAATAACTGCTGTATAGTATATTCTATTAAGAGTGGCTTGAATGTTCACAGCAGGAATTGTTTTGCAAAAAAACACTTACTATAAATGTACCACTTGAATGAAGAATATAATGAGCGTGTATCAAATATAATTATGTATTATTATAACGTCAAGTCTGTAAATATAGGTAAAGTGCATAAATGATTTATATGTTATTCATTTATTTTAACCCTCGATTATATTAGGTTCACCTCCACCACTACGAAAAATCTNATACAAAATGGGCTTGAAAGTAGATTTTTAGCAGGGCTTCAAGAAAGTCTCTTCCAGTCGTGAACTGACTATATTCACCACCATCTCCAAGACCTACTCATGCAATAACTGCTGTATAGTATATTCTATTAAGAGTGGCTTGAATGTTCACAGCAGGAATTGTTTTGCAAAAAAACACTTACTATAAATGTACCACTTGAATGAAGAATATGATGAGCATGTATCAAATATAATTATGTATTATTATAACGTCAAGTCTGTAAATATAGGTAAAGTGTATAAATGATTTATATGTTATTCATTTATTTTAACCCTCGATTATATTAGGTTCACCTCCACCACTACGAAAAAAACTNTAAATGATTTATATGTTATTCATTTATTTTAACCCTCGATTATATTAGGTTCACCTCCACCACTACGAAAAAAACTAGATTTTGTTAAAGTTTGCAAACTAATTAAATTGTTTTTGTACAGTATCAAGTCTCGAACTTGGTTTTCTATCGATGGGAATGCTTGAGCGATACACACAGAAGCACTCACTACCATTGAGCATGTATCAAATATGACTATATATTCTTATTATGTCAAGTCTGTAAATAAAGGTAAAGTATATAAATTATTTCTGGGATATTAATTTATTTTAACGAACTCAGTACCCTCTCTATAGGATGCTTGAGCTTTACATAGAGAAGCAACAAAAATTACTACATAGGTATATTTATATGTCCTAAGCATACTTATAAGCATTATTAACTATAATTTCCGAACAAAACAAATATGGAAACTTATACATAAATAAAAACAGGATGGATAACTTACAACAAACTGTGATATGCAAAAAGCCAGATATACACAAATGTAATACACATTTGAGAGACATAGTCGAAGTATTTCTAAAAAATACTTATATGATATTATAAACTATCATCGTCAGTCATACAAGGGTCGACAGCTTGAATCATCGCTGACATGGATAACCCTTAAAAACAAGACATAAAAAAAAATGAACAGTGCTTTACAATATCAGAATGTGCTGCTCGGTACAACAAACTAGCTAACAACTTCCTTACAAACCAACTAAAACGGAACCAGTGCATATAGTATACAACGCTAGCAGCGGAAAACGACTGTTGTCGTATTCCAAGGGCATATGTTGAGGCAGCTCGATGTGAGCACCGTAGAGGTCTTAACAAGTTGAACGGATGAGACAGAACACTAGCTGAGCGAGAGTTACGTCAGGGTCCAAAGTAGAGTTTGTGACAAAATACTATTATCGCATGTCTGTTAATAAAGGTAAATGTGTAAACATTATTTATATGTTATTCATGAATATTAAACCACGCTCATATTAGTATTACTTCCCTCACTAAGAAAAACACGGATTATTTTGGGAAAGTACATTAATAGATTTTGTATAGTGTCAAGTCTCGAACGCAGTTCCCTATCGGTGGCAAACTTCCGCTGTGAAGTATGGAACATCGTGTAAACGATAGAATAACGTTATAGTGGTCAGATAATTTTATCACAACAACCACAATAGAAAGTTTAAATCACTTGCAACACTCAGATACCGAGCCTTTATACCTACCCTTCTCACACACACATACATCCTGCAATAAAATTCTACTACAAACACCTATTTATATATCTACAGAAGAGGTTATTAGCTGTCACCCATGCGTGGGTTGTTTTTTATGGTGATAGCACATCTTGTAAGCATCGAATTTAGAGGACATTATTGATGTACGTCAATAATTTTGGGAGATATATGTATATTCCACTACATTAAAAATTAAGCTTTAACGTTGATGCTACTCGCCTCCCCGTGATATAATGTACGGGTAGGGTCACAGGGCCTGAGTTAAATTTACCAGGCTAGACTATAAGGTGCCTTGAAGGTTGAGGACAACAATGACGTAGTCCCTTGGTTTTTCAATTTACTGGGTTATATTGTCTGGAATAAAATTGAATGCATAACACCAAGATGTGGTACCTTGCGAGTTGGAGGCCTTAAGGGCTAAATTAACGTGTTTGCCAACTGTTGCCGATGTCTTCGGGAGGGGGACATAAGGCGTCTGGGAGGTTTCTTCGACCGACGACTTGATACTTAGCTATGCTTGTAGTTATGTGTCTGTCAGCCGTGAGTTGAGGTACGGTGCTCCAGAAAGCCTCTGAAAGGCCCTGTCTTCGGTAACGTCCCTCCATGGTTGCGGCTCCGGGTGCGCTTCTCGACGTACGCCTCTACGACACGCTTATTCCAGTAACGTCCCAATACGACTCACTTTCGCGAACTTAAGTCAACTCACCTGATTCAACTGATCCCACCTTCTCACTCAAGTTGGCTTTTAAAATTTCTGGATCTCTCCTTAGAACCTTATATGTGTCTTCACTAGGTATGAGGAGGGGGTGGAAGGTGCCGAACAATGACCCACTTCCTCCATGTGTCAGGGCTCATGTTGGTAGAGTGGTAAGGGGGTTGTGTGTGCCAGCGTTCACTGCCATACACTGTTAACCCTTCTCCCTCAGCTAACTCCCGTGGCATTCGCGCAACTTTAGCTTACATGGGCATTTTCGTGGTGTGTGTCTATGTTCTCCTCCATGTTGCTAGGGTAGGGTTGGGAATCGTGGCACAACTGCCAAGCTCTGTCAGGCTTTTTCTAGTGTATCACACCTTCAGAATGTTTATTAATTCCCTCGTCGGTGAAAGTCCTACCCTACCTCGGCTTGACCTCGGCATGCGTTAATGACTTGTACATCCTCTCGCTTTGACTTGGCATGGCCACGCATGTCAACAGTAGGTGCTCGAAGGGGGGGATAAAATGGCAGGGGAGTGCCAACGATGCTTCTAGTTACCATTTGCGTTTTGCGTCAATTCCCCTAAGGCGTATGCAGAACTGACACAACCGTGCAAATGTTTCGGTGTGTGGTTACGTTTCTGTCTCGCTCCCAGAAGGTGGATTCTTCTCTGCGCTCGCCTCCCGCATTGCTAGTTTGGCATTTATCTCGGGCCTGTCTCGCTTTACGCTGCTTACAGCTTTGACCTCCCTCTCTGTCTCTGCCACCCTTCACGCCCTTCGCTCCCTCCTCCCACTAACTAGCCATCCAGGCCAGCTGTGCCTCTCAGGGACGCGTCCATACCACTTTAGGTGAGCCAGTCTGCCTGCTACAAGGTTCTATAATTCGGCTGCGATTACACTTTTTGCGCAAGGCATATTTACTTACAATGCTCAAACTATTTTTCAAATTCTTAGCAGTCCTCTCAACTAATTGAATTCACTAAATAAACATTAACGTCGTACATTATATTTCGAATTGACTTAAATTTATTACAAACATTTTTACATGGCTACACAGTTACAGAACATACCCTAATTGATCTAACAAGATCACAGTACTTTTATAGTTCNAAACATTTTTACATGGCTACACAGTTACAGAACATACCCTAATTGATCTAACAAGATCACAGTACTTTTATAGTTCTTATTTTGGTCTTCTGTGTTTCTGCTCCCTTGTAAATCGGGGACTTTTTTGAACATAGGCAAACAATTATGTGGGAGATTTCCGGTAATTGGCATGGCTGTCTGACAGCATTTACATGTAGTGACATGGTTCCTTTTTACTGGTAAGGACGGCTTCTCAGGTTGTCAAAAGAAAAAAAAACAAAAAAACTCTTATATTATTAGCCTCTCCGCCGCTCCTTCAAGCGGNGCTTCTCAGGTTGTCAAAAGAAAAAAAAACAAAAAAACTCTTATATTATTAGCCTCTCCGCCGCTCCTTCAAGCGGTCTGACATTGGGGCGGGAGTAAACAATACACTTCTCTTACGTCCTGAGTTCAAACTAATTGACTGCACTCTGCCGCCCTTTTACGAGTGGTCTTGAAAAACAAACATATTTTTTACTGGCAATATAAACACACTACAAAATNCACTCTGCCGCCCTTTTACGAGTGGTCTTGAAATACAAACATATTTTTTACTGGCAATATAAACACACTACAAAACTCGGTTGATAGCCTATATTCCTAACTTATACATACAGTAAACACAGGTATCGGCATATGGCCATTTAAGGCTCTGGNTCGGTTGATAGCCTATATTCCTAACTTATACATACAGTAAACACAGGTATCGGCATATGGCCATTTAAGGCTCTGGGATGTCCGGCCCTTTTTACTCACTGCACTTATGTTCCGGAGTCTCGCACATTATAACTCAGCTGAGGGCCTACATATGGTTAACACAGGTAAAACTGAAAATAGCACTTAGTCGCACTTAAGTGCTGGCATCTTGTCGGGCATCCCTCTCCTAGTTCTTTACTCTCAGTGGGTGACATGATGTAAACAGACTTACCTCATATCACACAGAGTCTGTCACTGGGTTGGACGGCCCGGCTCATTGAACTGGCGTGGTTTGTACCTGCGATGCTTCTGGTAGAAGTCGGGGTCCTCCCGGCCTCTGCAGGAGCGCCAGGGCTGGACTCGCCTGGCCTCGTTCTGCTTCTGATTATGGGGCGATTCGCCCTATTTTGGAACAGTGTGTGGGGGGGGAGGCTGTGTTGCCAACATCTGGCGTTGGGATCCTGATGCTGTCTCCAGAATGTGGCGGGCATTCGTCCTTGTTCCGGCTGTGATCTCCTGGGTTTGGTTCTCTATAGGTGCAATTCCCTATGTTTCTTCGCTTTCACCTACTGTTTCTTCCTCATCAGCTTTCTACCTCCATTCGCTTGCTTTCAGCCTCCCTTCATTCTTCGCTCTCGTTCGGCTGTTCCCTTTCGCCTTCGCTCGCATCCATTATCTCCCTTCCTCCCTCCCCATCCGGCGTACTGCTGACACTACGTGTGTCCATCTGGTGCTCCGAATTCTTTTATCGGTGGGCGCGTTGGCCCGGACGTCCTTTCGAGTCTGACGGAGATAGTGCATGGTGCTGGAGGCGGTGTGGCGTTTTCGCTATTGCCCTCTGTCTCCATGTCCTCAATATCTCTCACTTTCTCTGACTTTGGATAATTTAGCGTGTGCATTCTTCAACCCAAAGGGCACTACGCGAAACAGCAGTGTTTCGCCTTCTTGGGTGGTAAAATGCTGTATATATCCTGGAGAATATATACGCGTCTCTTAGGTCGCGGAGCATATTAGCCAGGTTTATNGGTGGTAAAATGCTGTATATATCCTGGAGAATATATACGCGTCTCTTAGGTCGCGGAGCATATTAGCCAGGTTTATTGTTGGGGGTTTTATAGGATATGTGATATTGTTTAAGGCCTGGTAGTTAACACAAAAACGGAGTTATCCAACTTTCTTTGGCATAAGTACCACTCTGTCTTTATAGGGCGAGTCAGTTAGCTCTACCTTTCCTAGCAATTTCATACCTGCTACCTGTTGCCCAAGAATAATCTGTTCCACTAAATGTGGTGTGCACAAGAATTCAGTTTGGACTGTTTCCACATCTGTGGATACTGGCAGCGTTATAATTACATCTATGATCAGTCGTGACTTATACTGGGCCAGTTGAATTATTCGGGAGTTTTCCTTTATCAGGTTTATCTGTTCGGGAGTTAGCAACTGGCTTTTAATGAACTTGCCGGTTACAGCCATGTCCANGTGGTAAAATGCTGTATATATCCTGGAGAATATATACGCGTCTCTTAGGTCGCGGAGCATATTAGCCAGGTTTATAGTTGGGGGTTTTATAGGATAAGTGATATTGTTTAAGGCCTGGTAGTTAACACAAAAACGGAGTTATCCAACTTTCTTTGGCATAAGTACCACTCTGGCTTTATAGGGCGAGTCAGTTAGCTCTACCTTTCCTAGCAATTTCATACCTGCTACCTGGTCTAATATTATTTGTCTTCGGGAGGCGGACAGGTTGCCTGGTCGGCAGTATATTGGGTGAGAATCTTTTACCCAGATTTCATGTTGGATGGTAGTGGTCTGATTTAATCTACTTGTATGCTCAAATACCGCTACGAGAGTGTTGAGTATTCTCAATAATGATCTCAGTTGGTCAGCTCCAAGTTAGTGGTTTACCTCCCCACTGCAGATTTCTTGTGGTTTGTGCGGGTTTATTGGAGCTTCCCAGTTTATGACCATTCTATCCTGTTTGCCTAAATATAGGATCATTTGTCAGCAGTCGATTACACAATTTTGGCTTGTTAGCCACTGTTGCCCAAGAATAATCTGTTCCACTAAATGTGGTGTGCACAAGAATTCAGTTTGGACTGTTTCCACATCTGTGGATACTGGCAGCGTTATAATTACATCTATGATCAGTCGTGACTTATACTGGGCCAGTTGAATTATTCGGGAATTTTCCTTTATCAGGTTTATCTGTTCGGGAGTTAGCAACTGGCTTTTAATGAACTTGCCGGTTACAGCCATGTCCANTTTTCCTTTATCAGGTTTATCTGTTCGGGAGTTAGCAACTGGCTTTTAATGAACTTGCCGGTTACAGCCATGTCCATGACTGCCTTAAGATTATGGTTATTTATCCGGACATCGATCTGAGGGGCATGTGTTCCCGGCCTCAGATTATTTAAGATTAAAATTGTTTACTCTTTCACTTATGCCGGGGGCAATGGGTGATTCGGTGTCCCGGCTGCGGCATTTCCCATGGTGCAGCAGTTTCTCGGGGCAATACCAACACTTAGGAAAGAATTGTCCCTCTGCACTTCTAGCAGGTTTGATGTGTCGGAACATTTGCTTTCTCCTGTTCTTCGTAATCTAGTTCCACTTCACTTGCTCTTTCTACCAACTCCTCTATTTCTGTCACCCGCGGGTTTCGAAAAGCGCTTCGTATGGCTGGTAACAATAACTTCGTAATGACATGCACACCTTCTGCCTCGTTACTTTCGGGAGCGATTCGGGAATACATTGGTGCTTTCTTCCTAATAAAAATCTCTGCTTCCTCCTGCTTTTGTGGTTTTTGCGTGAAAAAGTCTGTCTGTAAGGCGGTAAGTACTTCCTCCCATGCGAATGTGTAGTTCAGGCGGATAGCAAACTGCTCCAAGCTCCTCACAAACTTGCCATATTTATTTCACCAGGTAAGGGTGGCGCCCTTTAACTGTTCTCGTGCCTTTAGACACACCGCTAATTTGGAATCACACCGGCCTTGAACTCGTGTTCACAATTATGTATAAAAAACTCCAGGTGTCTTCATGGGAGTCCCTGAAAATTCGGGCGATATGATTCCCTCGGGTATTCTCCACTCCTCTTCTAAGTGGCTAGCGGGGGTAAGGTCCGGATGTAAAGGATGTCCCAATTCCCCTCGGCTTTGANTCTCCACTCCTCTTCTAAGTGGCTAGCGGGGGTAAGGTCCGGATGTAAAGGATGTCCCAATTCCCCTCGGCTTTGACGCGTTATTTTCTGTCGACATTTCTCGCATTTGTATTGTGTGCCTTTTGTCGGTCGGAATGTCTGGCGCCAGCCAATACACTGATAACAATAGCGCTGGGAACAGAGGCCGCACTGGATCATGTATAGTCCTGTCCCACCACAAAATGGAGCACTGCAGTGTTATAGTTGACAGTTTTCAACACCTCCTCTCCATTCCTCGTCCAGAGGTTATCCCGGGTTCCTTCGGCTCTCGCNCTCCACTCCTCTTCTAAGTGGCTAGCGGGGGTAAGGTCCGGATGTAAAGGATGTCCCAATTCCCCTCGGCTTTGAAGCGTTATTTTCTGTCGACATTTCTCGCATTTGTATTGTGTGCCTTTTGTCGGTCGGAATGTCTGGCGCCAGCCAATACACTGATAACAATGGCGCTGGGAACAGAGGCCGCACTGGATCATGTATAGTCCTGTCCCACCACAAAATGGAGCACTGCATTGTTATAGTTGACAGTTTTCAACACCTCCTCTCCATTCCTCGTCCAGAGGTTATCCCGGGTTCCTTCGGCTCTCGCATCCCTCCCCTCCGGTGTTATGCTGATATGCGTATAACCTCCATACTTTTTTCCCGCCTCCTATAGAAATCCCCAGTCCGCCGACCTAGTACACTTGACTCGTTTATGGTGAATTGATCTTTGGGTGCCAAGAGGAATTTTCTAGACTCCTCGAAGTATTTTGTATTCTGGCTAGCTCGGTAAGGGGGAGATCCCTTCTCAGGGTATAGTCTGGTTCTTGTCTCCTGTTTAAACATAATTTACTTATCCCCACATTGGGTGCAAATTTAACTTGATGCTACTCGCTTCCCTGTGATAAGATGTACGGGGAGGGTCATAGGGTCTGAGTTAATTTTACCAGGCATAGACTATAAGGTGCCTTGAAGGTTGGGGGTAACAATAAAGTGGTCACTCTGTATTTCAATTAACTGGGTTATATCGTCTAGAATAATAATGAATACATAACACCAAGATGTGGTTCTGTGCGATTTGGGGCTTTAAGGCTTAAAGTAATGTGCTTTCTAACTATTGACGACATCTTGGTGAGGGGGGCGCTAGTCATCTGAGAGGTTTCTTCAAGCGATGACTTTATTCTTAACTATGCTTGTAGTTCTGGGTCTGTTGGCGGCAGGTTGAGGTCCGGTGCACCGGATGGCCTATGAAAGGCCCTGGCATCGTTGACGTCACTCCACAGTTGCGGCTCTGGGTTCGCTTCTCGACATTCACCTCCACAACACGCCCTGGCTTCGGTTACGTCCCTCCATGGCTGCAGCTCCGTGTTCGATTCTCGACGCACGTCTCCACGACACACTTCTTCCGGTAACCTACCGATCCAAATTACTATCGCGATTTTTTGAGTCAACTAGCCTGATTAAACTTATCGCCATTTGTCTCACAATTTTCTTTTAAACTCTCTGGAGGCCGTCCCCCCCCCCCCTTAGAAACTCACACTTACCAACACACGTTAGGGGAAGGGTGGTGGAAGGTGCCGAACAATGACCTACTTCCTTCATGTGTCTGGACTCTTGTGGGTAGAGGGGGAAGGGGTTGGTTGGTGTGAGCCAGTGGCCACTACCAAACGCTGTCTGTCTTTCTCCCTCAGCTAACTCACGTGGCATTAGCGCAACTTTAGCTTACACCTGCATTTTCGTGGTACGTGTCTCTATTCTCCTGCATTTTTCTAGGTTAGTGTGGGGACTCGTGGCACAACTCTCAATCCCTGTCAGCCTTTTTCTGGTGTATCTTTCCTTCAGAACGTTATTTAATTCCCTCATGGGCGAAATTACTACCTTACCTCGGCTTGACCTCGGCACACGTTGAGCTCGGTTTGACCTGTCGTGGCTGCGCGTGTCAACTGTAGGCTCTCGTGGGGGGATAAATGGCGGGGGAGAGTCAGCGATACTTTTACTTACAATATGCGTTACGCGTCAGCATTATACCTCGAAAATGACTCAACTAGAACTCACCAAATTTTGCACTTAAGAAATGCAGTGGTAGACCATGTAAACATATGCAAGTCAAATTAATGAGGATCTTATTTTCAGAATAGTGAACACACAAATATTTTATTTGTTTGGTATAACTTCCATACCATTCTACCAATTTCAATCGAATTTTGCCNAATAGTGAACACACAAATATTTTATTTGTTTGGTATAACTTCCATACCATTCTACCAATTTCAATCGAATTTTGCCTGCTGACAGTATCTGCTACATACATAATGTACGCCAGGAATAACTACTTTTGTAAGACAGCGCCAAATGAATTAATAATGTTTTTATGTCATAACTCGGGAACCAATACACACATTTCTGACAAATTTGGCAAAAAAATAGTACTGTGGCAGGTGATGCAATTAGGTACGTTTTAAAAATGTCAGACACTAATTTTCAAAATGGCAGTCATACAGCCATTTTAGCATAGTAAGTGTATGCTATATCATCGAAAACCTGTAATCTTTTCCATCTTAGTTTTGTATGCTGGGATTATATATTACAACCGTAAAATGTGCCCACACAAAGTCTCTTTTGTCCACCATTTTGTACAGTAGCGTCAATTAACAAATTAAAATTTGTGTGATATATCGCCAGAAAAAAAAACAGATACCCACAAAATTTAGCAAACATGTTTCACTATGGCAGGCCATGTAAACTGATACGTTTTGTGTGGATCGGACAGTCATTTAGAAATGGCTGCTATTTCAGCTAGGTATGTTATGTCTAATAAACAACGAAACAAAGTTAAGTTGAAACATTTTATGCTGGCAGTGTCTATTGCATACATTAAATATGACTATAGTGACTCGTTTCAACACCATTTTGTAAGATCGCGCCGCAAGTAAGGACAAATTTTTGTGTCATATCTCGGGAAACAAACAACCGGTTTCTTCTACTATGGCAGGCCATATTAATTTATATGTTAAGAAGTGTGCAAGACTCTAATTTTCAGAATGGTGGCTATAAAAATAATTTAGCTTTATGTTATATATCTGGGAAACTATGTAACGGATATTTACTTAACTTTATATACTGGCTGTCTCTGCGAAAACAATCGAATGTTCTAATACATAATATTTTAGTCCCTTATTTGTGAAGATCTTCAATTAAAAAAATTATTGAGGTCTTGTGTACTACCGATTCCAACCAAATTTTTCACGCTTTTAATGCTACAGTAGGCCATGTAAAGTTAGATGAGTTAAGTTTAGTCAGACATTGATTTACAGCACGTCAGCTATATAAATATTTTAATAAGTTTGGCACAAATATTTAACAATTTAACATAATTTAGCCAATCGTTTTATGCTGAAAGATGCTTCTACATTATACAAAACATTTTTTTATGCAATTTTGTAATATAGCGGCCGGTAGTAAAATAAGGTTTTTAAGCCTTATTTCAAGGACCAATAAACCGATTTCCACCACATTTTTCACACAAATATTGCTTTGGTGGGCCATGTAAACTAACGAAATTAAAGTGCTTCCACACTTATTTTCGAAATGATGGTCATATATATAATTAGATTCGAGAACACTGTCAATCAAAACATTACACTGATTACATCCGAAGTTGAAGCTGAGAATCTTACTCCCGTGATGCAAGTTGATTGCACTCTAGTTTTTTACGCGGTCTTCTGTGTTCGAGTTCCAGGTAAGACACATGTGCAATTTTCTTGGTACTCTTGCATGTGTTTTTCTGGTTTCATCTCTAATGATATTGTCTGTCAACGAGACATGAAGGCCCGCGTACTATCTAAACTTATAAAAATTTCACTAAAAATAATTTGTACACATGTAGAGGATAGTAGAGTCATTAGTTATATCAGTTATTTCTTGTTATTTATTGAGAAAAAATGGTTTTGGCTGCTACAAAATATTATGTTGCCAGCGATAGCATTAACATTCAGTTAATTGTAAAACTACATGCGTTCAATTCTGCGCATGTGCGCTGGCGTATTGGAAGTGACAACCTTCAGAACTTGCCACGACGCTCTTTTATATGCATTATCTGTTCGTGGTTATGTACTGACCTTCTCAAAAATATGAATGAATGCTCGTGAAATGGGGGATTAACGATATGATCCCTTTATACGAAGTTAGCACATATAACAAATAGAAAATAAACTTTTCTTGCGGTGAAAGGTCGAGGTATTGACATGTGTACCACTAATGAGATTTTTAGGGTACGGATGTTTGAGTGAAAGACTCCATTATCCGCATNAGACTCCATTTTCCGCATGTGTGAACACGCTCGTCTAGCTTTTGATTGGACGCTGGTTCGATTCCCAGTCCTGCGATCGTGATTTGAATTTTCCATGATTTACAAAATTGCTCCAGGCGAATGCTAAGACTAATTCCTCAAGAAAGACAAGGGCCAATTCCAGTACCGATAATGCTGGCGTAAGTAGGTTGCTCCATCTCAGAAGCCCGCAATTCACAACAACATATTTGCGATCTCCGCGAAACATTATTTCTGCTGGCAATTTTGCGGTGATTAACGAAATCATTGCCGCCTTTACAAAACACTGAATTTATTGGTCACAACAAAGGTGATTTTGTCGCTGCAAATAATAATTGCTATGGCAAAAAATTGGTCGGAACATCAAAATATTTCATGAGTATCGAGAGCCAATGAGAGTGAAGTGAGGAGAGTATGGAGCAGTCCCGCTATGAAAGGGTGGGGGAAATGCGAGATCCCCGAGAAAACCCTCTGACCAGTGGCATCGCCGGGCACATTTCCCACATTCGAAAATCCGTGAGCAACCCCGCCGGGAATCGAACCCTGTTTACCCAGGTGGGAGAAAAGTAGTCTAACCACAAAATAATTTTGTGATATCCATGTTGACATAGTATTTATTGTTGCCTATAATTGTTCGGTTACTGAAAAACTTTTTTTATTTTTTTCCGATTCACTGCCAAATACTATATTTACTGCAGTCATGATTAATACAATCTGTAGGTAATTTCACGTGATAAAAATTTCCTTCATAAGAAATTAAATTTTTACTGGAATCTATTTCTTAAATAGTATACGGCTCACTCGGATGACGTAATTAAGGCAATTCTGTTTCTTAGAATTTTATTGTCTCCGATTACTTCGAAACATTTAGTTTTCAGCATTCTATATACTCTCTTGATTTCAATATTGAATTAACACCCATTGCACAAAAGGATATTCGCCTCCAGTTCAAATAATTATTTTTTAATAGATTGTGTTGTTTTGATTATTTTAGTTAACAAAGTAAGATTATTTTGTATTTGTTTATATTACATTTTTTTTAGAAGTCTTTCAAAAATTGCTACTTCAACGTTTATTTAATATTCAAAAAGTTGCATGTCTTCAAGTCACGTATATGACTTATCAAGATAAAATATGTATTGAATGTACATTCAGTGAGAATCGTTCGCTCATTTGTGGCGAGGGATGCGGTATACTGGGGACATAGATGAGTGTTCATTTGTTAAGAAAAGTCACGGACTGATAAGCTGCATTTTCCATCAGAATGTAGGTTTTGAATATAATAAAGGTAAATTCCACCAGGAACATACCAACCGGTCATATTTCATCAATACATGTGAATGTGCTATCTTAATATAAAAATGCTGTTCCCGGTAAACGGAGCACTTCTGAAAGCCCTGATTAAGATCTACTTTTATGCAGATTGTGTATACTTTAAACACATGTAATATTAACATTACCATTGGACTGCTCACTTTACTCATGGACTGAACTAGTGAGAAAATGAATTTATTATAAAAGTAAATATTTAACAAATAAGTATCATTCTTTCACTTAAAAAGGCACACTGTTAACTTCATTATTTAATTTTACACAAATGTTTACCAAAATCCTTTACGTTAAAGTTAAGACGTGGAACTATTTGCTCTCCACCGTTACCAACTTTACTGTGCACATGAAAGTTGTTCAGACATTAAAATATTATTGCATGAAGAGGCAGTGACATTATTAAAATTTTGATTTCAAAAGTACTCAGATAAATGTGAACAGCCTATATCTTCAGGTAAGTGAACGACGTAAATAACGATCTTTTAATCCCAATTAATATTTTAATAAAGAGTTTAAGTTAGTTAAAAATACCCACTTCTGAAATTTAATATGTTTTAAACAGTCTTAGAACATCTGGTTAGTTAAATATATCTAAGTCCTTTTTTGGGAACGTGAAATAAAATTAGAGTGTTAAAATCTTACACTTACAATTATGTTTAAAATTCCAACTAGGCATTAATATTCAGAGCTATATCTGTTCTAATTTAATATTTCATTTATACAAACACTTTCCTTTGGAAGTTTTGAAGACTAAAGTTTAAATTATTGCTTAATAGTAACTTTATTTTCCTTATTTGAAATGTATTTGCGTGTTCACTTAAAATTTATGTTTTTTAGTATAATAAGAATATTTCCGATTTTTTTTTTACTCGTAACATCTTACAGTACAAAGTGGAGGTATATGTTTTGTTCGAATTCATTTGTTTACATTTTCCCGTTATGCATACGGATAAGGATTCTCATGACTAATGATAAGGATGTTTCAAACGTTTATTTTACAGCCAGACCTGGATCTTACGGAGGGAATAGTAATATAGTATCTCCACGATATCAGGAAAGCTCCATACATTTGTCACTACTTCTTATTTTTTACCGTAGAAATTTTATTTCCACACCCCATTTTCTATAGGAAAAAATAAATAATCTTATGTTTGCAAAAACCTACAACTCTTCCAAATTACTCTAACAAGAATGGTATTCACATTTTCTGGTATAAACGAAACCGATAGTTCATAGACGTTAAATTAAATCACGATAGTGTACGAAGAAGAAGAAATGCATCATCGTTATAGTTACTTCAGCTGTAACGATTAAGTATATCTGAACTTTATTTGTCCCTAAATTATAAATAAATTTTTGCGTTACTATGATTTGGATTGGTTATTAAAATCAACATGTTTTATTTTCTAGCTTTCGTGTATGTAGGTAGTCATTGAATGGGAATACTAAACATTTTTTGTTTAACAATTTGAAGTTTTTTATTTGTGTCACTGTCACAAACTAAGTCGTTTTTTTCTGGACCAGATTTAAAAACACTTAGTATACAAAATAAAATTCTATACGAACACACAAGCAATTCTTCAGTGTAGTGTCACGACGTATGGCGATATCACTGATTTAAAGCAATGCGTAACTTTGCCCAGTACGTAACTTTGGTCACAGAATATAACTCTCTTCTGTACTAACTACTTTACGTCACCACGTGTCACCATCTTTATCTACATCGAAATTTACACTGAGGATATTACGATGCACTTTCGCTAGATAATATCTTCTGGTGTGGTGATGGCATGTTCTACGTTCCCCCAAAAATATTCACTCACGATCACAACTATTCGTTGGAAGACAGTGCTAGTACATGAAGGTGTTTATCATACTGCTGTAATAAGTATTTATAGATCAGCTGTTTTGTTCTCTCGTGATAAGTTGAAGTTTGTGCTTAGTAATAAAGTATTGATCTATAAAAATGTATTTGAAAAACTGGGGATTTGTTTATCCTTGGTCATGTAGAGTTTTTGTATAATACATAAATCTGTGAGCAGAGATCGACATGGAATGTTGTTAGTTCCTTAATAACATCGAAGGTTTTTTAAGAAGAAACACTGTCGGTCTGATGCAAGCGTCGTTGCAGGTCTTTCCGGGGACAAATATTACGATGTTGAAGGCGGAGTTCAGCTCAAACTGNCCGAGCGTTACACTTTTTCATAAGTGACCCCCAGCCGCAACCTAATTTAAGACGTTGTCACGTCAAAAGTAAATATTTAACAAATAAGTATCATTCTTTCACTTTAAAAGGCACACTGTTAACTTCATTATTTAATTTTACACAAATGTTTACCAAAATCCTTTACATTAATGTTAAGACGTGGAACTATTTGCTCTCCACCGTTACCAACTTTACTGTGCACATGAAAGTTGTTCAGACATTAAAATATTATTGCATGAAGAGGCAGTGACATTATTAAAATTTTGATTTCAAAAGTACTCAGATAAATGTGAACAGCCTATATCTTCAGGTAAGTGAACGACGTAAATAACGATCTTTTAATCCCAATTAATATTTTAATAAAGAGTTTAAGTTAATTAAAAATACCCACTTCTGAAATTTAAAATATTTTAAACATTCTTAGAACATCTGGTTAGTTAAATATATCTAAGTCCTTTTTTGCGAACGTGAAATAAAATTAGAGTGTTAAAATCTTACACTTACAATTATGTTTAAAATTCCAACTAGCCATTAATATTCGGAGCTATATCTGTTCTAATTTAATATTTCATTTATACAAACACTTTCCTTTGGAAGTTTTAGAGACTAGAGTTTAAATTAATGCTTAATAGTAACTTTATTTTCCTTATTTGAAATGTATTTGCGTGTTCACTTAAAATTTATGTTTTTTAGTATAATAAGAATATTTCCGATTTTTTTTTTGCTCGTAATATCTTACAGTACAAACTGGAGGTATACGTTTTGTTCGAATTGATTTGTTTACATTTTCCCGTTAAGCATTCGGATAAGGATTCTCATTACTAATGATAAGGATGTTTCAAACGTTTATTTTACAGCCAGACCTGGATCTTACGGAGGGAATAGTAATATAGTATCTCCACGATATCAGGAAAGCTCCATAGATTTGTCATTACTTCTTATTTTTTACCGTAGAAATTTTATTTCCACACCCCATTTTCTATAGGAAAAAATAAATAATCTTATGTTTGCAAAAACCTACAACTCTTCCAAATTACTCTAACAAGAATGGTATTCACATTTTCTGGTATAAACGAAACCGATAGTTCATAGACGTTAAATTAAATCNAATTACTCTAACAAGAATGGTATTCACATTTTCTGGTATAAACGAAACCGATAGTTCATAGACGTTAAATTAAATCACGATAGTGTACGAAGAAGAAGAAATGCATGATCGTTATAGTTACTTCAGCTGTAACGATTAAGTATATCTGAACTTTATTTGTCCCTAAATTATAAATAAATTTTTGCGTTACTATGATTTGGATTGGTTATTAAAATCAACATGTTTTATTTTCTAGCTTTCGTGTATGTAGGTAGTCATTGAATGGGAATACTAAACATTTTTTGTTTAACAATTTGAAGTTTTTTATTTGTGTCACTGTCACAAACTAAGTCGTTTTTTTCTGGACCAGATTTAAAAACACTTAGTATACAAAATAAAATTCTATACGAACACACAAGCAATTCTTCAGTGTAGTGTCACGACGTATGGCGATATCACTGATTTAAAGCAATGCGTAACTTTGCCCAGTACGTAACTTTGGTCACAGAATATAACTCTCTTCTGTACTAANTCACTGATTTAAAGCAATGCGTAACTTTGCCCAGTACGTAACTTTGGTCACAGAATATAACTCTCTTCTGTACTATCTACTTTACGTCACCACGTGTCACCATCTTTATCTACATCGTAATTTACACTGAGGATATTACGATGCACTTTCGCTAGATAATATCTTCTGGTGTGGTGATGGCATGTTCTAAGTTCCCCCAAAAATATTCACTCACGATCACAACTATTCGTTGGAAGACAGTGCTAGTACATGAAGGTGTTTATCATACTGCTGTAATAAGTATTTATAGATCAGCTGTTTTGTTCTCTCGTGATAAGTTGAAGTTTGTGCTTAGCAATAAAGTATTGATCTATAAAAATGTATATGAAAAACTGGGGATTTGTTTATCCTTGGTCATGTAGAGTTTTTGTATAATTCATAAATCTGTGAGCAGAGATCGACATGGAATGTTGTTAGTTCCTTAATAACATCGAAGGCTTTTTAAGAAGAAACACTGTCCGTCTGATGCAAGCGTCGTTGCAGGTCTTTCCGGGGACAAATATTACGATGTTGAAGGCGGAGTTCAGCTCAAACTGNGCGTCGTTGCAGGTCTTTCCGGGGACAAATATTACGATGTTGAAGGCGGAGTTCAGCTCAAACTGCGAAAATGCACTCGGAATAGATCGGCATTAATTCCCAGTCTGTGTCAGGAACATCTCAGTTGGAGAAGCTAGTACTGACAGCAGCAGGAGAACATATTTTCCCCGGCCAGAATGTATTATGTGAGAGGTGTTAGATGTATGGTGTGGGTTAATACCTGTGCACAATGATGAACATGTTTCAAAGGTACTTGCGTAAGGGTGAATGATTAATTTTTTAAAACATATGCTATTGTTTAATATGTCACTACAGAAAAACGAAGTCTGTGACATGAAATATGCACGGAAAAATTTGCCAATAGTAGCTGTTGTTGAAATATATAGGTAAATAAAACGTAACATAAACATATAAATAAAACATATAATGTTATCTATCTGACGAAATTCCTTGTATATATTACACGTTTAATTTCTATATTTTGACTAGAGCTACTCTCGGCTGGTTTTTCCGTGTTTGCTTTGTGTCTGACTTGGTTTTCTATGACGACATAGTAAAGCAACCACGTATTCAAAATATTACACTTAATCACCATGAGGAACCTCTATATCAGCCTACTATTGTAAGATTCCCAATAGATAAAACTCCCTGTCGGCTGGAATCTCTTACAGCAGACCTTAAAGTTGAATTGAGATATTTGAAGGGTGGAAAATAGTATCTTAGTATTCTAGGAGCTCTACACAATTTACAGTAACTTCTTATACTTCTAAGTTTTGACTATATCTGGAAAATAAAAATGAATATCATGTAGACATAAACAAAATTATTTTTAACTTTACATTTGAAATCCCTTTCGTCAGAAAAGTGTTCTGGAGTATTTACCATAAGAAATTGAGGTATAACTGTATGTTATGATATTGACAGTTCAATTTTCTAAAGTAAAAAGTATCATTAAATGAGCATAAGCATGAAATAATATAATGTAGCTGCAAGCAATACGANTCAATTTTCTAAAGTAAAAAGTATCATTAAATGAGCATAAGCATGAAATAATATAATGTAGCTGCAAGCAATACGAAAATATATCGACCATAATACAGTAAATGATTTTCGGTAACTCAGTTTACAAGTACACTGCAGGTATAACTACTGTTTACCATACCGTCTCATTGAATAGTACCAACCAAAGCTAGCTGCATAAACCTCATCAGATGCAAATGTTTATCTACATCGCTGCTTCCTGGGTCGCACCGAAGCAAGCGCGGAGTGTCGCAGCGACTACAAGCTTCACTATGAAGCTGCTGATCAGGTGCGTCCTTGTGCTCCGGCTAGCAGAGCGCCATACTTTGCTTATTATCAGTTTTCTGTAGTTGGTAGTATTTCGTACATTTCGGAAAAGGTGGTTACATAAAGTAGTACACTTGTGAATGGGATATCGAAAAGTCAAAATATTTTATTCATTTATATTCGTTATGCAGTTATTTAGATTACATTTTTCTGTTTCATTAATACGAAATTTTAAATGCTTTATTTACTACACCGAAACTTAAACTGGAGCACAGAGATCTTGAAAGCATAAAGAATGTACTTGCGAACAGTACTTTCACACATTTAAATTATTCTACTTCCTTCAGTTTTTGACGTGACAACGTCTTAAATTAGGTTGCGGCTGGGAGTCACTTATGAAAAAGTGTAACGCTCGGTANTCAATTTTCTAAAGTAAAAAGTATCATTAAATGAGCATAAGCATGAAATAATATAATGTAGCTGCAAGCAATACGGAAATATATCGACCATAATACAGTAAATGATTTTCGGTAACTCAGTTTACAAGTACACTGCAGGTATAACTACTGTTTACCATACCGTCTCATTGAATAGTACCAACCAAAGCTAGCTGCATAAACCTCATCAGATGCAAATGTTGATCTACATCGCTGCTTCCTGGAGCGGCACCGAAGCAAGCGCGGAGTTTCGCAGCGACTACAAGCTTCACTATGAAGCTGCTGATCAGGTGCGTCCTTGTGCTCCGGCTAGCAGAGCGCCATACTTTGCTTATTATCAGTTTTCTGTAGTTGGTAGTATTTCGTACATTTCGGAAAAGGTGGTTACATAAAGTAGTACACTTGTGAATGGGATATCGAAAAGTCAAAATATTTTATTCATTTATATTCGTTATGCAGTTATTTAGATTACATTTTTCTGTTTCATTAATACGAAATTTTAAATGCTTTATTTACTACACTGAAACTTAAACTGGAGCACAGAGATCTTGAAAGCATAAAGAATGTACTTGCGAACAGTACTTTCACACATTTAAATTATTCTACTTCCTTCAGTTTTTTGTTTATATTTGCAACAGTATTTTCTTATTTTGTTATTACAACCAGTGTTGGTGAACGATCGTGTTCACTCTCCTCCAGTATTACTACCGGGAAGAGTTTTTCAGCCATTGCTTACGTTGTGTCCATCCGAATTGTCCAGTTCAAGTGTGTGACCTTGAAAGTTGCTCAGCCACCACACGTCGAAGTTTTCGTTCCGTTCCCTGCCAACGTCAGAAATTCCAGCACCTTTGGTGGCAGAACCGTGGTGACAAGCATGCTTTGGAGAATCAGAGTCTCATGCCTGTCCTCGAAAGAGGTTCGAAGATCCTCTATCTTTGGACAATCAAAGAGCAGGTGCGCAGAAGTATCTGTACTACACACACCACACAATCCGGGTAGTCAATAGGCCTAGGGAGGATAACTTCGCCTTGAAATTCCAGTGCCCAGTCAGGTCCTTGCGCAATGTAGTGACCAATGATAAGACACCCAGCTGCAGCTTCCGCCGGACATCGGGGAAAATATCAAACGTAGTTCTGCCTTTCTCTGATGTTTCCCACCGGGTGTCTGCCAGGCTTCCATTTTTCTTTCTTTCATTGCCTTGGCTTCTCCTGGGGGGGGGATTGGATTTACCCATTTCCTTCTGCTCAGTTCTCCTCTTTCCTTTATGAGCATATCCAATGGGATTTCTCCTGCAAGGACATACAGGGCATCATAAGATGTAGTCCTGTAGGCTGTCGTTATACCTAGAAGTGCCACTTTCTGAGCGCTGATGACCTTGCTCATTACATGGACCTTACAGACCTCTGGGAACCAAACGCCACAGGCGTAGGTTACCACAGCGAGAAAAACACCCCTGTACATTAACTTCAACATGTGGAAGCTGAGACCCCAGTTCGCTGGAGCCACAGCCCTGAGCTTGTGGAATATTGCCACAGCCTTGTTCACAGCATAGCTGATGTGTCCATGAAACGTTTGCAGGTTTACGCCCAGATATTTTATTTCTTGGACGAATTTTACAACCAGCCCTTCGATACGGATAACCGGCTTCCTTTAGAGGTTTCCTTTCAGGAGAATTGCGTTCATTTTCTCCACAGAGAACTTCATTTTTAAGTTATCTGCCCAGGTCATGATGATCTAGGGCACCAGCCATCTTTTCCTCCATTTCCCCCCTTTTCCATGCTGGTATTAGGAGAAGCCCGTCATTAGCCTACCCATAAATCACGCGACCATATGGGAGGCTTAGCAGCAGCAATGCTTCAAAGATAATATTCCACAAGATGGGTCCCATAATCGATCCTTGCGGACATCCTTTGCTCAGTTGTTTTTCTTCTTGATGTTCCCCTATATGACTTTCACAGGTTCTTCCATTCAGAAAGTCCCTGATCACATTATATAGGTTTCTTGGGCACTCCAACAACCGTAATTGTTATAGAACCTGAGGCCACAATGCATTATCGAACGCCCCCGAGATATCCAGAGAGATTGCCAGAACATTATCCTGATCATACGTTTTTACTTGGTTCACCATGCCTATTATACCTTTTTCCGTGCTCTCTCCTTTCACGAAGCCATACTGCTTGGCATGGATACCTCGCACAACTTCCAGGTATTCAATGCGCATTCTGTTGACTAGGCACTCCAAGAATTTGCCCATCACACTCAAGAGCGTGATGGATCTGACTTGGCCATTCTCGGGTTCTTTCCTCCCCCTTTGATTTTCAAGAGGCCTCTCTTTCAGCATCTGGGAAAACTACCCGTTTCTATACATGGCGATGGGGCTAGCGTACGAGTACGAAGGATTGGATAGCATGTGGTAGCGGCTGCAGTTGGAAGCGACTGCCGCCATCCTAGAGAATCAAGCTGATTGTCAACGCGCGAAGATGTAGCCTAATAATTATACAGGACTTTCACGGTAAAGTGAGCACTTTAGAAATCTTCATTTGAAAAATATCACTGCCCTTTCCTTGCGTATGAGGCAAGGTGACTGTGACATGCCCAGTAAAATTGGCAACGACGGAGACAGAAAATAGTCGCATTTGTTGGCCTTAAATTTCAGTTTTGAAGTAAATAGTAAATGGTTTTATTTTACTTTTTTTGATGAATTAAATGTGAGAATAAAAACATTTGGAAAATATTTACTTTTCTAGAGATTTTACAGTTGCCCTTGACCGGCGCACGAACAAAGTGATCAGGACAATGGTAACGTCAATTGTATATATGGTGAGAGATTGCATAATGGATATACAAACGGAGCTTAAGCAGAGCTTTCAAAAGTGTTTATTCTACCGTGAANTATGGTGAGAGATTGCATAATGGATATACAAACGGAGCTTAAGCAGAGCTTTCAAAAGTGTTTATTCTACCGTGAAAAGCCTATTGTACACGACACTACTCTCTTTCCGGCCTTGCAAGAGGCCATAGGGAGCCGGCAAGGAACGTTCCTCCTGTCTTCGTAAAATATTTCGTGATGCGAGGTTTTCTAGTCTGAACCCGCAATGCCAATACTGCAACACTGTTCTCCACGTCGCTCCGGCTCGTCGTCTTGAGAATGATTTAGTTCCTCTGCTGTTGTGAAAGTGAAACAGCATCTTCCATTACAAATTTCAGTGGAACTACCTGTTTGAAAACTACTTTAGCTACTGTATGCAGAAACAACATCATAACAAAAAGGTTATTTAAAGAGAGAATGCATCAGAATACTCGATGCCTGGTTGACCGGATGGTTGACATATGTAACACATGTAGTGTGTTCAGGTTGCTCCTCTTCCGCATCTGTGAATCACATACGTGCGCCGGCGAATCAGCAGATGTGTTTTCTCATTTGGACACGTGTCGGTTGTTGCCGATAATCCTGCTTTTCCCAGAACTGCTGCTGTTACTCCAAGCAAACTTTTCCGTCGCTCTTCCAATATTCATTGACCTTTCGTCCTTGTCATTGGCCTAGGTAAATAGATTTTCCATGAACCCTTAATATTCATTGCGTATAGCATTCGTTCATACTTTGGGGGGTGTTACGGATTGTTGTCCCTGCCAATTCTACCTCTTTATTTCACTAATCTTACCTCTCTAGTTCATAGTTGATACACATGGAAATACACACAAGCATCGTGGTGTTTTAATTCAAATTATACCGACGTGCAATTTGTTGAAGTCCGAACACATACTATATTATGCAATAAAATTGAAATGTTGAATAACAGCAAGTATTATTCGATTTATGGTTGTGGAAAATATTCTTTTTTTTATTTGTGTAAAATACAATCTAGAAATTGAAGTATATCAGAGAAAGACTGACAGACGCAGGCTGGTCCAATCAAGCATGTATAGAGCAATCCAACATAATTTTAGAAGGGAAAATGTTATACGTAAATATCTCCATTGTGCATCAAAAACCTTTTGAGAAAGAAAGGTAAAAGGAATTTACAGAAGGGTTTGTCTTCCGAAGCAGCTGCTAAAAAGGTTAGGTAGATACCAAATAGTTTATTCAAAGGCTCAAAGAAAGGAATTAATGGAAGATAAAATATATTTAAAACAATGGTGAAGACCCAGCAGTCTAATACCAGGCCCACAACAAAAGTAGAGCCCCGACGATCTCTCCCAGGCCTACAAAAATGGTAGAACACCAGCCATCTATTCCCACCTCACAAGAATGTTTGAAACCCAGCCATTCCCAGGCCTACAACAATTGTAGAGCCCATGCCATCTACTGCCAGGCCTACAACAATGGTTTATTTTTATGATGGTGTGATTGGACTATGTATATTGCCGACATGTGACTAAATTAAAAATGCTTTCGCAGAACTCAGCATGACAAAAACTAACATTTTTTTTACAACACCACAGACAGGTAATTAGGAAACGTTTTTCCTTATTACCTGTCTGTAGTGTTGTAAAAATAATTTTTCGTTTTTATTTTGTTGAATTGTGTGTGTGCGTTTTAATTTATTCTCATTGTCGGCAACGGATAAAATCCAATCTCACTATCATAATAACCTGAAATCACCAATGCCAATAAACTTCTTCCTTAAAATAATATGATAATTTTACGTAAATTTTGCATCTTAAAGTTACTCCTCGCCAGTACAAACATTTCTACAGTAATGCGTTATCAATAAATGTCTTCAAGCGTAACAAAAAAAAAGCTATTATATTGTATTTTTCAAAGGTTATAAATATACATGAAACTCCCAAGATATTAAAAAAAATTTTTAATTGATACTGGTGCAGACTAGACATAATTCTTTGTTGGAAAAGACGTTCTATTGTTAAGTGCCGTATGAACTTTTATGGCTTCTTTAAATACACAAACAAACTTTAATAACGAATACAGTATAAAGTCCACTTACTACTTGCATCAATACTATAAGAAACGAACACAAATTTGTAAGACGGAATCTTTTGATGTATAATGCATAGAAAAGCGAACTAATGAAGAAGAAAGGACTGTAGAAACAAGTTGTCTTATGAATTTTTGGTGCCGCTCCAACGTCGTTTACGGAAAGGAAATAATGTAAATATTTTATAGCTAAAGTGATAGAACTTCTCAGCACTATAACACTCTTAACGATGTAAAACAATAATTATGTTACGTTACGACTCATAAATTTGACTATCCGTGTCTTCGGGTTAATGTACAACAGTTCAGAAGACAATAATTTTATGTTTGCCACAGCATTTAACAAGTAAAAAAGTGTCACTTCTTATTGCAGGATACGAGCTTCCACTTCCACAGATGAAGCGAAGAGTCAGTACGTTAAATAAATGGATTCCCTTTGTACTCTTCTTATTGGCGTAAAGCTATATCTTTTTAAAATATTGTTGGAATATATTTCACGTAAGTTTAATATTATCAAGAATTTTTATATCAAGTTAAGAGATTTGTCAATGTTGTTTATGTATAAAAAATTGATGTAACTTTTAATGTTATTAATTCAGTGTCATTTTAATTTATAATTAGGGGCAGACTCGAGAATTCATTGGCTTTCTCTGCAGGAATATAGAAGCAGCAAAATAACCCAGCCGTACTGCCAAATCACAGAAACATAGAACAAATTGTTGGACTTAGAAACGTGAAATGTTAAGGGTGCTTTCCCCTTAGGGTGAAGGCACCTATTAAATGTGGGTTTGACGAAATAAAACGAAAGAATAAGGGTAAAATATAGTATAAGTGAAATATTTTATATATCATTAAAACATAATATCATATAGCTTCTTGCTTTGTAATAACACATAAAAACACTTAAAACCCGTTTGAGCATTTTTTAAAATTCAAGTATTAAAATTGCTACAACTGGAAAATATATGTTACCTTGGATTCAGTAGGAATCCCTAAATGCCATGAGATACTCTGGCGCTTAATATTTTAGACTCTTTTTTTCCATATAGTCTTTAAAAGCAAATTCCATATGTCATATAAAATATTTTAATTTAGACGAAGGGTTTAGCCGTCTACACAAACTCTGTTTAACATCTGTCTGACAAACACTAATTCAGTTACAAATTCTAATTCTGGGTGTGTAGCAGAAAGAAAAATATAAAATTTTCAATCTGTCACACATAAAATTCCTGGCGTACAAAGCCACAGCCCAAAAAAAATTGCTTTTAATTGATTAATCACAAAAAATAACATTCCTGGGAGTTGAAGCTGCGTCGTGAAATAATTGAGTAATTGAATGACACGGAAAATTATTTTATTTATATTGCTAATTAAACAGATGGAATGTTCGTCGATGTCATTAAGCTAACTTATAAAAATATAGGCCAATAAATATTATATTAATTCAAGTAATATAAGTAATGTGGTGAATAATGTAGTCAAAAAAATTTTGTAGGATATGGTTACAATGATTTAGCTGAATAATGCATTGAATTGAAATGGTATGTTCTGGCGAAGTGATCAGTAAAGGTATCAGGTTATTTTTTGAGGATATCAGAAACTGAATTTTGTAGGCTATTACAGATTCCACCATGTAAACTTCAAGTGATGTGCTAGTATTTTTAAGTTAAATTTGACTACCAATTTATAGATTTAACTAGTATTATTACTAAACGATCGCTATTGTTTCAGCTTGACACGAGTAAATATGGAAGTGAGCGCTCACATCTCCATACACAAATAGAGAAAGGATATTTTGGTATAAGCCTAGAAACTACTTTGCAAGAAAATAAATCTTAAAAAGCTAAGCATTTGCTACGTATTAATAGCCTTTAAAACAAACCGTCTCAGGAAGTGAATTATTTATAGTAACCTATAAGTGAACTAAAAAACTTGAAAGTTCACATTATTTTAAAATATTGCGGGTGTGTTTGGATTCTAGATTGTTTGTGCGCCGCCCTGCACTGCACGGAGGTGCTATAGTAGATCCTTAGACGTAGTGCGGTGTTCCTCATAGGCGTGACAAGGACTGGTTCAGGTACGCAAATCACCATACATCAGGAAATGGTTGAGATACACTGGTGTTGTACTCTGTGGCTTCCAACCCCACAACACGTGACAGGGCGGTACTCACGATAGTTTACACTATATTTGTTGGCTTAATAGTACCGCAGATATATCTACGCTTTCCCTGGCTACAATTGATATTAAATTAAGGCGTTGACACCTGAGTACTTGTAATGGGTCCACCCGTTATCAGAATACTGTCCAACTATTGTCATGCCTGCTATGAGANGTTGACACCTGAGTACTTGTAATGGGTCCACCCGTTATCAGAATACTGTCCAACTATTGTCATGCCTGCTATGAGAGAAAGGTTTGTTCCAGTAAACAAAATATGTGTTTTATAGGACAAATAATGTTTAGTTGCCCCAACCAAATATTTTGTTGAGTAAACAGAACTTTAAAAGCAGAAAAATTCATTTAGTAAATATAACGAACTATACGCTTGAATAAACAAAACCTGTGTGTTGGGCAGAAAGAAATTAGACTATTAACAAAGTGTTTTTTTTAAATTAAATGTATATAGTTGTTTGGCCACTCATTTGATTGCTTTGTTCAAAAAAACAGCTCGTGAATTTATTTGGAATCTTGGTGACAGTGCTTGTTAGCGAATTAATTAATGCTCAATAATTGTATAAACACGGTATAAACACCCTAATAAACAAGTTCAACAAGAAATTAATTGAGGCTGTAAATCTTGAAATTTTTTTGCGCGATGTCCAGTTTTTGAATTGGGTATATTAAAAATAATTCCAATTCGATTTGTTGTGTCTTTAGCTGAGGTCGCATAGACGTAGCGCTCAGGATTGTTGCTCTACGTTTGAATATCTATCGGGTCTATGACCGTTTTTTTATATTAAACGAAACTTTTATATAGGAAGAGCAAAACAAATTTTTAGTTTGAATAAACAAATGCATTTTTGGGAAAACAAAATAAAAACAACAGAGTATTTATTTATAACTATAAAAACAATTAATTTGTTTGTGGCAAACAAAATTATAATTGTTTCAAGAATGTATTTATTTCAGTGTGTGGTGTTCCCGTCTTTGTGTTGTCTCGCCATGGACAGCAGGTTTTCGCCAAGGAGGACCGGCTGTCCTAACCAACAGTCATGATTGTTGTCGCTTCAGCCGGCAGGAAGGGTTGAAAGTTGACGTCCTTCTTAGTGAGCGAAATGGCGTAGGTAACGCAAATTCAAGACGAAGCAGCAAGCGGGATCATATCGAAAGAACGAGACGCACTGTCGGAATTTTCCCTCGGCCACCGCGCACACAAAGAACTGTATCCTGGTTTACAAAAATATTTTGTTGATTGCCAACGAACTATTTTGTCGGTGTAGATATAAGAAAAAAATTTTTTTGAGGCACCAAAAAAATTTTTTTTGGTTAGATAAATATTTAGTGGTAAACACAAAAGGAATTTTTTGGTTACCAATAAATGCAATGTTTCAGTAGGCAATAATGTGTTAGCCGCAGCAGGAATGGTGTGATTCTTGCAGCAATACTGGCTAGTCGGGCTAACGACATTGTTCTGATTTTTGCGGGTTTCAGCAGGAACGTATGTTAAAAAGCCTCGTCAACAGAAAGATCAAGAAAGGAATCACGCAAACTACTTTGTTAAGGAACCAGTAATCCCCTGCAGTAATTTCAGACAACCGTTTAAGACAACACTTCAGGATAGCCGGCCACGGTATCAAAGCCGGGTTCTCTAGAATGAAAATTCAGTGTTACCGCTGTGCCACCCCTCTTGATGTTAAGAGCTTGGACTTGAACGTTCCCATGCCACATATCTAAGAAATTGGCACACATGCCAAGGTCTGAACACTTCACCTCACGGAAAGATTATTTGTGCTCTTATTTAAGTGTACCGTTTACTTTATTTCAATAAAGGGCTTATGGAATATATCCTTCATTATTTTTTAATATCCCTCATTTATTGATGTGTAACCAGATGGCAGGAGACCAGACGAAAAGGTGGCCACTTCACAATACGCCAGCGCGCGTGCGCAGAATATAACGGATGCAGTTTCGCACTCGCAGAAAAATGATGTACTCCGGACGTCACGAATGCTATTACTGCCAACTAATGCCAGGTGGCAGACAATGAAGAAGTTTTCAATACACAATTTTATGAGCACTTAATGGGTATAGTTCTTGCCAATCTCCATTTTATTGTGCATTACAATATGTTTTTTACTTGGAAAAATACTTCGCCTTGAAAAACATCCGCCAAAAGTTTTTTTGGTGAAAAGATAGTCTTTTTGCGGTTTATTCGCATTTTTTAATAAAACATTTAAAAAATCACCCTATGTATGATGTGTTTTATACTTGTGTTAGCATAAAAGTATATCATTTTTGTTAAATTGAATGTTCGCTTATCTTTTATCTACAAATTAAAATATTTCATTTCTAAATAATATTAATTAAAAAAGGGAAATAGAAGTGTGTTGGTAAAGCCGAGTTATAAACAGTGTTTATGCACAAATTTTATTCCTCTAAGTGCGTATGAATGCGGTGCACCGTCCCTTCGTTAGAATTTTTTAGACTCGGTTAAGCTATGTTTACATGAGGTGGAGGATTATCCTGGAAGTAGAAATTTTGCAGGACTTCAGAAAATTGTAAAGTAACTCTGAAGGACTTATAAATATTTTCATTAAGTGCAGGGCCTCCCATCGGAAGCCCCAATGACGGGAGTCTATACCACTGGGCAAACCGCGGGTAGATCAGTCCTCACTGTTTCCATTTTACAGAATTTCCGCCATAACTTGGAACAAAGTTTTATAATTTATTTTGGTCATCCACAAGCCATAGGGAATTGCTTTGCACATGATTGAAAAATGTTTTGCTATACTATAGTGCCAGGATCATTTCTGTAACCGCAANTGGAGGATTATCCTGGAAGTAGAAATTTTGCAGGACTTCAGAAAATTGTAAAGTAACTCTGAAGGACTTATAAATCTTTTCATTAAGTGCAGGGCCTCCCATCGGAAGCCCCAATGACGGGAGTCTATACCACTGGGCAAACCGCGGGTAGATCAGTCCTCACTGTTTCCATTTTACAGAATTTCCGCCATAACTTGGAACAAAGTTTTATAATTTATTTTGGTCATCCACAAGGCATAGGGAATTGCTTTGCACATGATTGAAAAATGTTTTGCTATACTATAGTGCCAGGATCATTTCTGTAACCGCAANCATAGGGAATTGCTTTGCACATGATTGAAAAATGTTTTGCTATACTATAGTGCCAGGATCATTTCTGTAACCGCAAACAGAAAAAAATAGTTATTTCTTGCCAGCAGTCACTAATTAAAAATTATTAAACGGTTATTATTTGTAATCGTTTAATTATTGTTTCGAAATTATTACTTATGCGGTTTTGTGCAAAAAATTTCGTTTAACATTCTAAAATGAAAGTTTTGACAAAAATAGTTAAAATCCGAACTGGTGGGGCTGTTGTATCTTAACAGGGTCCCAGGGGTCCGTGAGCTTCTCACGCCGTCCTTCTATCATGGCTATCCGAACTCGATTCTAGGCGATGTCATCTAAGAGTCTCGCATGTGGGAAATGTGGACGCTGACGATGACCGGCGCATTTACTCAGAGATCTCCTGTTTTCTCGGCCTTGCATTCCGTTGTTGCTTCATGATATTTCCCCGTTCCATACGTACGGGTACCATCTCAAGAGTTCCTCTCTTGTGGTTCACACCGTCACCCTCGTGTGCCAGCTTGTTTCCATTTTTTCATACTGTGTGTCAAAATGCCGGAATACGTGGCTTATAATTACTCAACCATTATTATCATTTCTGTTATAGAAATATGTCACTGAAATTACTAAATATCTTTAGAAAACCTCGCTATACCAACGGTTTCGAAATAATTTTCTATTCTACCATAACTTATTAAATGGTTTAGGCATTCGAAAATGATAAAATAGATATTAAATTTGGTGCGGTATATTCATTTATATCTGAGGTTAGGTTTTATATAAGCTTCATTTTTCTGGTTTTACTCACCCCTAAAATATGATGATTAGAGAGGTCATTAGCGAATTAATTAAACAATCGCCAGTTCACGAAACATGGTTTCACAAAATGACAAAACTCTCCTTAAACGATATAATGTCGAAATTTATAAAAAAAGTACCTAATTTGCTATAGTTTCATAATCTTAAAATCGTCTTCTCTGCCATTACTTGCCTATAAAATAGTGTAATAAAGTATTCCTAATATGTTAATCACTTACTATTTCAAACAGTTCTCCTATCTTCATGAATGGCGAGTGTCTGATGTCAATATAAAGGACTTTAATTATTATATAAGTTCCAATAAAAGAAATCTGTTTGGTTCATAAACTCATGAGCAGTTGATTTGGAGATACTTGCCATTTTGGCCAAATGGCCCTGTGGTCGCCACTTTAAAGTGAATATCACTCATCCACGCACGATCAGGATGTCTCCCGACATTATAATCACGGTCTAAGTAACATTCGGGCACACAGGGGTAAAGAAACAAGATCTCGGCGTATTACATTGTGAGCAGGTCGTTGGGACCAGATGTATGAGTCACTCCGACTCCGATTTCGTGCAGCCATTGCAATTTCCGCGTGCCGCCGTGTTATGAGTGTACTGTAATTAATTGATTAAGATGTATCAACCCCCACCGTCACCAGGGACAACATCCGTGGAGTACAATGTATCGAACACAGTGGTTGAAGTGAGCTAGCTCGGTTGGTAACAGCGGATAGACAGGGCACATTGCAGCATAACACTCTCCAACTCAATGCTGGACCACAACGACTTGTTAGCGACTTTACCATTCAGAATCAGCTCATCGCTATGGGGTACAGAAGCCACCGCCCTACTATATTACATTTGCTCACCGCACCTCACTGACGTGGGTGCGTGAAAACTGGCATTAGACCCTCGAACCATGGATAAAGGTCACCTCGACGGATGAGTCGAGGTACACGACGTTGGCAGGGTACGAGTGCGTCCCCGAGCATGAATCAAGGGATNGGTCACCTCGACGGATGAGTCGAGGTACACGACGTTGGCAGGGTACGAGTGCGTCCCCGAGCATGAATCAAGGGATCCCTCATATCAGCAGGGTACAGTTCAGGCTGGTAGAGGTAGTATCATCGGACGGGGACTGTTTACGTGGGGTTGAAAAGGTGCAGTGGTACACAGTGATGACAAATACAGCTACCTGTTGGCATTTTTTCTGTGTGTAACGCATGGTAAGGGGAGCTGTGACTCCAGCAAAACGATGCACCGCCCCACCGCTCCCGAATTGTGACCAAATTGTTGGATGAACAGTCCATAGACTGGTGTAGCCCCCGAGATCACCTGGCTTCAATCATATTGAACACAAATGGGACGCTGTCGAGAGAAATATGTGCATTGTAGACCCTGGTATGACTGATCTCCATGCATTGTGGGAGGCTGTGGAGTGGTCATGACTCANTTGTGGGAGGCTGTGGAGTGGTCATGACTCAGTACGGCTTCTGATGGCTTCCAGTGCTTTGTGAGTCCCTGCAATACTGCTTTGCCACGGTCATCAGGGAGTAAGGGGGTGCTGCAAACTGTCAGGCTGGTATCTTTAATATAACTGCTCATGAGTGTATGATTTGTAGATTTTGCATCTTAGCCTAAATTTTAAGGGGGCAGTTTTGGAATTGAATCATATATTCCAACCGCATTATAAATGCCGGTTTTCATTCAGGAGACATATTCTATTTAATAAATAAATGTTATTATANGTCATAACTCAGTACGGCTTCTGATGGCTTCCAGTGCTTTGTGAGTCCCTGCAATACTGCTTTGCCACGGTCATCGGGGAGTAAGGGGGTGCTGCAAACTGTCAGGCTGGTATCTTTAATATAACTGCTCATGTGTGTATGATTTGTAGATTTTGCATCTTAGCCTAAATTTTAAGGGGGCAGTTTTGGAATTGAATGATATATTCCAACCGCATTATAAATGCCGGTTTTCATTCAGGAGACATATTCTATTTAATAAATAAATGTTATTATANATATATTCCAACCGCATTATAAATGCCGGTTTTCATTCAGGAGACATATTCTATTTAATAAATAAATGTTATTATATGTTCTATTCATGTGGATAAATCAGGTTACATTTTAATATTAGAACATAGTCTTGAGATTAAATTAACCATGTTTTTGTTCAGATCAATTTTTTGCTATATTTTGAACGGCGTATTGTTCTTATAAATTAAATAACGACTTTTAGTGATGATAAATGCAACATTAGATTATAAAACTTTTCTCTCCCTCTCTCTCTCNTATAAATTAAATAACGACTTTTAGTGATGATAAATGCAACATTAGATTATAAAACTTTTCTCTCCCTCTCTCTCTCTTTCACTCTCTCTCTCTCTTTCTTTCTTTGAAATTTTTACCAGTGACAAAATGTAACCATAAGTATANCTCTCTCTCTTTCACTCTCTCTCTCTCTTTCTTTCTTTGAAATTTTTACCAGTGACAAAATGTAACCATAAGTATACTACGCACGATAAAGAGCTATTCAGTAGAAATTATGTTGTGTAATTTCGTTGACAAGGTATTGTGTTGTGTGTATTAAGTTCTATAAAAAAATATTCTTCCTGATTAATGCTATATATAAACTCTTTGTTTATGTTATTTTTGATGGATTATTAATGCATTACAAAAATTTGCGGTTTGCGTTATGTAAAAATCGCATAACTTTATCGCAGAAGTAAGAGTACATCCTTCCAGGTGATATGTATAATCCGAAAAAAAGGTGAAAGAGTACGTAAAACATTAAGTGTCATTTGAAGAATTAAAAACACATTACAGAAGATTAACAAGATTTGAAGATCCTAAATATTATTGTTCTGGTACTGAGTTGAAATTAAATAAAGTAACATTTTGCATTAGCAACACACTTAATAGAAACTACTTTTATTTCAAGGGTGTAAATAATGTTTAGTAAATCGTTTATGTGCAAGACATTCAAAATTATTATACGAGCTAAGTTGGCCATATTTTGTAAGTTTTGTATTTCGCGTAAAAAATTTGATACCTGAAAATAAATTGTGTATTTCTTTCTTTAAGGTAAAGGTGCAAAACTACGATAAAATTGAAAACACATTAGATTAAATATAATATTAATTTAAAAAAATTACTTCCTCTTTAATTTCTTACGAAACGCATGATAATAAAAGCAGATATTAATCAATTAAGTCAATTTAAGAAGTTATCAGCAATCAGTGATCAGCAATCCAGGCTATGTTTGTGTGTGGTAACAAATTGGATCAAGTACACTCAGAATGATGAGGTCCGATGAGACCAAAACGATATGGAATTAGAGCAGTGCCGGAAAATATAGGAGAGGGGGAAGCTAAAAATACCTGAGAAGATCCGCCGACCAGCGGCATTATCCAGCACGATTCCGAGAACGACTCCGCCTGGAATGGAAGCCGGTTTGCCTTAGTGGCACGCGAACCCCCTACACAAATGTAAGACGATAACATCTTGTCGATGTTCTCTGTAAGTGTTGATATTTTTTCTCCAAAATTAAAATTTAGGGTTATATCTTGATATGTATTTATTCTTTTCCTGAAGAAACATAGTTGATAAAAAATTTGAAACATTAAAACGTTTGTGTCCTCCTGAGTTTTGGAATAATGGAAAGGAAACAATATCTTGAAAAAATAATTTTTCCAATAATGTTAGTATTCTATATTCATGTGACTTATATTTTGTATTATTTAAAATATGTGAAAGCTAATTGGATCGTACCATACAAATTTTTTCGCAAGGATATTTGAAAACTTTTAGACGAATTCATGTTATTGTTATCTAAGNTTGGATCGTACCATACAAATTTTTTCGCAAGGATATTTGAAAACTTTTAGACGAATTCATGTTATTGTTATCTAATTATTTGTAGTAACATTTACATTTTACTTGAATAATTTTACTTATGTCTACGAAATATCGTGTTATATTTGCACCCAACCAAAAAAATACCCAAGTAAACCCCCATTTATTATTGCAGATTCGGATTANTTGGATCGTACCATACAAATTTTTTCGCAAGGATATTTGAAAACTTTTAGACGAATTCATGTTATTGTTATCTAAGTATTTGTAGTAACATTTACATTTTACTTGAATAATTTTACTTATGTCTACAAAATATCGTGTTATATTTGCACCCAACCAAAAAAATACCCAAGTAAACCCCCATTTATTATTGCAGATTCGGATTANAAATATCGTGTTATATTTGCACCCAACCAAAAAAATACCCAAGTAAACCCCCATTTATTATTGCAGATTCGGATTATACGTCTATATATATGGTTTTTTAAGAAACAGAAATAGCGATTCGTTGTAGATGACGTTGTAATCGGTACAACTTAGGTAATTTTTGGTTTCGTCCATTGGGTACCGCCAAGTTATCATTCCGGAAGGAATCTGTGATACAAACGACCACTCTTATGTCTTAGACGTGTTGTTCGGCCTATGTATATAAAATGGTATTTCTGGGAGCGAGAAGTGGATAAGCATCCCGTTATTTCTGTTGCAACGCTTCATGCATCAACGTTCACGAAATGTAGCCTGTATGCAGATGTAACAGGCATTACAAAACAGGACACTTGCAAGAAAATTACCCGAAGAAAGTGGACCAACAATTTTACAATGGGAATATACAAAATCAGTAAAATCACAGATAGGTTGAAAATATATAACATGAAAAATTGTATCCATATACCGGTTCCGCATTGCCTTAAAAAAAAATTTATTTTATATGCAACCAGATGAAGAGATAATCATGTTCATTCTGAATATGAAATTTACTTCAATTTAATATGTAGGTGCGGCAGAATATATCTCAAACTAGTAATGTAGAGGTATTCTTTCAAGAAACAGTGGTATATGAGCACTGGATACATTTCTATTAAATGACAGGTAATCCCTCTCACATAGCTCAGTTTTAGATAAATTTCGATTTTTTTACTTCGACAAATTTAATCGTCCAAAAGATTAATTTTTTTTAGCAAAAAATCATGAAATTTTGAAAACATTAGGCGCTATTAAACTTATACATTTAAAACAAAAAACAGTGACGGAAATACTTAACAGTTGATAAAGATAAAATATTTGCATAATATTCTATTAAAAGTTTACACTAACACAAGAAATTCGTTGTAACTGTTACTAAATATAAAAAAAAACACAAATATATGTTCCCTACAAAGTGTAACGCTACGCTCTCTTTCACAACTTTTGGCAAAGAGGACATATATTTTTTTTTTTTTGAAACCCGAAGGGACAGATTACAAGGTCTCTAAAAGAGGACATGACCGGGTAAAGATGACGCCTGGTAACCCTACCCTTGCCACCCACCATTAGGGTTCTTGTTTTAGGTAAATCTCCTTGCATATCATGAAAAGGTGCATTGTAGTTGCAAATGGGAAGGTCCATTGTTCATTACAGATTAATTTAGCACGTATTTAAAAGTACACAATGTAATTGAAAAGTGTACATGTGAGGTGTCGTCACAGAGAATGCATAGGTACACTGTATGGTAGGTGCACCACGTTCCGCCGCAGTGCAACCGCGTACTTGGTTCCTATATCACATTCACGTACCCCTTTATGTTATGCGGGTCAAATTGGGCATTGACGTTTATCGCGGTAAAAGTACTGTACATCAACAGTATCTGTGTCCACGATATTTTGTCGAACAGTCTATTGATCTCTTCCGTTGTATTTCTGTGTCATTTATTAGCCAACTTTCCGAAGGAGAGGAACGCTTATGGGATTACTTTCCTCTCTGTGTCTGTTAGTGTGTGTATGTATTAACTAGCCACTCATTTTCAAAATGGTGGCCATGCAGCTATTTTAGCTGTGTTTGTTATAGCGTTGAAATAATCTAATTTATTTCAACATATCTATGTATGTTGGCTTTGCATATTATAGCCATCAACTGTCCCAACAGAAAGTCTCTTTTCTCCACCAATTTCAATACAGACACATCTCAGGAAGATCCAAGATTTTACCAAATTTGGCAAACAAGCAGCACTGCAGCAGGCCATGTAAAATGATATGTTCTAAGTGGTTCAGGTATTTATTTTAAAAGTGGTGTCCATATACACATACTCAACGTAAGTATGTTACATCTACTAAACTATACGAATCAATTTTCAAATTTATTTGTATGCTGACAGTATATATTATACAGAGGGGAAGTAAAAAAAAATTTTACTAAATTTTAAGGTCTATAATAATAAAAAAAATCAACCTACAATTTTAAATCACCAATCAAATGAACCATGGAAAAGTGAAGTTTGTTAACCATATATTCATAAATGTTCAATGTGACCACCACGAGCGGCCCAAACGACATCTACACTCTTGTCAGCATATCCGGTGTTACGGTTTGGATGGCGTCCGTAATTCTGGTTTTTAAGTTGTCGTCAATGTTAGCCAGCAGTGGTCGTCGAAACACTTGATTTTTTATGTACCCCCATAGGAAAAAAACGAACGGGGTAAAATCCGGGGTTCTTGGAGGCCAGTGATGAAAAGCCTGGTCACCAGCTGCTCCTCGACTAATCCAGCGTTGCGGCAACTTCTAAATTAGGAAACAATCACTCTGTAATAATGTCCAAATAAGGGATTGAAGTAACATTGGGCACCAGAAAAAAAAATAGGCCTAAAATTGTGTCTTTGGACACAGTGCAAAAAACTCTCTCTTTGGGGGAAGTGCGCTTATGTTCAGTGGTCTCATGTGGATGCTCCTGACACCGTATCCACACGTTGTGCCGGTTCACCTTACCATTTGTAGTAATATCGCTTCATTGCTAAAATCCAGCTTAGACATGAAGGCATCGTCTACCTCGTTCCAGGCAAGAACGAACGCTCAGAAATCACGTATCAGTTCTTTATCCCTTCGGTAAGAGCCTGTACAAGCTGTAACCTATATAGTTTATACAGCAATCGCTTTAGCAACAAAGTCCATACCGTTGATTGAGGGATTTATATTTTCCGGCAGCTTGTCGAGTTGATTTTTCTCGGACAGCGAACGAACGCTTGTTGAATCCGTTGCACATTCTCTTCGGCCTCATATGGCCGCGCGGAACTTTTGCCTTTGCAAAGGCACCCTGTGTCATGGAACTGACGAAACAAACGTATTATACTCCACCTATCGGGAGGACGAAGTCTGTATTTGCGACGGAATTCACGTTAAACAGTCGTAACCGATTCACATTTATCAAACTAAATAACACAGAACGCCTCCTGTTGTATCGTCACCATCGTGACTCGGACTAACACACAATACACACTCATAGTGCGACAAGAGATGCTCCCAGTGTCATCTCTCGGCACATTAAAAAACATCAGACCATCCCCTTCACATTGACATGTCGAATGCAAGCTTGCTTCCCCCTCACCATCTCAAAACGAGTGTTACGAACGCCATCCAAACCATAACACCGGACATGCTGACAAGAGCGCGGAAAGAGTTTGATTATCGCAAAGATGTCGTTCGGGCCACTCATTGTAGTCATATTGAACCTTTATGAATGTATGGTAAACAAACGTCATGATTTCACGTTTCTTTTGATTGGTCATTCAAGGTTCTAGGTTGTTTGGTTATGATATTATAGACATTCAAACATGAAGTATTATTTTATACCAAACCTGTACTTTTACAAAGTTCCCTTTCTATTTTTTATGAATAGTTAAAAAAAAATTTTCTAACATTTCACACACATCTGTGCATACATTCGTTGCTAATCGCTCCATCTTCACGACTGAAATCTTTACAATGAATTTATATTTGCCATCTTTCACACCCATGGGGCGTTAACGACGCGAGTATAGGTTGCTTGAAGGCGTGAATCCACACGTGAGGCCCACGTCCTCCAAGTAAACATGGCTTTAACTACATGCGCCATGACTCATCCTGGCGGGACCGCTTCCTATAGCAGTGTAGCGCTTACATTAATGGATCAAGGGACATGGACTGCGATATTGGGTCAATACTAGCACCACAGTGGAGGGAAGACTGGAAATTTGAGTGCAAGTCTGAAATCAATAAAAGTATTTTATTCATATACCAAATTAATTCAGAAGATTTGTTTCCTAGGCACCACTTGCACTGAGTAACGAGTCCATAAAGATGCACAACACACGTAGAAAAAACCAACATAAGAATACACGGATTTGAATCCGCAGACATAGTAACAAAGAGCCAATTTGTGATTGAAACACTTCACATTAGGCCTTTCACAGGTTTATCAAATGTTACTTACTGCTGCGAATGTATTAGTAACATGCAAATAAGCCTCTTATGTCATGCCAACTGTAGTTTTCTTCTGGGGACATACTAGCAGCAAAACTGTAGGCCACTCATCGCTTGCGAACCGTTACTTACTGCTGGGGATGTATTAGTAGCATCCTAATGGGCCACGCATGGCTTGCCAACTGTTCATTACTGCTGGGGACATAATGGCATCATAACTACAAGCCTTTTGTGGTTTAATAACTGTTGTGTATTAAAGAAGAAATGTTATCAGCCAGATCATTTGCCACTTATTGTATGCCAACTGTTGCTGCTGAGGACATATTAAAAATTATTTCATATGCTATATATGGCAAGCCGACTATATTATGTTTTGCAGTAGCAAATAGCATATGTTAATTCATTTCATTTTGTATTTCATGCATATATGAAGTATCATTATTGTGTGACATTGGCAATACAAAAAAAATATTTTTAGACAGGAAACCTGCAAATCATTAAACGTAAAAATTTGTTATTTTATATTTTTAATTAGTCCTAAAATCTCCCTGGTACAGAAATGCTAATCTTTTAAACAAAATAAATAATTTCCAGTATTGACTTGTGATACTAACATAAATTGTGTATAATGAAAAACAAATTATTGAACTTGCATGTGTAGAAAGCATTCAGTTTTACTTTAAAAAAATGTACATAATAACACAGTACAGTATTTGCTAGCATTCTAAACTGTTAACAAAAGGTTTGTGACTTCGATTCCAGGTTCTTCCAAACAAACCTGCTTACTGTTAAATTGTGCTGATGATATATCATTACTGTAACAAAATAAGTTTAATTTGAGTGCAGAATGTATATTTATATAGCTTTGAAAATGAATAGCAAAATGATTCTATGTGAGCCACAAGTGGCCAATAGCTGGGTTGTAAGTGAATAGCTGAGCTACCAGTAGTCAATAGCTGGATAACATGTGGCTTGTCAAGAGTTGACTGACGACATGTGGTTAACTTGCAGCAGGCCAGAAGCAGAAAGTGGGCCATTGCTGCCACACATGTCCTACTGATGGTGCTGACATGCTTGGGGTACCGGTGGTTACGCAGAAGCGGGCTGCTTTTGGGCAGATTGTGACTTGTCACATGGACGTTGTCTGAACGGTGACTCAGATGTGGCCAACTGCACACATCAGTCAAGAGTTATAATGTGGTCACAAGTAATCTGCGGGTACATTACTGTAGTTGACTGACGGCTAACTGATTAAAGAAAACAGTTTGTGGGCTTATCATGTACAAGACACTTTACACAAGTGTGCCAACCGACTTTTACTGCTTGGGTAGAAAAGTGAAAACGCTGCTGTAAATCACCCTCGTCTAAAGCCTGAAGAATAGACAGGTGATAAAGATGGAATTTCCGTTGGCGCAGTATGCGTAGCACACTTGTTTTACTTACTACAATTTACCTGGAAAGGTATTACGTGACTGTTCGCGGGTTTGCATCGACATGTGCCAACTCTTCATGTTGTTGTGCCTCGCCTGTAGCAGTCATTCGTTACATTCGTATTGTGAAATTCTAATGACCTCATGACATAAGGCCTATGCTAATTATTAGTATCGTTTGCTGTAAGGTAGTCGTCCGATTACGGATACATTTCACCATACGTTTGGACGTCTTTCTTGGCATTTCTTCTCCACTCGCCGTAAATATGTAGAGCTTCCAGTTTTGTCTCATTCGTAGTCTTCATTGTGAAGGCAAAGTCACACCCTGACGCACCACTGACAACAACAGATTACGGAGACTGGTGTTACACTTCTATAGGAAGTGGTCCCGCCAGTATGAGTCACAGCGAGTGTTATTTACTTACAGCAGTGAGTGCAGGTCCACTGCCCCATGATACCAGCCCACCTTACTTCATCATATTTGCACTTTATTTCCTGATGTTTCTGGATTTTTTTCCTTTGCATATGTTATATCACTGAATTCCTTTTTGCACGTACTTTCAGATGTCTCTGAAATAAATGTATGATTCCAGTTAAAAAATTGTGGTTCAATTCCTCTGCCCATACAGGTGTTATGAAGTCACCATGCGGCAAATTACTCACCTCTGTAGGTAATATTTCTTTAAGCAAAAACAGCATTTATTGATCTGCAAACTTTTCGGAATTTTTGGGGGTGTATACGTCCAGTGGACCACCTTGTGTTTTTGTTCACATATTGGATGACTTGTAGAAGAAATACTGAGAATTTATCTATATGATGTAGTAAACATGATTCAAGAGTTCTTCTATGTGGTTTTTTTACAAGAATACAAAAGTTACGTACAGTGCCGTGGTAATACTAGCCACATAATGTAACGAATTTCATCGTATTTCTATTTTTAAAAATGTCTGTATTATACTGTTGCGACGTCATTTTTTGCGCTAAGTTACTACACGTTAATGACATTTTCTTTGAATAGGGACTTGTGGTATGAGAATTTCAAGACAAAACTGATATTTTAAAATTCACGTTATTGTTTTATTACACGTAATATTTCACGTTTTATTAAAAATTACAACATTGTATATAGTATAATACCTCAAAAGGTAAACCAGAATATATTAATCGTGCGTTAATACCTCATTAATGAATATATCGGATTACATTGTATATTTTAGTAATAATCATTACCAAGTTTTTATGATTTTCTTTGAGAATAAAAGCTTATCATACTGGAATCAGAAAAATAATGACAGTTTTTAATAAGTAATAAAAACGATTCTGCGAATTTTTTTTAGTAGTTTGATAAGTGTGAATATATTTGCAGTTAGTAATAAAGACAATCCTACACATGTATTGAGGAATGGAAGTCTCAGCTGTGAATTTATATAAGAAATAAGTCCTATAAGATTATATAGAGTGGTTAAGGTAATTACGGACGAAATTTCTTGACTGAATTATTCTTGTAACACCTCCTGTTTCCTATCTGCCAAAAACAAGCTGTGTAATAAGATTTGTATGTGCCAAACACTTCAAAGTATGTATTCTCCGGGTGACGTTTTACAATTATTTCTAAATTGAGATGTTTAGACATTTTAAAATATTACAATAACCTGAGTGTTAATATTAAAAGTGTACACTTGAAATACTTAAAATTTTACTCTAGTGGAATTTATGTAATGCTTTCAGCCGTAAAACGTTTTTTGAACTCACTCAAGGCAAATATTTCATTTTAATGAACGACAAAACATAGGGAACTTTTAATAAACTTAAGTATGTTCCAACCCCTAGCGAATTTTACTTCTATGAGAGTAGAGAAACCAGCGCACGCTTACACTACCCTGTGTTTCCTTGCACCCGCGTACTCAGAGTACGTTGTGTAATTTAGTGGTTTCCATATGTCGATTTTCCAAGGATTATGCTATTGTTTTCTTGCAAATACTAGTATGTGTAAAATGCTGTAGGAAATTGGCATTTTGTCATTTGTTCTTATTACACACTAGCAATAGCTATAAGAATTATGTAGAGTCCTATAAACTGTATATCTATTTATATACTTACATATATATATATATTTGAGTGTGTGTTTCACTACAATTACTCTATAATTATCATTTGGAAATTCACCTACAATCCCCACACACGTAAATTAATTCAAACAGTAATAAATGAAAGCTGCGTAAATTTTAAGCACACTGCGTACCACAGTCCTACCTAGCAAAATTTCTGCAAGTAAAGGAAAATCAACTTTTATCTCCGGAACATGATGCACTACCGGATCAGACACATATTCTTATAATCCATGTGCCACTAAACCGATTGGTAGGTGACACAAGTAGATAACAACAAGCGGATAACAATTGGCCACAACTGTTGGCAGTGGTAACAAACGCTCACATTTATTGCTGTCAGCATTTATCATATAGTTAACAAACATGTCAAATTAATTAAAGTGATATTACCTTTTATTTTTAATACGCGTTATGTAGGATAATGCTGCCACAATTGTCATTAGATTTAAACAGAGGCCCTACAAGCAGGCGATATAAAATTGCCAACTATTATTTACTGCTGGGAATATATTATTAAAAACTAATGGACCATGTATGTCATGCTTCCTATTGGGGACATAATATCAGCAAGCTTAGGCGTCATTTGTGGGATGCCAATTGCTGCTTACTAAAGAATAAACATTATCAGCAAGTTTGTGGGTTATTTAAGGAATGCCAAATATATAATGTTTTTAAACCGCAAAAAGCTGACGTAAATTAATTTTAATTTTTTATTTAATGCATAGGTGAATAATAATTATCACGAGACATTCATAGCAATAATAAAAAATTGTTCCAACACTGGAAACCTGGATTTTAAATACCACCTGAAAGTAGCACAAAAGCAAATTATAGTATTTTAAACAAAAACATTAATCCTGGTATTGATTTGTGATACTTATATAAATTGGTTCTATAGCACTATTAATATTTCAACTTTGTGTCTAAAAATAATTCACATTTACTTAAAACGGTCTAAACTAATCCACGGTACAGTATTTTGCGACATTATATACTGTTAAATTAAAGGGGTGTGAGTTCAACTCCATGTACTTCCGATGTAATTGACCATTTATTAAATAATTCTAAATATGATATATATGATGATAAGAAATTAGTAATTTTTATTTGGGCGAAACAAAATTATTTTTCTCATTTTGACAGTTCATGGGAAGCTGGTTTCAAGAGGGCCACAAGTGACCCGCTTATGCTGGGTTTTAAGTGGGAATAGCCGTGCTATAAGTGGTTAATAGCTGAGTCACAAGTGGCTTGCCAACAATTGGCTGGTGACATTTGGTTAGCTTATAGCAAGACATAAGTAGTAAGCCAGAGGTTCACTTCTGCACATTCATGTCCCACTGATGGTGCCAGCATATTTGGACTACAATTGGCTTATCATAATAGTGCCGCTTATGGGCNGCCCACTGATGGTGCCAGCATATTTGGACTACAATTGGCTTATCATAATAGTGCCGCTTATGGGCATATTGTATTTTGCTAAATGGAAGTTGTCTGAACAGTGGCCCAGATATAACCACAATGGTCAAGAGGCATCATGTGGGGCACGTGCATCTGCGGGTTTATTACAGCATTTGACTGATTATGGANTAACCACAATGGTCAAGAGGCATCATGTGGGGCACGTGCATCTGCGGGTTTATTACAGCATTTGACTGATTATGGAAACAGTTTGTGGGCTGACCGTTTAGAAGCAGATTTGCACAAATAGGCCAACTGACTTTGCTACTTGGGAAAGTTTCACTCTCACTCATGCTATACACAATGTATGATTAACATGGCGGAACTCTGCTGCTCGTGAACATACAAATATAACTACAATGTATAATGTTCGTGCTGTATTATAACCACCGAACAGGTAAGGATTCCTACAATCCTTAAACTTTAAGAAATAGGTGTATCGATATATTGGAAAGTTTGTCGGAAATGTGTTCCTCAAATAAACCATTATTCTCAGATATTCATAAGTCGTATTTAGGGTAATATGCTCTTACAGCTGTTTGCAATAATAATACTAGGTGAAAAGTGGATAACATCCAAATTCCGTATGTTCTACAGAATACAGTGTGTGCGCTTGATGATGCTCACGATCATCTGTAGGTTTCTTCACAGTCACATTGTAGAATACACTAGAGTTGTATGGTCGAACATTGAGAATCAATTAATATTTTAACAGGAAATATAGGGGTGTCAATAACCAGTCAGGAATTAGAGGTTATTGTAATGTAAGAAGGTAGGTATTCATGCAGAAGGGAGATGTTATCATTTGGGAGAAGGTATGGAGACACTAGAACCTGTCTGGGTCAGCATTTTGGGGAGGATGAAAGAGGGAAGCAACAATTTTTTACATTATCTATAGGTGGCTGTTGATCGGAAATAAATCTGTAATGGTATGGTCATTGTACTAACATTTTCGGAAATATATTTCATTACTTCGCTTTCCCATTGAGACGCATGAAGATTAGAGAGATAGTTTGTTTATTTTCGAGCATTGGATGGATATATATGAGGTAGACGGGATATTTGACTTATACTTGGACCTTTAAATTGTAGAACGAGGAATAAAATATTTACAAAAGTAATGGGATAAAGGAGCATGCCTGATGTTTGTGGGATGGCGCATATGCTACTAGCCCGGTCTGTTGCCGTTTGCCTTCAGTTCTTTCCGCGATGGGTTAAACATTTAGGGAGCATNCGCATATGCTACTAGCCCGGTCTGTTGCCGTTTGCCTTCAGTTCTTTCCGCGATGGGTTAAACATTTAGGGAGCATAAGGGAACTCACGTGGCCAGGCATCTGCTGCTCACTGTACGATCGCATAAAGAAACACATGATTTTAGATTACGTTTNAGGGAACTCACGTGGCCAGGCATCTGCTGCTCACTGTACGATCGCATAAAGAAACACATGATTTTAGATTACGTTTATTGTTCACAGGTGCCAATCACAAAGGTACACGACTTCATATCGTGAGATGTGCATGCTGTTCACAGTCGTCTTCGGGGAGAGAAATTAACAATGATGCATTTGAAGGTGGTCCATTCAGTCAAACCGTATCGCGTGCAGCGACAGGCGTTGCGCATCTTCATTCTGGGTGACATGCCGTTTCTGTTTCCAAAGGCGTAGCTGTTGTCATCTGGAGAAGAGGAAGATGTGTTAGCTGGAGTCGCAGGCCACGTATATGTTTAATGTATAGAAGATGAGTCGGAAAAACACCGACAAACTACGACTACATGTTTCTTAAACTCTTAAAATTGAAACATTTGAAACTGCTCCACATCAGATCATGTGACCGCAGATCTGATGAAACTGCCCCAGATGAAGAAATAACGTTCTATTTCTATCATTTTAGGGGTTTTTATTCAGTGAATAAACAGTGATTTCTACTGTTTCCTTGTGAATTGCACTGGCTTGGTAGTGAAACCTGAGTGCATTCCACTGCTTCACAAGTAGTTAACAGCTCATTAATTAAGATTCAGCCAAATAATATTAATGATTGAAATTGCTGATTTTTATTTAGAGTGTAAGAAAAAAAAACACTGTAATTCCAACAAAATGTACCCAATTTAAAGTACAGAATGATTCCTAAGCGCATTACGCTCCCTAGGAAATTTAGCTGAAACGCTAATTTATTGTTAACATGACACAAACTATTTGAAATTGAATAATTATATCCTTGATGATATGCAGTTGAACGAATATCTGCTAACACAGCAAAACACGTTGCTGTTAACAATTTTGTCACAAAAAATAAAAGGGTTGCAACCATGTTGTCGCATAAAATTTCGTAATGCCGAAGCTTAATTGCTTTCCCAATAACGGATTATTATTCAGCATGTTCAAATTAACGAAAAGATTTTCTTGCATCCTCACTCTGAAGCCTAATGTTATCGATAAAATTGTGCGAAAATTTCGAAACAATTAAGTGACTTCACAATTTTCTTGAAACCGGTGGTAGCACAAGATGACCTTTTGCCAATAATACTTGGGTAATTAATAATCCATCACTAAATCCCGTTAACCTGTGGCATCCCGTTACCGTAAGAAAATAACGTTGCAGCAACTATTTTCTCTACGACAATATTTGATGGAACCAACAGGTTTTGCAGTGGTTCCAGATACTGTTAAACTACACATTATTCTGTAAGTTTTTGTCCATGTCAATTATGTTAACTAACATTTACAGTAAACTTCTGCTAACTACAAATTCCAGGTTGCGTACCGTCCGTACTAAGCCCAGTTGACATAGTTGCATATGCTTTCGACATTTTTTTTTTTTTATAATAGCAAAGTGTGTAAGTGTTTTTTCCCACTTAGTCTTCCTATTATATCATGTAGCCTTTTTAAAACTGTGAAAGTACGATTTTCAATTGAAATGCATGGAAATAGATATGCTCTCCTTACTTTATAGGCTGGTCGTGGTTATTTCATCACTTCTGAAATCAACCTTTTGACAAATGTTATTGCTCTTACCTGTACATTACTTGTTTAACGAGCACACTGACAGGCATTTCAGACATGTTCGTGTCTTAAAGATGAATTGAAAGTGTTTTATTAACATCTGATGACATTAAAATATTTCCTTTGGTTTCTGTTTTAATGCATGTCATGGTGAGAAATAATAAATTTGTAAAATATTCACGGTTCTGGTAATTTAACAGTTTCACATGACCGGCGCAGGAATAAAGTGATCAGGCCCATGGCAATGTTAATAGAGCACAAAGAGTAAGTGGAGTTGGGTGGAGAGATTTGGGTGGCTCTTCACATCGAAGTCTTGATAGCCGATGAGGGCGAAGCGAGGTGAGTACGGAGCAGTGCTGAAATGAAAGGGCGGAGGAAAGGGAGATCCCGCAAAAATCCGCTGACCGGTGGCAGCGTCCAACACGATTGGCACATACGCAAATACGGGACTGGCCTCGCCAGGAATCAAGCCCGGTTCTCCTATATGGGTGTCAAGTAGTCTTACCACTGCACCACTGCGGCCCCTCATAAAGTGTAAGAATACTTTTTGTGCATACAAACAGACCTGAAACAGGGCTTGCAGAAGTGATATGTTTACCATGGAGAGCGTAAACTAGTATTGGCAACAATGCGTAAAAAATGGTGCTCTCTACGGCGGAGTAACACACATAAAATGACGGGCTTTCAATTTCAGCCCGGTAGTCGTCAAACCTACAGTGCAACATTAAATGTGACCCTAAGGCGCCCGCCTATCTGGAGCTATTTTCGATTACTGAGCATAAGAAATAGTTCAGCTATTAGAGTGACACAGGCGCACGCAACAATTACCTGTCACCAATACGCGCACGGCATTGAACTAGCAAAACTAGCGTGAATGATATTCCTATTGCCGCAATTAAGTGGAAACTCTTTGATGTATGTTTGGATTCGCTATTTCAGTTTAATTAATAAGTTTTGACAGCCCAAATTATGGTGTATTATTGTACCCATTTCCTATCCATCCACCATATGTAAAATTGACAATTTTATTGACCGGATATTATTGTTCGTACGTTATTCGTCTGAACTTGTGAAAATTTAAGGAGTGTAAATAGGTTAGGTATATGTAAATTCAATCATTTTGTGTCAAATACTAAAGAAACAAAAATTTTAATAAATACAATTTTGACAGTTACATTTTTTAACAAGCAATGTTAAAACAATATTAATACATGGAATTACTTTTCCTGTCTTTGTGACAACTTCGTCAGGACTTTCCGCTCGCCATCAGAAAATGTTTGTGGCGGCAACACCATGTTGCACCACCCCATTTCACCAGGATTTTGCTTGCCCACCTAAACACAGCGTATCACGCTCGCTGGATGGGACGAGTTGGGAATCGTGATTTGCCACCTCGATCCTTGGACCATACACAATTATAATTCTGGCTTCTTTGAGGATTTATTTTTGCGTGTGTGTACGAGAAACCCGTAGCATAAGAATATATGACCTGTTATCGATAAAGTGCGAGACACACCTGGTGTTTTACAACATGTTCGCCAGTCTCTAATATGCCGCATGAACAAAGGCATTGAAATTGGAGCGGTACACTGCGAACATATTTTGTGAAATTTGTTGTAATACGTCACCTGCATAATCTCGATTGATGGAGCATTTGTTATATTTTGCTGTCAAGTAGTGACTTCAGTACCGATGATGTATTGTTACGTCATGGAATTTACATGGCTTTACACACATTAGTACCGAGTCATACTACTGGGCACAGTATGCCATTATCACAACTCGCAACGTATGTCAACACCTACTGCAATGTACATCACACATCATCACTGCACACACGAAATGTGTGTTTATTAGGGATAATGTCACAGCCAGTGCAAACAACATACTGTTTTATTTTTATTTACCCTTTGCTGCACAATCTGCCACATCCACAACTACACGTTAGTGTAGCACATTTCCTAATTCAAATCTGTTTGTTGCATGTTGGTTTCTGTCCATACTCATTCAGCAGCGAATCCCCGCTCTATTTCTTCGGGTGTAGGAAGAGTTGCCTACTCCCAAGTTCATAGTATTCCTACCACTGAACACCTAGTTTTTGTGATTTAAACGGGAACGGTGGTATTAAGAGCTTTGCAATTAGTCACCTTGTGTGCTCATTACGACGTCCTGGTTCATCCGATGGCATCCACAATACATTTTACCTCGAGGTGTAAATGTTGCATGAAACAAATGACGCCAACACCTATTATTTACATTATGGGAATGTGTACGACGTACCATACCTTTCTTTTATCCAAGATCTGGGTTTACTTAATCCGTATACCTATTTGTGTTCCTCAAACGCAAGTTTTTTGCATAATATCCCACGTGATATGCTTCTCGCTCACCGCCTTTAATAGCTTATACAGCCCTTATTATTTGAGATGAACCGTGGTTTCCCTGTATCAATCTTTCTTTGTTATGGTAACGAATCACATGTCCGAGTTTGTACATACGCTGAATAAACAGGTTCTATAAGGTTTTCATTAATATATTGGAGAGTAAACTGTCACCAACGAAAAAATGGCATAAAAGGGAAGGTGCAATTCAGGGATATTAGCATTACTGTTAATGAAAATTCTGTTACATGTTGTGCTTCTAGAAAACCAATGGAACTTATTGGTTTATGATTTTAATAAAATATGATGTTTGTAGGATGTCATTCACTGAAAAGAAATGTGTTACATACATTACTACATTATTAAAGCAGATTTGGAAGAGTAATTTTTGTTAAGGTTTGTTTAAAGCTTACATATTTAAGCTTAATCTAGACTTTTTTTCCCCAAACAATGATGGTACAATATACGATGCAGATTTATTTTGTGCAAGAAAGATTATTATTTATACTTTTTTTGTGTATGTGTGCCTGGAATCATTTTATTGCCCATCCAACAACTTAAACGGAAATTAGCAATATGACTACAAGCGAGACGCAATACTGCTCTTAGAAAGCCTTGTAGCACTTCAAAGGAGCATTGAACTATATGACGGATTCTGTGGCCAATAGAAGTTATGATTAAGAGACTTAAATATTTTTNTATGATAAGTAAGTTCAGCGATTAAAGTAGTATAGCTTATTGGGTAGGATAAATGCTCAAAAATAAAAAATTAGTGATATTGAAATGCAGAAGGAGTAAGTGAATTCTTGTACATAAAGAAGTTGGTAGGGGTTACGTAAAATGAAACTAATAAATTAAGAACAATATCAATTATGTGAGGTGTTCCAAAGTTTACACGTAAGTATAATTAATGAGTTATATAACCAAAACGACAACCATAAATTCGATTGTAGCACACTATGCCACTGCACAAATAATATTAACACATATCGGTTTTAAAACTCTGTATTTTAAATGATAAAGTAAATAAACTCATCAAGGCTCCCTTGAAATATAATTCAAATTAAGAATCACATAGAAAAAACATGAAATTATGAAAAACATTAGAATCAAATTTTTTCATGATCACAAATTTCTTGAAGTATTCATCACAAAACTTGATGAATTTATAAAATTTTAATACCACTTCGAAATAATGGAAGTGGTTAATTACTTTATGCCAAACTTTTAATTTCTATTAAAACTATTATTAACAAAATTTGACTAGATTCTATTTCATGAACAATTGAAAAGGAGGGCAGCAATTTAATCTCAGTAAAGCCTCTATTTATTAAAAATGCAAACATTAAAATTACTTTTAAAAAATTATCGTTTCGGCGAAGGCAGTCAAACGACCCATGAGAGCTCCAACCGAATAAAACTGTTGCAAACTTACCACATTCAAAACACATATGTGAAACAGTCCAACACGAGAGTCGTGGAGAGCACAAATAAATTAAAATGATTTAATTTTGGGCGGCGAACAAGACAATACACTTTAAATAAAGGTAACACAGTAACACTATGTTTTAGTTTAACCGAACCAGAATTTTTTCCGGCAACTGAAACCACAATTCTGAAAAATAAATAGCATTACTCCTTATCCAAGACGAACACAACTAATCCTCACAAAACATTAAAACATTTGAAAAGAGCCCAACAAACACACAGAAAACATTGTCCTCGACCCACCGTAAATAAGGCCCTAAAGCTCGGCGCCNTTTGAAAAGAGCCCAACAAACACACAGAAAACATTGTCCTCGACCCACCGTAAATAAGGCCCTAAAGCTCGGCGCCTTAGTTAACAAGTCGAATTCTGGTGAACCACATCGCGGCAGCTACGTCCAGGAGGAGGATAAGTGCGGTAGTTGAACCACTTCGATGTTCTCATGCAGGCGTCATTGTCAGGCGACGGCAGGGCGGGGAATAGGAAGAGTCCTTTTTTTTTACTAACTAACCTATTACTAAATATTAAGTGCTGTCCAGGGGTAGGTCTGGACTGTGTTGCGTCTCAGGGCTAAGCCCCATACGCCTACATGAGAGGGAATTTAGGAAAGGAAGCGTGCATCGGGGCAATGAGGGATAAAGCAGCTATTTCCAGATTTGTGGCCATGACTGCATCCCTGAGTGTGTAATAGCTGAAGCTATAACTAAGAAGGGGTAGGGGAAAAACCGGCATATACACCGTAAAAACCCTCCCGACAGGAAGGAAGTTCAAATCATATTAATGCATTAAAAAATACTAAAGAAGGCAGCAGGTGTGGATTCCACGCTCTTTAATGTGGAGTTGAAAATCTAGAAGAGAAAGAGGCGGGGCTGTGGACGCAAGCGTCCTTGATGGGAGACTGCTGTCAATATTTCTGTGCAGGCTCACCTGCACAACAATATTGCCAGCAGCTGTTGAATGCAGGGCCCCCCTGCTTCTCGTCGTGGAAGTCGGCGAACCGGGCAGCTCAGTCATGGCACCTACTCCATCTTCACTCTTCCGCGCTGACACCAGGATCTCCAAGCCGTGGGTGAAGGCAGGAAGCCCAATTGCAGGGGGAGCCACTCTCTCCCTCTTCCTTCAAAGTAGTCCGTCGGTCTGGGGTGAGCAGTGGCTCGGCGGGACATCCAGGACCTACCAGGCTGGAGGCGAGTGCAACTGGCCAAGGAGTGGAGGCTGACATCAGGAAGCTTCCGAGGTCCGACGCATTACAAGGCCATTCCTCACGCATTCGCAGTCAGCTCGCAGAATCCAGCAGTGAGGTTTGCTACACTTCGCAATGCTTCAGCACATCGAGATCCCCCTCCCCGCCTTGATCGTTGAGCTGCCTCCCAGCGATGCCCTTCGCCAACTCGTACTGAGCCGCCCAGGTCTCCGACGTCCACGACGACGGCGCTGTCGCACCGGCCAGTTGGTCCGCGGGCTGGTATTAGAGTATTCCCGGCCACCCCAGAGCCTGGGGACGCGACGAGTTGCGGAATAGTCGCCGCACCCAAGCTGCTGCAGTCCCGCCGCACTCACAGTAGTCCTTGGCCTTCGCTGGTCCCATGGGGCGGGCATATTCCTGAGTAGGAGCCGCCACGAGCACGATGTTCATCCCTCAGCAGCCTGGACTCGTAGGAAGAGCCCCAGCCGTGCAGCGGCTTAAATAAACTATCAGAAAGGAATAAAAAAATTACGACGCACGAGCGGATGGGAAAGCGTGGTTCTGTTGTACAGCGGAGGAAATAGGAGGGGATCCGAGCTGAGATAAGAGTTTACCTCTGAGTCGAGTTGGAAACAAAGAAAATGTCTTGCGCGAGGGGGCTCTCGCGTGTCGCAACACATTGCAATGTTCCTTCCGAAAGTCAATATGCGCGGTGCTGTATAATACGAAAATGCGCTGTAGTTGACAACCCTACGGAAAGTTGGAGTAAGTCAGTGAACATATTTATGGGCAGCTCTTAACATCGAGCTTTTGAGAGGATGAAGCGAGCGGAATAAAAAGGGCAAGGAAAACGGTACATATCCAAGAAAACTCGCTGGCGAGCGGCATCGTAAAGCATGATTCCCACGGAGGGGTACCATGTGACCGTAGCGACAAGTGACCGTACGACTGCTACTGGCTACTGCGCGCTGCTGGCACTGGCCAACAGCGTGAATGCCTGGTCACGGCTTATTTCTAACCAATAAGAGTACAAGGAGTCTACTGGAAGTTCGTACCTCTATTTTTCCGACCAATAATGAAACAGTATAGTAATATGTGGCATACGAAAGCTTCGTACGAAAACAGCACAANTCTATTTTTCCGACCAATAATGAAACAGTATAGTAATATGTGGCATACGAAAGCTTCGTACGAAAACAGCACAAAACTAAATCATAAAACGATACATTCCCGAGGCAAAATGTGCTGATGCGTCAGGTGGTCGTACGCGCCGAGTGGCCGAGGCGTCAAGCGACAGTACAGCTTCTGCTTCGAGGAAGAGTAGCCTTAGTTCAAACACAAGCGTTGTTTCGCCAAACCACGATATTATTTCTCCACCTACGTGGAATGCATTGCAAGAAACGTGGCCAGAGATTATTATGAAGCTAATAAAAACAATAATTTTAGTTTCATTCATATTTTACTTTAATGAATAAGCAGCTTGATTTTAGAAACACTGTGCTCTAATTATAACACTGGATATGTTTGTACGTGTTTTATTTGGCTCCAGACGGATATCAGTGATAGTAAAATTATTATTGCTGTAAGTACGCAGGGTTTGTAGATCTTCGCAATGACGGAACGTTTACCGCGGTCGCTAGGGCACTCCCTGCGAGACGTTCTAAGTAGTTGACGAGAAATATTAAACAGGAATTGATTTATGTATGTATTACATAAATACTTACGCTAAGCTACATACAAGCATTTTTCATTATTATTTATAAATTGAATGTATGCGGCAAATAATGTTTTACGAAACGGGTGCTACAAAATACAAGTTCTGCCGAGAATAATTTTAATTTGAAAAGTTAAAGAAAATGTGAAAATTTAAAATTGTAGTCTCTGATTTCGCCTCATTGGGAAAATTTAGTATTCTTAAAAAAGTAGTATTGATTAAGTCGCTTTATAAATGTTAGCAATATGAAACAAAGTAATGTTATGTGATATCAATTCGATTTTGAAATAATGTGTAAATTATTAGAAAAAACAGAATGATTCTAGAGGAGTTACCGCCACTCACATGGCTTATTCCTGAAGTCATTTGGAGGCAAATCTGTCGCATGGCTGTAGGTCCAGTTCCCAATATTTACAGCCTAATACGAAAAATTGGAAACGCAATACAGTGAAAAGCTCCAATATATTGCTGCGTGTGGGGATAGATGAAGGATATTGTGCACCAAAGAACTGCACAAACACGTGAGGAGCTACTTGCGTGCATCATGCATGCCGCCGCAGAGATAGTCGTGTGCAGCTACGTAGAACGACGCGTGCGGTTCATAGTCCAAGGTCTAAGGTATGGAGGTAGACGGAAACATTTTGAACATATCTTATTAACTTACACTCAATTTCGATGCTCAACTGTAAACAATAGAGTCTGTAATTACGTAAAAGCATTTACTTCTAATGGGGTTATTCTTTTTTCTTCACCTTTCCAATTTTTCGAATAACTCTGTAAATATGGGTAACATGACCTACATTCATGTGACACTCTTTGCTCCAAATGACTTCACAAAAAAAACCCCGTGAGTGGCGGTATCTCCTCGTGAATCAACCTGTATGTTAAAATGTTGCTATTATTTAAATTTTCCGGCATTCTCCACGTTTATATTTATTGCAAAATGTACAGAAAATGTTTTTAGGAAGTTAAGAAGATCAGTTGTTTGGCTTTAATTTTGCAGGATACACAACTTAAGGAGGCGGATTTTGGGTTCAGTATTTAAAAGAGGACATAACTTCGAAACAATTGATTACTTTAACATGTACACCTTTTGAAATTTTTACTTAATTTCGTAGTGTAAATAATACGTCATATTAGTAAGTTTATCGTCATTCAAACATATACGTGATTGCGATACATTCTTAACATACCGTTATTAGCAGTCTATAATTAAAATACTACAACAATTAGATACACATACGTATCAGGTGCGGAGGGCAGATTTTGAAAGTTAGAAGAAAGTAGTGCTGATATTTCGGTTTTGCTAACATAGCCTTCATTCCTCCTCGCGTGTTGTGACGNTGAAAGTTAGAAGAAAGTAGTGCTGATATTTCGGTTTTGCTAACATAGCCTTCATTCCTCCTCGCGTGTTGTGACGCATAAAGCCATACTGTTTCTGTTTTTATTAGCTGTTGGTTACGTTGCCCTATCAAAATTATTCCTTATGCTAGTGACTATAAGGTTTTGCCGATTTTGAAAACAAAAATTTCTGTGGTTGGTGATTTCAAAAAGCAAGTGGGATGGATTTGTATTTATTCATGATCACTTTCATTTTGTTAATTCCTTTTTTTTAATCCGTATATGTATTTCCTAGTAAAAATATAACTATTTATTTAAATTTTTGAGTGTTGTATTTATTCCTTAACTTTGCACCCCGATTGCGATATATATATGACTATATATATATATATATATGACAGTGAGAAATTGACTCATTGGGGATGGTTGGGCCGTTATTGTTTACGTGTTTAGAGGAACTCATATAGCAGCGGAGGGGGCAAGTAAATCTGATTTTAACATGAATGACGACATCGTAAAAGGATCGGATTTCGGAACCACGAAGTTGCTTCTGAACAGGACACAGCGTAGTGGCTGAGAAGCAAATCCAGTTTGCATCAAATCGTATCCCCTTAGAATTATATAAATGTAAGCACTTAGTATTGTTCTTATTTTCTGAATAGAGAGGAATGCTGCTTCGTTTTTTACACAACCCCGTTTTCACGTGAGTGGCATAAAAGTCTTAAAATGCCTACCTATTTAGCTGTACGTGGTTTTAAAGCATGTTGTTGCAATTGGTGATATACGACTAAAGCGATTTTTCAATTCCAGAGTGTATTAACAGTCGAGATTCCTCAGAGGGGGTTGTATATTAATTCCTAGATAATCTTCACTCAAGATTATCATGCAACTAGCGTTAAGGTAGTTCACGGAAGCTTTTGAAAGGATTATTTAAAAAAATTTAATAGTTTTAATTAGCTAGCTACGCTAATTGTATGCATGTTGTAATTTAAAAGTTCCCTCATTGTTCATAATGCCGAAGTCTTATTTCTGAAGGCTATCTTGATAGTCGACACACTGAAACTCTTGACATCATCTTCGAAAAACCTTCTATTTAGATTTATAGTGCGTTATAACAGGGCATTTTCGGTAAATAGCGGCGCCATTTACCGCCGGTGAACGGGATTTTAAACAGACGCGACTAGTGGAGTATTCCAGCCCTCCTCAGAACTATTGAAATATAATGTTCGGAAATTAACCGCCAAAACGTCAAATATATTCATTCAACTTTCCCCGCCTCATATTGTACAGGGAAGATGGGACCGTGAAGAATACACTTTACATTTCATAATAAGAAGCCATCACGCAATTTGACGTTCACATGCAGGTTTCTAATAACGTATTAAAGTTCTTTATTCACTAGACGTTTGTTGCACGAGTCCAAACTGGAACATGATGCTGTCAAACTGTATAGTAATATTGTAAGCGTAAGGGGCGTAGTTATGGATATGCATTGAATACAAATAATTGATTAGTAACTATCGACTACCCTGATTAGCCATTACATGATGTCCACCCAAGGCAAGGAAGGTTCGCCGATGGAGGTGTGGCATATTTCTAGTGGAATTTGTAACGTCAGCCCTTAGGCCAGAATAACGATGATTTCACGTTACACGTAACACGCATTACGCTATACGTTTACGTGTACGTAAATAGTGTTTTTTGGTGGCATATTATGATGCTACACGTTACCAGTTACCAGTGTGTACCGAATAATAATGTCGGGGATTCGTTTGGTGCTTTTTAGATTGAAAACTTTGAAAATTAGAGTCATACAGTAGTATTTGCGTTTTTATATTGACATGGCAAGAACAGATTGTGAAAGTATGGCGCTCGTGATTTATACAAAATTTGAAAACATTTGAGACACGGCCTAGGAGATAGCCATAACCTACACAACGAAATGAATCTGGGAGAAATGTACGTATTTTTCGTGCATATGGAATACATTGTATCTTATAAACTCTAATATACTGAGAAAATTAAATGGTATATAATGAGGTAGGTTTACTAAGAATTGCAATTTAATGGTAAGCATTCTGCATTTCATGTACGCATTTTTACACCTCTGAGAAACATAATTAATAATCTGCGACATTCTAAAGCTATCTTAACATTTACAAATTTATATATATATATATATATATGTAGCCTGATTTTTATACTCCTTTATCCTCATTTCCGGGAGAAAATTATATACGTGGTAGACAAATTTAAAACGTGAGCAGATGACATCGCGAAAATAAAAACAAACTCACAAAAAACAAGGACAACTTAACATGAAAAGCAACGATAGCACAACATCGTTCCATTTGTGATTGGCCAGCTATATCACGTGGTGTAGAGTCACGTATTACTTATCTCGCATCACGCAAAACTTAGACATTGACAAGCTTTTCGATCACGTGAACGTTAAGTGAAAAGATCGTAATAGGTATCCTTGAAACACATTAGTCCGGATGTAGCCGGCTTACATGAACGTGTTGCTCGTTACTTCTTACGAGAAACGTGAAGTCATCGTAATCCCGGGCTAAACCTCTCCGACTGGAGGGTCTTCTTGCAGTTCAAAAATAGCGTGCCATGTACATAACAGCAAACTCGTCGCTGAGGGCGAGTCAAACTTTCAACTGGTATGAAATCTTGAGGANACATGTACATAACAGCAAACTCGTCGCTGAGGGCGAGTCAAACTTTCAACTGGTATGAAATCTTGAGGATCTGTACGTAGATGTATCACGCTTCTTACGGTATGATTCAATGAATTCTATCTTTAATACTTTTGTGTTAAAAAAATCCAATTAAAGATTTTTTGTAACCTTTGAACGTTTGCAATTANTGAAAGTTAGAAGAAAGTAGTGCTGATATTTCGGTTTTGCTAACATAGCCTTCATTCCTCCTCGCGTGTTGTGACACATAAAGCCATACTGTTTCTGTTTTTATTAGCTGTTGGTTACGTTGCCCTAACAAAGTTATTCCTTATGCTAGTGACTATAAGGTTTTGCCGTTTTTGAAAACAAAAATTTCTGTGGTTGGTGATTTCAAAAAGCAAAAGTGGGATGGATTTGTATTTATTCATGATCACTTTCATTTTGTTAATTCCTTTTTTTAATCCATATATGGTTTTCCTAGTAAAAATATAACTATTTATTTAAATTTTTGAGTGTTGTATTTATTCCTTAACTTTGCACCCCGATTGCGATATATATATATGAGAGTGAGAAATTGACTCATTGGGGATGGTTGGGCCGTTATTGTTTACGTGTTTAGAGGAACTCATATAGCAGCGGAGGGGGCAAGTAAATCTGATTTTAACATGAATGACGACATCGTAAAAGGATCGGATTTCGGAACCACGAAGTTGCTTATGAACAGGACACAGCGTAGCGCCTGAGAAGCAAATCCAGTTTGCATCAAATCGTATCCCCTTAGAATTATATAAATGTAAGCACTTAGTATTGTTCTTATTTTCTGAATAGAGAGGAATGCTGCTTCGTTTTTTACACAACCCCGTTTCCACGTGAGTGGCATAAAAGTCTTAAAATGCCTACCTATTTAGCTGTACGTGGTTTTAAAGCATGTTGTTGCAATTGGTGATATACGACTAAAGCGATTTTTCAATTCCAGAGTGTATTAACAGTCGAGATTCCTCAGAGGGGGTTGTATATTAATTCCTAGATAATCTTCACTCAAGATTATCATGCAACTAGCGTTAAGGTAGTTCACGGAAGCTTTTGAAAGGATTATTTTAAAAAAAATTTATAGTTTTAATTAGCTAGCTACGCTAATTGTATGCATGTTGTAATTTAAAAGTTCCCTCATTGTTCATAATGCCAAAGTCTTATTTCTGAAGGCTATCTTGATAGTCGACACACTGAAACTCTTGACATCATCTTCGAAAAAACTTCTATTTAGATTTATAGTGCGTTATAACAGGGCATTTTCGGTAAATAGCGGCGCCATTTACCGCCGGTGAACGGGATTTTAAACAGACGCGACTAGTGGAGTATTCCAGCCCTCCTCAGAACTATTGAAATATAATGTTCGGAAATTAACCGCCAAAACGTCAAATATATTCATTCAACTTTCCCCGCCTCATATTGTACAGGGAAGATGGGACCGTGAAGAATACACTTTACATTTCATAATAAGAAGCCATCACGCAATTTGACGTTCACATGCAGGTTTCTAATAATGTATTAAAGTTCTTTATTCACTAGACGTTTGTTGCACGAGTCCAAACTGGAACATGATGCTGTCAAACTGTAAAGTAATGTGGTAAGCGTAAGGGGCGTAGTTATGGATATGCATCGAATACAAATAATTGATTAGTAACTATCGACTACCCTGATTAGCCATTACATGATGTCCACCCAAGGCAAGGAATGTTCGCCGATGGAGGTGTGGCATATTTCTAGTGGAATTTGTAACGTCAGCCCTTAGGCCAGAATAACGATGATTTCACGTTACACGTAACACGCATTACGCTATACGTTTACGTGTACGTTAATAGTGTTTTTTGGTGGCATATTATGATGCTACACGTTACCAGTTACCAGTGTGTACCGAATAAAAATGTCGGGGATTCGTTTGGTGCTTTTTAGATTGAAAACTTTGAAAATTAGAGTCATACAGTAGTATTTGCGTTTTTATATTGACATGGCAAGAACAGATTGTGAAAGTATGGCGCTCGTGATTTATACAAAATTTGAAAACATTTGAGACACGGCCTAGGAGATAGCCATAACCTACACAACGAAATGAATCTGGGAGAAATGTACGTATTTTTCGTGCATATGGAATACATTGTATCTTATAAACTCTAATATACTGAGAAAATTAAATGGTATATAATGAGGTAGGTTTACTAAGAATTGCAATTTAATGGTAAGCATTCTGCATTTCATGTACGCATTTTTACACCTCTGAGAAACATAATTAATAATCTGCGACATTCTAAAGCTATCTTAACATTTACAAATTTATATATATATATATATATATGTAGCCTAATTTTTATACTCCTTTATCCTCATTTCAGGGAGAAAATTATATACGTGGTAGACGAATTTAAAACGTGAGCAGATGACGTCGCGAAAATAAAAATAAACTCGCAAAAAACAAGGACAACTTAACATGAAAAGCAACGATAGCACAACATCGTTCCATTTGTGATTGGCCAGCTATATCACGTGGTGTAGAGTCACGTATCACTTATCTCGCATCACGCAAAACGTAGACATTGACAAGCTTTTCCATCACGTGAACGTTAAGTGAAAAGATCGTAATAGGTATCCTTGAAACACATTAGTCCGGATGTAGCCGGCTTACATGAACGTGTTGCTCGTTACTTCTTACGAGAAACGTGAAGTCATCGTAATCCCGGGCTAAACCTCTCCGACTGGAGGGTCTTCTTGCAGTTCAAAAATAGCGTGCCATGTACATAACAGCAAACTCGTCGCTGAGGGCGAGTCAAACTTTCAACTGGTATGAAATCTNCCATGTACATAACAGCAAACTCGTCGCTGAGGGCGAGTCAAACTTTCAACTGGTATGAAATCTTGAGGATCTGTACGTAGATGTATCACGCTTCTTACGGTATGATTCAACGAATTCTATCTTTAATACTTTTGTGTTAAAAAAATCCAATTAAAGATTTTTTGTAACCTTTGAACGTTTGCAATTANGAATTCTATCTTTAATACTTTTGTGTTAAAAAAATCCAATTAAAGATTTTTTGTAACCTTTGAACGTTTGCAATTAAATTTTCAAAATGTGGTAAAACTTTATCCTATTTGCTTCAGATAGGCAATTTCAGCTAATAAAATGTATTAAATGAACCAAATTGTCTTAATATAGTCAATATTTGACCATACATGTCAAAACGTTAAAAAATGGTCAATTCTTGCCTGGTGTTTTTTTTCTAAATGGCCGGTTTGCAAAAGCCAGATGTACCAGAGAAACTTCATCAAAAACCAGTTGACACTCACCCTATTCGTTACAAATAAATAAACTACTATAAAGCAAAAACATTTCATTAAGGACAAGACTTGAAGGTATTGATGAAATACGTACACTCTTGCTAGTAAGCGAGCCAAGTGAGGGAGAAACGAACGCATTACACAAAACGTTNAAATACGTACACTCTTGCTAGTAAGCGAGCCAAGTGAGGGAGAAACGAACGCATTACACAAAACGTTTTACAGTACATGCATTAAATTATTTTCCATAAATTTCTTAATCTCATAATTTCTGTTCTTAATTTAATAAAACATAATATTTATGCGTGCTGTACATAAAAGTAATAAATACAAAACATGCAACTGTCAAATATATGAGTCAAAGCAGAGTCAGTGTGTAAAACCAAAAATTAATTTCACAATACGCCGCAAAAACAATACCTAAATTACTAAATCAAAATACATTACGTAAGGAAACTTATCTGTATGCAAAAGAATAAACCAATTGTTAAACACGTAGCAAGTACAATCTTACAGTGATTTACAAACAAAAATACAATTTGGAAAAGAAAATGCCACGCCAAGAAAACTAAATAATATTCTTAAATACAATAGCATATACCTAAAAGTCTCAAAACAATCTGAAAATCAAAACTACATTATTGACAAGGATTATGTTCTACGAAAGTGCAAGAATGCATTACAACAAGAATATGTTCTCTGCAAGAAAACATATACAGTTCTGAAATACATAACAAATGCCAAATTTATAACAATTTGGCAATTTAAAATACCGTATGAAGAAGAAAACGTTCTTTACGAGAAAGTAAAAATGTGTACAGCCCAAAATAAATATAAAGCTAAACAATGGTAGAAAAATAAAAACTTCATTTAATGAACAATATGTAACACGTAACATTTTCAAGACTCAAGAAAAATTGGCAAATTAAAAATACATTATCAATCATAATGTGATTTTATGCAATAATTATATGACACATTAATAAAATGACTTTAATAGTGATTCAGTTTTTGGAAGAAAAAAAATACTGCCTCCCTGCAAAAATTTTTATATCTTTTTTTCTGGGAGACAGAGAAGAACTTGTGTGTTTTTCAACGTTTTTATTTTTCTCGGTGAATTTCGTTGATTGACTCCATTGTGGTATTTCACTGTTACGAAAATTCTTAGCGTTACAAAAGTTACAACCATTTTTTCAAAGGATATAATTAATTTACTTCTGTCGAAATGGTGGTGGTAATTTTTTTTAGACGCCATGCTTTATGCGAAACGTAGGGCCCAGACACCGCTGAAAAATAGTTTCCATTTCTTGGACTTTCTCCAGAAAGGTATGTGAAGGCTCGAATAAGCCACCACAGGGCAGATGCTGTACCCACGATGACATGTTCAATTAATTTTTTGCATTAGTATGGCAACCTAGTTCAGGGAATTCCCAGTGAAATTTTTTTGCTAACCAGCCTGCTACGTATTGGAGTCCATCTATGAAACACTCTTCTGAGACTGGATTTTCTGCATTAACTGGTAGCAGTTCTTTTTAGCCAGTAAATTAGAGCCACCTTCAGTATCATGTTGCCTTTCACAGTCTTCAACAATACCGGTACTTTTAAANGTAAATTAGAGCCACCTTCAGTATCATGTTGCCTTTCACAGTCTTCAACAATACCGGTACTTTTAAAAACACTAACGACAATGTGCAATGCCAAGCTGCATTATCTTGCGTGTTCAATTCAATCTGAACTATACTTGGGTTTTTTCCGCGAATTATCATTCTCAGCCGGTTTAGTGCATCAATATNAATTCAATCTGAACTATACTTGGGTTTTTTCCGCGAATTATCATTCTCAGCCGGTTTAGTGCATCAATATGAGACGGACGGTCACTCAGTGCTCCCTGTGTCCTTTAGACTGAACAAATTTTATAGGCAGTCTTGGTTGACTCTGTGGCATTTAATGCTGGGTTACTGCAGTTGTAGATCCGAAAATAACTGCTTGATGGAAGTGATGGATGTAATAATGGTCTTCCAAAAAATTTGTATTGATTTTTGTNTAGATCCGAAAATAACTGCTTGATGGAAGTGATGGATGTAATAATGGTCTTCCAAAAAATTTGTATTGATTTTTGTTCCGCAACATTTTATTTCAGTAATATTTCCTAACAGTAAATCTAAAATGCGATTTTGTGGTTTTTATTCAAAATGTAAGCACATTTGGGTTGAAGTTTATCAGAATATTTCTTATTTAGAACATAACTGCTCATCAGATCAAACCAGGAGTTTATCAAATCAATGAAATCTGCAATGATGGGGGCTTCCTCTAGTTTGCTATATTTTCCAATAGCATTTGCTGTTGTGGGAGATAGTAACTTAGCAGTCAATCTGNGGGGGCTTCCTCTAGTTTGCTATATTTTCCAATAGCATTTGCTGTTGTGGGAGATAGTAACTTAGCAGTCAATCTGACTTTCTGTCTTTGAGTTTTTCCACATTTTACATTATGTGTAGATAACTTATGAAAAAAATTCACTTCTAAAGATGAGATATCCTCAATTAAATATTTTACTGGATATTTGTTAGCAAAGTTTCCATTGGGCCACATGAAACAATAGTCAAGAAACCAGTTTCTAATGAGTTTGAGAAGATGTGGCACATCAGGAGAAAAGTAAATGAAGCATTGACTTGATACTCGATGACAGAATGTTCTATTGGAAATAGACACATCTAATCCTTTGCAAAGTGCCAAGTTGCCACCACCACAATCTCCGTCACATGCTACAACTCGAAACACAGAGTCATACAGCTCAATTATAATAACATTCAATATGAATACTGTTATTTTTTTGTCGAAATCTATGAATACTGGCTACCTCCGTGAAGACAAGAAACCTCTTGCAATTATCACTTGTGCATGACTGTGTGGCCCCACAATGCGACCTGCAGATTTTGTCATACTTGTAGAAAAGTTTTACCTATAACAATTGTTTGCCCATAAAATATACTACGTAAAATACACTATAATTACATAAAATGAGTGCCGACAAATTTACGAATAACTTTTATTTGTGCGAAATGAAGAAATATTTGTAAGAGGAATGGGGTCTTTTAAAATATTTGGAATGTTCTTTATTTGCTGAGAGCTTTACGTTTTAAGATAGCCCTATTTGTGAAGGATTGAAATAATAATACAATTAGAAATATTTGTCAATACTAAACATCTAAAACATTAAAAAAATGGGAATATATATTTTAAGATCGCTAACTTTTTTTCTCCTCAATTACCTGACTCATTTATCTTATTTATGNAAAAAATGGGAATATATATTTTAAGATCGCTAACTTTTTTTCTCCTCAATTACCTGACTCATTTATCTTATTTATGTACTCTAAATATAATAAATTGTTATTCCGTAGGAATAAAAATTACTACATTATAAACTGATAATAACTTTCATTGTGAATTTAGTTACACTAAATACCGAGCGAGATGGTGCAATGGGAACACGTAGGACTCGCATTCGGGAGGATGCGGGTTCGTGTCCCGGTCCGGCCATCCTAATTTCAGTATTCCATGGTTTCACTCCAGTCAAATGCGAGTATGGTCCCTTANTTCGTGTCCCGGTCCGGCCATCCTAATTTCAGTATTCCATGGTTTCACTCCAGTCAAATGCGAGTATGGTCCCTTAATAAAGGGCATGGCCGATTCCCTTCAATTGTAGTGATTTTGTCTGTTCGCGTCTCCAATGACCCCGCTGTTGGCGAGACTTTAAGCAAACATAATTTAAAAAAGCATATATAATAGAACAATTCACTTACTTTTACTTCTTCAAATAGTATAAATGTTAATCTCTCCTCTTCCTTCAAACCTAGAACACCAATTTCCATAAACGTCAGTACATCCTTTAAGTATTCCTTGCCTCATATTGATGCGTGACGCCCAGTGACGCAGTGGTTATGGCACGGGAAGAGGAAAAAAAANTCCTTGCCTCATATTGATGCGTGACGCCCAGTGACGCAGTGGTTATGGCACGGGAAGAGGAAAAAAAAATTCATTACGAAGAAACACGTATTGTCTCTTTCCAAAGTATATAAAAGTATTCTACAGGGCTTATTACCGTCCCCCAATGTTTTGCCTGAAGGCTTACAAACTGACTGAAGGTAAAAGCCATGGAGTGTCAGTGAGCAGGCCAGNTTCGTGTCCCGGTCCGGCCATCCTAATTTCAGTATTCCATGGTTTCACTCCAGTCAAATGCGAGTATGGTCCCTTTATAAAGGGCATGGCCGATTCCCTTCAATTGTAGTGATTTTGTCTGTTCGCGTCTCCAATGACCCCGCTGTTGGCGAGACTTTAAGCAAACATAATTTAAAAAAGCATATATAATAGAACAATTCACTTACTTTTACTTCTTCAACTAGTATAAATGTTAATCTCTCCTCTTCCTTCAAGCCTAGAACACCAATTTCCATAAACGTCAGTACATCCTTAAGTATTCCTTGCCTCATATTGATGCGTGACGCCCAGTGACGCAGTGGTTATGGCACGGGAAGAGGAAAAAAAAATTCATTGCGAAGAAACACGTATTGTCTCTTTCCAAAGTATATACAAGTATTCTACAGGGCTTATTAACGTCCCCCAATGTTTTGCCTGAAGGCTTACAAACTGACTGAAGGTAAAAGCCATGGAGTGTCAGTGAGCAGGCCAGGTCAGCCGCCCGCCTCTCAAATGACCCGTCGCCTCTAGTAGATTACTCTCTGCGATAACAACAATGTGTTTAAGGGTTAGCAGCAAGACAACTAGCAGAGGTAGGTTGGCCCGAGCGAGCCTGTTTGAGTAATGGTGCATTGAGTAGTGCACGCTGACGTCACTATGACGCAGCGACTGGTCAGTCGTGATCGCAGCCAAGGGTAAAACTTGTATCTAATACTCGTTTGCACGTTGGTAAAGCTACTGTTTTGCAATATACATAAAACATATTCTTTTCGTTGATATACTCATATTGCTTTCAGGAATGAGATTTATATAAAAATAAAATCGTCATTAGATTATGCAAGAAAAAGGTAGATGATCATCGCGTTTCATGCTCATGGAATCATTCCGCAGAATATCCTCCTGGAATTAGCTGAAGATAATGGTTAAATATAAGTCAGACCTAATGATATAAATAAACTCAAATTATATATACACAAATCTGTCCTACGGTGTTCATATAAAAAAAAAAATTCAATTTTATATATACTGCTGGGAGCCATGAAGGTTTTACTTCTTTTAGTATGTTAGTAAATGTTACTTATAGGGGAAAGTGGGGGAAATACGAACACCTAAGGGAAAACGTAAATTAAACAGTGGAATTTCATCACAGAGTTCCTTTATTGTTTAATTATAAAGTGTACTTATCTGTCTAACGAATTCACTAATCAACATTTATATTTGTTTAATAAATTGCAACATTATGAAAGAAAAACAAAACCCTTAGTGTTCGGTTTTACCCGACATTAGTCGGGTAAATACGAACACCAAGTGGGGTAATTACGAACTAACATTATTAACGACAGAGATCACATTTAAAACCCAACGATGTTGACTGTCCGTCAGTACAACTCTCGTGAGCCCATTTTTTGCACACGTAGCACATAATCCAGTCTTCAGCGGGGGGATCTATATATTTATCTCTACAAAATATACAAAAGTAGTCTTCATTTTCCTTTTCGCCCTTCTCTTTGTTTGAAGGTTTCTTCTTACTATATTTCAGCCTTTTTATTTGGGTTTCTTTTTTTGGCATTTTGTCCGTTTTTTTCTTGATTTCTTCTGCTTTAGCTCTTTTTCTGTTTTCCTTTTCCTCTAACTGATCTTTCATGGATGTGCTCGTAAGAATAGTAGATTTTTTCTTCCTAATATTGCGTTTTGATATTTTTGGAGACATAATAGGCAATTCAACGATCTCTGATAGGGAAACGGCATGCGTGCTTGCATCATCGCTTTGTGAATTAACAGGACCTATATCAGAAGCTTGGTCATCATGGTCTTCAACACGGTGATCTTGAGCTGCTGCGGTTACATCGGCATGATTGTGAGCGTCAGAAGCTTGTTGAACATCAATTGCTTGGTTATCTGATGGTTGGGTATTTATATGAATGTTTTGTGTCGGATTTATTGTTTCTTGTGCGGTAGGCTGAATTGAATCTATCTCAACAGGGCGCAAGGGATATATTCCTGCAGCTCTAAATCCACTTGCAGCTTTTTCAAGGTTACTACAACGGTTAAAAGCGTTTGTAAACAATTCGACTATGTCGTATTGTGTAATGGGCTGTCCAAATCGCACTGCCATGTGATTCTCACATTCTTGATTGTATGCAGTCTTGATAGGGCCAAAATATGTCAAGTCCAAGGGTTGGAGTCTGTGAGAGGTGTGTGGGGGCAGAGTTAGCATAATGATTCCATGATCTCTGCAGAGTGAGAATGCATCAAGACTTATATGACTCTCATGGTTATCTAAAATAAGCAAAAGGGGGTTTTCCTTTGAAGGCTTTGCATATGAAATAAAGTGGTGTAGCCAATCCACAAATAGGCTTTCATTTATCCATCCAGAGTCTGACACAGCCCCAACCATATTAGGGTTACTACCTTTTAGTAATTGTGGATTCATACGCTTCCTTTTAAATATAAAAAATGGAGGAATGTATTGGCCAGCTGCACTAAATGCACAAACAACTGTTGTTGTAGACCCCCTTTCAGCACTCGTTGCCTTACCAACTTGTTTCTGACCTTTTACTGCCACTATTCTCTGATTTCTTTGGACCGTTGATATACCTGTCTCATCGACGTTAAAGATTTTATCAGGTTGAATATGATGTTTGTTTTGTATGGCCTTCAAATTATCAAAAAAAAATTGTAACGTCAGTTTCATTGAACGCAGTGATACTATTCAGTGAAGTCGCCTCAGGTGNTCAAATTATCAAAAAAAAATTGTAACGTCAGTTTCATTGAACGCAGTGATACTATTCAGTGAAGTCGCCTCAGGTGTCCTCAGAGATATGCTGGGATGTCTTTTCATGAAATTGTAGTACCAGTCTTTTCCGGCTAGCTGTTTCACTCGGTCGAAATTGTGCGGAAGTTTGTCCTTCTCGGCAAATTGGTACGCGATTTGGCGAATTTTTTTTATGGTTAGGCCATACGATATAATCGACAAGTTGCGTTTCCTGATCGTCTGTAAATAAAGGTTTTCGTCCAGACCTTGGCAGTTTTATCACGTCTTTCTTTAGGTGGTCAAAAATGGTTGTTTTTGGAACATTATAAGTTTCTGCTGCTTTGCCGAGGGTGAGTTTTTTTGTCTTAACATCGTCTATAGCCTTTTTGAGATCTTCTAAACTGTACTTCAGTTCGGTCTTTCTTTTGTAAGTACGAGGCATCTGAAACAATAATAAAAAAAGGTTATGAAAAAAAGGTTAGGGGTAATGCCGAACGTTCGCGATTGCCCGACACGGAGTGTTCGCATTTACCCCGCGGGATCGAAAATAATAAAATGGCACAAAACAAATTAGGTTATATTTCTTTTGCCAACTGCGTCATTGTCATTTAGCTGATTAATATGTGATTATTCCACAATGTAAAAGCTAAATTACTATTGTAGATACAAATAAAGCTACACCTACTTGAATTTACCAAACAATTACATCATAAACATACAAAATATTGATAATTGCATACCTTGATAAGTACGTGCATCCACGTCTCCCGTGTTGTTGACTGGCACTAGTGGTGGCGTGATCTCTGAAACGGCGGCAAGTAAAATGTGGCTATCTCTTCCTAACATATTAGAACCATTGAATTCGGCATTACCCCGCGTTCGCGTTTCCCCCACTCTCCCCTACATTATATGTAATAAAGTTTTCACACAAAAACAAGCATACTGACGAATATCAATATATTACCCTAAGGTCAGTGCTTCTGAAGAAGCTGAGCAAGATTCCTCTGCTTATTCTTTGAGGAAGCTGAGCAAGATTCCTCTGCTTATTCTTTTCCGCACACATGACTTTCGCTTGACGATGTAAATGCCGCATTCTTATAAATGTCCTAGTTCTTGCAAACTTCTTTACCACTTTTTTGTTGATCTGTGGAATGGCACGACCAGTTTCACGTAAAAGTTTTACACAAAACCTCTCCAGTTTTGTAAGTTGAACTCATGGTGTCTATTAAACTTTTATTTGGTGCACTATAGTTTTTCCACGAATTTTGATGGTGGGGACAGTTAATTTTCCATGACTTACCTAAAAATACAAAATATGAAAAGACACGTTCACACAGCAAACAGCATACGAATTTAAATTAATTATAACGTAGCGGAAGTTATAAACTAATAGTTAACTTTATTTTCGGTGTCATCAAACTTTTCCCAAGCGCTCGTTCTCACTTTTATGAACAAAATATCAGGCAACGTATCTTAAGGCTACATTTTCTTCCCACGATCTTGTCAAGGACGTGACCACAGCTTCTTCTTGAACCTCCTCGTTTTCTTCGTCTTTGTTTCCTGTGGCATTCACACTTAACTCAGTGAACATCTGGCTAGTCAGATAAGGCTTTGTCTTGAACCATCGTCCTCAACACATTCCCCTTTCGGTATAAGAAGTTTATATACTATTAACGTTTGCCAGAACCTGTAACTAAAATCTGTTGATGTTGGATTATCATAAGTTCTACCGATACTTCTGCAATGAAAAACGAAACTTTCAAGTAAGTTTTTGTCGAAGCGATATGTTATGCAAGTTATTTCAATGAGTTGGTTTTCTTGAGATAATTTTGTGAGCCACGTAAAGATCGTATAGATATTAATAAACCTTTCTGAATTTACATCAATGTTTTGTGTCCTGTGATTTTCATGTTAACCATCATTTCTTCCATTTCTGTTATTATTTCTAAGTGCTCCTTCAAACGAAACCCGAATGAGTGAAACTTGTATTCATCACATCAAAAAACCGGTTAACTAAATAAAAAATTTTACCGATTTCTGGGTGTTCAGGATATTTTGATGACTGTCGTGTTACTGTGTGTTACGAAAACAATTGTACGGCAAATTTTCTTTCCTAGCGAGTATTTCCCTTTAACAGAATGTGAAGAGGTGTCAGTTTTAGAGACAAACTTCAGTTCCGTGTTTTCAATTATGACTTGCACGTAACAACTTTGAGAGTTGTATTCCATAATCCAAAATATTATTTCATAACAATTTTATGGCATAAAGAATATCTCGAAAACCCATACAGAATTTCTACTGTGGGGGTTTTCAAACATTGTGCTGGATGGTGATATATTCAATTCTTTTCATCAGCCTATATTACTTTCGCCCATGTCACAATTGCAACGAAAGAAAATTACATTTCTTCAAGCGTTCTTATTACTCCGAAAAGCAGTTCTTTTGCTAGTTTTCAATATATAAGTAATAAAATATAGGTTGTTTCCTCTTTGAAGCCAGTCCTCGATCCATAATAACTTGTACATTTATATTAGGCCCAAGTATTTCATCTTCACCTTGATCATAACATTATCTTCAATCTACATTAAACCCTTTCAAATGAAAGAATTGTTAACCGCTCTATTTAATTAATTATTTTACATGTAACTTCAAGGACTGCCAACACTTAAGTTTGAATACCTGGCGTACATCTCATATTTCGAGTCCATTTTTGGAGAGTCGACAACCCCGGAAGTGGCAAGCCCACTTTATTTCTCACGAAAACATAAGCTTTCTGAGAAATTGACCTGAGAGTCATAGCAGTAGCAATGTCTTCTTTTTCCCCGCACAGCTTATTTTACGTTTGTAACCTGTTCATTGGTTTAGGCGCGAAAACGTTTTTCAAATTGTTCCGCGTTTTGTTTTTAACTAATTTTGGATAACGCTTATGCAGACTTTTAATTTGCAGCAGCTGTTTTTTCAACATTTTGTTTTCAATTTCAAAACGGTTTTCGTCTCCGGTTTATTTCATTTTCAATAACATTATTTCTTGTTCCACGGTTTTCAATTTCGCTGACAAATTAGCCTCTGATTCTATCTCTTCTTCTGTGACTGACTGACATCTCTGAGCGTGCTCTTCATCATTTTCGGCACTACTGTGTAAGGAATCTTACAACTGACGTTTTTTTTACAGAATCGTGCAGTTCTTCCACAGCTTTCTCTTCACGGTTCGCGAATGGAGGCGTTGTTCTCTGTCACGGGACGTGTTTTCAAATTTAGGCGTTTGATTTAAATGCGGTATAGAACATTGCTTTTACACTTATCTTCTCTTCTGACCTGTAGGTTTCTTTCGAAGTCTTCGGAAACGAAGAGATCAGAACAAATGCTTACATTTTTCGGATTGAACTCGTCTTGTCGCTTACAAGTTAATAAAAACTGTATAAAAACATCATAATCGTCTGGAGATCTAAGAAAACTTAACGCACTCAGACCACGTCCAAAAACGTTTCTGCAGGTTGCAACCACACAAGAGGGCCTATACAGTCATATCCACGACAACGACGAGACACTAAGAAAAATCCGCTTTAATGTGTGATTGTGGTTCACAGTAACAATAAACAAGAGACTTTGCTGTTTGAACGAGTGTAACAAAGCAAATAATTGCAACACAGATATGGCATTGGAAATACAAACAGCATACTAAATTATGTAAAAACGTTCAGGTTTAATTAATTGTAAACAACGAAACAGGGGCCTTATTTTTTTAAACTATCGGAAAAATTCTTTAGCGGATTGTTTCGATACTTCTATGCTGGTAGCGAGTGTCGCGATACCAAAATATGAATTTTTAAGACTACTAGCAACTGTCTAAATATTATGTATAGAATTTTAAGAATCGATTTTACAATTTGGCATCGTTGTAATTCGTCTCTCATCAGCGAAGCTGAACCGACCACGTTAAATCTTAACCAATCACGTTAAATCTGTTGTAGTAGGAAAATTTAATTAAAAACACATTAATGTGTATTTTATTTATTCGTACATAATCCAGGATTAGTAAATGCAACTACCTTAAAAAAGTACACTATCTACAGTGACGACGAGACTATTACCTGATATACAGGTTGAGTATAAAAGAATACCACAGCTTTGAAGTTATATAAATTCAAACCCAAACAACCTATAGCCTTGAATGATCAGTCAAATGAACCGTGGAACTGTGAGGTTTGTTTACCATACATTCGTAAATGTTCAATGTGACCACCATGAGCGACCCGAACGACATCTACGCAATAATAAACTATTTCCACATTATTGTCGCATGTCCAGTGTTACGGTTTTTATGGCGTTCGTAACTCTCGGTTTTAGGTGTTGAGGGGGTAGCGAGCTCGCATTCAACACGTCAATGTGAAGGGGACGGTCTGATGTTTCCTTTATGTGTTGAGAGATGATGCTGGGAGCATCTATCGTCGCACTATGAGCGTGTGTTATTTGTTAGTCCGCATCACAATGGCGACGGAAAAACGGAAGGATTTCTGTGTTATTCAGTTTGCTAAATATGAATCGGTTACGACAGTTCAACGCGAATTGCCTCCACATGAAACCACCGAACAGGAGCGCGCTTCCTCCAAAGTGAAGGTGTTTTGCGCTCTATCCGAAGACATTTTTTCCGGTCCTTTCTTTTCTCACGAGCCCACTGTTACTGGAATCACGTATTTAGACATGCTTACAGAGTAGTTGTTTCCTCAAGGAGAAGAGGCGGTGGGAGACTTCATTTTCCAGCAGGATGGTGCACCACTCCATTGGCAACCAGCTGTCCGCGGATACTTAAACGAGACGTTGCCACAACGCTGGATTGTCCGAGGAGCAGCTGGTGATCAGGCTCTTCATCACTGGCTCCAAGAAGCCCGGATCTTACCCCGTGCTTTTTTTTTTCTTTGGGGGGGGGGGGACATAAAAGATCAAGTGTTTCGCCCACCATTGCCGACTAACATTGACGACCTCAAAACGAGAATTATGGATGCCATCCAAACCGTAACACCGGATATGTTGACAAGAGTGTGGAACGAGTTTCATTATCGCGAAGATGTCGTTCGGCCCGCTCGTGGTGGCCACATTCAACATTTATGAATGTATGGTAAACAAACTTTACAGTTTCAGGGTTCATTTGAATGGTCAACCAAGGTTGTAGGTTGTTGGGTTTTGATATTATAGACCTTCAAATTTCGGGTACTATTTTATACTGAGGCTGTATATATAGATAATATATATATATATAATAAATAATTAAGTCAGACATAGGTAATGAACAGGAACTCTTATGTTTTATTGAGATTTGTTTTTTCCTTAAAAGTATTTGTATTGACCTAAATACGCTAATATTTGGCATTAAACAACTTATCCCGTGTAAGAACATGTTAAAGAGTTATCTCATATTGCCGCTAGATATAGGTTTAGTATTAATTAAGGATATATTTAAGAATATTTATATTTTAACTACTTTATCGATAATTTATTCATAAAAAACCATTTAAACGCTTTACCGCTAACATTCCGGCAATGGCTGTAAACTATAAAATGCTTNATGTCGTTCGGCCCGCTCGTGGTGGCCACATTCAACATTTATGAATGTATGGTAAACAAACTTTACAGTTTCAGGATTCATTTGAATGGTCAACCAAGGTTGTAGGTTGTTGGGTTTTGATATTATAGACCTTCAAATTTCGGGTACTATTTTATACTGAGGCTGTATATATAGATAATATATATATATTATAAATAATTAAGTCAGACATAGGTAATGAACAGGAACTCTTATGTTTTATTGAGATTTGTTTTTTCCTTAAAAGTATTTGTATTGACCTAAATACGCTAATATTTGGCATTAAACAACTTATCCCGTGTAAGAACATGTTAAAGAGTTATCTCATATTGCCGCTAAATATAGGTTTAGTATTAATTAAGGATATATTTAAGAATCTTTATATTTTAACTACTTTATCAATAATTTATTCATAAAAAACCATTTAAACGCTTTACCGCTAACATTCCGGCAATGGCTGTAAACTATAAAATGCTTTACATTAATTTATGCATGTCTAAATCAAATGTATTACGTTTTGATACACAGTACTAACTATGTTTCACAACTACAGCTTTTCTTGCAAAATGGATTACGTTAATTATTTTATGTTTTAGTTGTTTCTTGTAACAATTCACATAACATTCTCAGCAATTATTTAAACTTCCCCTTACCAACTTAACATTGTTTACACGATTTTTTCATAGACATTTATTTCCCGTGATAATTTCATATTTGATAACAGTTTTACTCTCCCTTATTAATTACATTTACATTAAACCATGCGCCAGTGTATTTTCTAGATTCCTACCTCACGCAAAGTATTATAAGAAAAATCTATAGAGGAATGGCAATTCCGGCAGCTGCCTAGCTGTCGGATTTATTTCGACACTTCATGTATCGATTCCGGTATAAATTTCCGCTATCGAGTGTTAAAAAATTGCTTTTAGGCTATCCGATATAGGAATTACGTCTTTGCCCTAGAGGAATAACTCAGATAGTTTCAATAGTTACACCCCAGGTCGGGTTAAACCGCGGTTTGAAACTAGCAATAAATATCATGATGGCAGTCTAAGACTCGGGGGAGCGCTGCGCCGCAGTGACGTCACGTTCCACCCACCGGAGTACTGTTACGCGAAACAGGCAAGACGACTCAACCTTCTACTCTAGACGTCTTCGATTAGCAGCACCCCGCTCATGTGTATGACAACATACATGTCAGTATGGAAGATATGCACATTGAAAAAGTCAATAATACATTTTNCCAGTATGGAAGATATGCACACTGAAAAAGTCAATAATACATTTTTGTTAACCTTTCACTATTGATTACAGTGGTTAGGAGCATTTAAGACTCGCTATTTTTTCTTGTTTATAATATTATGGAAATAAAAATTTACATTTGTTTATATTCACCGATTGAGGTGTTTGCCTGAAATTGTAATGTGCCAAACGCAAGTATGTTGCTGTTGAGCAAACAGGGACGAATGCGAATGCGTTTTCATTCGATAATATGGAGTGGAAATTTTATCGCAGATTGAAAAATAGCAGCCGCCTGGTTCAAAAGTATTTTAAAGTGAAATGAAGGAATTTATTACATATTTTGTCGTCGAATAATAATACAACTAAATAATAGAATGAACCAGAAAGACTGTAAATGACAAAAGATTTCATCGTATTCAAGTAACTTTATGGGTCAGTACTGTACAATAAAAGCTGAGGTTGTGTTTGTTGAAGAATGTGTAAATGGTCTGAAAATTAAAACTCAGTACATCAAACGCTGAAAATNAAAGCTGAGGTTGTGTTTGTTGAAGAATGTGTAAATGGTCTGAAAATTAAAACTCAGTACATCAAACGCTGAAAATAAAATATATACACTAGCGAGATAATTCGTGAAGCTTCCGTAAGGCACTAAGTAATAAAAGAAAAGGGTCCAGGATCTCATTATCAATTTGGGAATGCAACCACTCTTAATTAGAACTCAAAATATTAAAAAAAAATAGTTTTTATTGTGAATATTTTGAAAGATATAATCAAACATTGAATACATAATGGGATGTGAAGGAGGGGAGGGGGTTATTTTTTGCCAATATGTTCATACGAAATGTTACTGTTTTCTATATATAATACAGTAATTCGTCTATTTCCTACATGCAAACCCTCTCACATGGAGTCTGTTACCGTACCACAGCCGGAATGGCACACATGGCTGTGCTCCGCAACATGCATACTCAACTGGCCACATTCCGATACCTCTACATACGCGTCATACTCGTTTGTTGAAGTCGCATCTGTGTGGCGCCTGCGTCATTTTACTTTCGACCAATCTTTTGCAGTGACTGCAACGACACCAGAAGAACGAGTTCTTTATGCGATGACGTCACGTTGGCGACAAATTGTTGAACATAAGGTTAGAAATTAGGAAGGAGGCATTTATTAGTGGTGACATGCATCTAGAAGTAGTGTATGTTACCTTTTTCAGTCTGTAAAATGTTTCAGGGAGCTATGTTTAATGTAGTTAAGGTGACCTACATTGGCTGATCTAAGTTGTTCTAGGTGGAATGTTGTTCATATAATTTATGATATTTCACTAGACACTGGCTGCAAGAAAGCTGCACTCCTTCATGAAATAAAATAAACTGTATATTACAAAATGTGGAATTTCCCGTAAACCGTATTATGCAAATGAAGGTAATATATGAGCAAAAGCATATTGTAGACTAAAGAGTACTAACGAAAATTACCACTGATGAAGAGAGGTGTGTGATTTTATAATTACCAGGCAGCTGTCAGCGACTCAGAAGGTTTAGTTACTTGCTGTAACAACATCTTAAACAGTAGTAATGGCTCTAAACTAGCTTTGCTAGCGGATTACTACAATAATTACATTCTAATGAAACACGATTACCAAACATCATTAAGAGTTACAAACACTGAAGAGCCAAAAATAAAACTGGTGCACCTGCCTAATATAGTGTAGGCCACCACCCTCCCCCCTCCAACAAGTACACAGAAGGGCCGCAAGATGACGTGGCATGGAGTCGACTAATGTCTGAAGGTATGCAGGAGGCAGTTCAAACCATGAATCCTGCAGGGAAGTCTACAAATCCAATCTGCGCCAATTTGAGAAAGTGTACGTCTGTCACGTTTAATGATTCTCGTCAGTCGTAGTTTGTCCCGTTCTTTCGCGATCTTTTTCTGGCCGCAGCGATGTCGAAGATGTGATGTTTTACCAAATTCCCGAATTCACAGTACACTCGTGAAATGGTCGTACGCGAACATCCAAATGTTATCGCTACCTCGGAGATGCTATGTCCCATCTCTCGTGCGCCGACTATAACACCACGTTCAAACTCACGTATACCTTGATAACCTGCCATTGCAGCAGCAGTAACCGATCTAGCTGCCAACCTCATCACGTTACTTTGATTGGTTGGTTCCATACCTCTGTTATTTGCATACGCACGCCTGTACCTGTTGTTTTGACTCTTCAGTTTATATAACGCACTGAGAAAACAATACTTAGTTACAGTTAGATGTATCGGAAACATATAGCTTAAATATGATAGGTTTTACTGTACAAATGAAATTAGAAAATTTACAGAGGCTTTCAGAATGTTTCAGACAGCTTTTACAAGATTACACTTATAGTTTTCTTACTAGCGCAAAACTTACAAAACATAATCATTCATAATTATTTGTGGTTTGTAACTGTCAACACCCTCAGCCAGGGCCGGTGCAAAGTAACTTCGTGTCCTAGGCGAAAGATGCCTCTCTCCCCTTCTCGTTTGAGTTATTATTTTTTTTCAATTCGTCTCGGGTAACACTCGCGTATACTAATAGTCAAAAGACTCACTAATGAACTTTGTTTGGANATTTTTTTTCAATTCGTCTCGGGTAACACTCGCGTATACTAATAGTCAAAAGACTCACTAATGAACTTTGTTTGGATTTAACTGTATACTTACAAAACATTAAAAATATAAATTTGTTACATAGTTATAAATATAATCACACATAAAACTATAAATAATGAAAAGGCCTATATATTTATTGCAGTACAATCTTACTGGCGGGCAAATGTTAAACAATAGTTCATAAAAGCATGATGCATGCAATAATATTAACACCGCGTAGTAGAACCAACAATAAAATTGAAAAAAAATGTATTAATTAATTTTTCTCTACACCTTTGTAGAAGTTTCAATTTGTTCTCTTAAGTCAATGGTTTTGTCTATAAAGATGAGTTGACAATTCTACTAGTCTCCCTTTTTTTTAGACGAGCGGATGTATGTTTCAGTCAAATGTACCTCAGAAAAACTCTACTCACAGGTATCTGCAGATTCACGCAGATTCAGCAAAATTCCAAATGAATTAATCAATTAGGCATATTAACTTGTAAGACGGACTAACAAATGTAATCTAAAACGTCCTATGATTTTACTTTCTGAGACGCCTTTCTTGCACCATCTTGTATCTCACTACATNACAAATGTAATCTAAAACGTCCTATGATTTTACTTTCTGAGACGCCTTTCTTGCACCATCTTGTATCTCACTACACATTTTAGTAACATTAACATCCTTTGCAGTCTTCACGAGTTAGCAGTTTTTTCAGCTTTATACACTATTAAAATACATACCGGATACGTTTTTCTTGCAGTATTAAACGCCATAAATGATAGATTGCAGTAAATATGTTGCTAGATAATATAAATGATTATTTACCTTAAATAAACTTTGTAATGATCAGATAAGTAATATGACTTTTATAAATTTGTATAACCATACTGCAAAGAATGTTAGTTATTCCGTTGACCGTGCTGCCGCCCTCAGATTCTGGGCGCAGTAGTTCGCCTATATGCACCCTCTGGCTTTTTTTCCTGCTTGTTAATCACTTTACAGCCCAAAACAGAAAAATTGCTTCTTATTTGAAAAAGTCATCCAGTGCTGTAAGTCTTTTTTTTTAAGTATGTGTTTTATATTTAGTAAGAATTTGACTACAACTGAAAAAAAAATTATCGCCTTGTAATATTTAAAGAATAATTTCATTTGTAAATTTCAAGTAAATTCGAGTGTGATTATGTAGTGGTGACCCATAATACAGAACTGCATATTCTAATTTAGTACATACAAAGGGGTGTCCCGTATTTTTTAACTAGTAAATATTGTTATAGTCGGTTCACGACGGGAAGNTAATACAGAACTGCATATTCTAATTTAGTACATACAAAGGGGTGTCCCGTATTTTTTAACTAGTAAATATTGTTACGCATATAGCGGATTTTTTTCGTTTTACTATAAAATAATTGCACAGCAAATTTCAACTCATTTGGAGTACTACAACCCATGCCGACTTGCATCGGAACATGTTCATACAAGCTTCATTTTATACCTAAGGCAACAAAAAGCGGAAGAAGAAAAAAGAAGACTAACTGCATCTACTTCTTCTACATCGCACGGGGTATCACATCAAGAACTACATGGTAGTTTTCTCAGCTCTGACGAAGAGTCTGTGCCTGAGACATCAAACGCCGTAGCGGCTGAAACGCCTGGAAAAAGAGGAAGATAGGATTTTGTCTCACCGAAACTGATAGCTGCTTTGGACCGATGCCAGCTGAGCATTAGGAACTCCGTCTACATTTTTCAGGCTATAGTGGAAGCACTAGGTCTCAGGATTGACGAATATGCAATCAACAAAGCATCAATTCAAAGGATTCGGTCTCAGATGAGAAAGGCAATAACTGAAGCTATAAAGACTANTATGCAATCAACAAAGCATCAATTCAAAGGATTCGGTCTCAGATGAGAAAGGCAATAACTGAAGCTATAAAGACTAATTTTCAAGATGGTGTGCCTGATATAGTCACAGATCATTGGGATGACAAACTATTACCTGGCTTGGATGTCAGGAGTCCTAGAGAAGAGCGACTTCCAGTCCTGATTTNGATCATTGGGATGACAAACTATTACCTGGCTTGGATGTCAGGAGTCCTAGAGAAGAGCGACTTCCAGTCCTGATTTCATATGAAGAGATGGAACAACTTGTTGCTGTGCCAAAACTGGATATTTCTACTGGAAAAGCCCAAGCCGAAGCCGTTTTGGAGGCTCTTCATGATTGGAACCTCAATGATCAGGTGCAAATAATGTGCTGTGACACCACAGCGTCTAATACCGGTCGCTTAAATGAAAATTGCGTTCTCTTAGAACAAAAGCTTGAAAGAGAGCTGTTACTATTAGCTTGTCGCCATAATATTTATGAACTAGTTCTAAGAAGTGTGTTTGATGCTAAAATACACCAAGTTACTAACAGCCCCGTTATTCAGCTATTTAAAAATTCTGAGTTAATTGGAACAACATTGATTACACTTATATACAAATATGCTCAGATTTTGTGAAATAACATTTCAATGGAGAGAAAATTGATTAATTAGTAATGTTTTATAACCATGAATTGCTAACAACTATCTGAGAGATGACTACTGTGAGCTAATCGAAGACGGAAGAATACAGAAAACTATTTCCTGACTGCCAAAAGGAGACTTTAAAAATAAAATAACTACATTTATTTTTTGGTTTCTAATATACTTATCTAGTGTTCATTGTTGTTTTAGTTTCATTTTATACCTAAAAATAGAATTGTGCAATGATTTTACCACATATCACAGAGGAGTAAAAAAATACAATTATTAAAAACTTTCGGGCCTAATCTGCACAGTTTGNATGATTTTACCACATATCACAGAGGAGTAAAAAAATACAATTATTAAAAACTTTCGGGCCTAATCTGCACAGTTTACAGTCATTTTACAAGGGCGAAATTTCGTATCTGAGTAAGCCATGGTAGTTCGAAAAAATATAGGAGCTATGCGTTAGCAAATTATTTTTTTATTTTTTTTTTTTGCCATATAAGGGACATACTAACATACAAGTACAAAACCAGTATAATTTTGACTTAAACATTGATGTATAAGGAGTTGTGTATATATTTTGTATAAAATATGTAACATTTATATGTGATTGTAAAATTATAACTTTGAATCTCATAAAAAACCATGATCCTGAACACAACTTTCGTTGTTTTATGAGTTTATTATTGATATGATATTTATACACGATAGAAATAGTTTTCGTACGAAAGATTTTAATTGAATTTTGACTGGGATTAATTTCATGTTATTAAATACACACCTCAGTTGTACTCAATGTCATCTTGCATGTTTCCAGTCATTTGCATTCGCAGANATGATTTTACCACATATCACAGAGGAGTAAAAAAATACAATTATTAAAAACTTTCGGGCCTAATCTGCACAGTTTGCAGTCATTTTACAAGGGCGAAATTTCGTATCTGAGTAAGCCATGGTAGTTCGAAAAAATATAGGAGTTATGCGTCAGCAAATTATTTTTTTATTTTTTTTTTGCCATATAAGGGACATACTAACATACAAGTACAAAACCAGTATAATTTTGACTTAAACATGGATGTATAAGGAGTTGTGTATATATTTTGTATAAAATATGTAACATTTATATGTGATTGTGAAATTATAACTTTGAATCTCATAAAAAACCATGATCCTGAACACAACTTTCGTTGTTTTATGAGTTTATTATTGATATGATATTTATACACGATAGAAATAGTTTTCGTACGAAAGATTTTAATTGAATTTTGACTGGGATTCATTTCATGTTATTAAATACACACCTCAGTTGTACTCAATGTCATCTTGCATGTTTCCAGTCATTTGCATTCGCAGAATGTTGGAATGTTTAACTACAATTATTAAAACCATTTGTAAATATATCACACAAAAACTGAGACACGGTACGTTCATGCGTGACACCTGATCACCGCTAGCAGATAGTTGAGAATGTGTCTGTAATTCTAACCATTGATAAATGTTCGCTTCAAGAACTATCAAAGCAGTTTACGAAGTTCATTAAAATATTAAAATCAATACGCATACAATTAGAGGAACAATGTTGAAAAATATAAGATGCCTTACTGAAGTAAAATAGGCATTACTCTGTTACCTTATTGTAGGATCTACGTAACATCAGTTAATGAAAGTAAGTGGTTTGTAGACGTAGCTAGTCCTGCCACTTTTAAATATGTGCTGAATTTTAGAAATTTTTTGTTTAAATGAAATATAGCTATGTAATATTTTCCTCGTAGTTAAGGAATATTACTTAATAAATATTTAAACATTGGCGGTAATTTGAGATTTTCTGTGATAAAACCTTTCAAATCTGACACATCTATAGCAGATTTCCCATTGTCGAGACACCAGAAACTGTATTTCCTTCGGACAGCACAGTAACAGATTAGACATGCCTATATCATATAATATTATATAATAAGTCCACTTTTAGGCTACTTGATATTGCTTCTTGTAACAACAGGTCATACAATACTTCAAAAGTGCGTCTCAATATGATAGAGAATTGAGCCACATAATGCATTAAGTATTAGGACAATATATCGGGTTATTTTCATACTTAAAAGTGTTCAAGTATCGGTGCGTCAAATGATCATATCTTACATCTTTACATTCTCGTGTCAGATCAGCGAACATCGCTGCCGAGATCACTCAACCCATACTTGCAGCCAATTTTCCAGCTTCAATCCCAAACTCATCAGTTAAGGGCATCACGAACTGCCTCTGCATTAATCAACAAAAACAATAAAAAGTTAATTTAATTTATTTTTGTAGGAAATTCAACAGAAATATACGTGCATATAAATAAATAGATTTTATACGTATAAAATGCCCATGTCATGTTTTTTTTAATGAAAACTTGCAATCTAATTTTTGACGCATTCTGCGTCCCTATATTTTATTCGTCAGAACACATGCTCTGGCGAAGCTCGCAGGCAGACGACCGCAATAAAGATTAAGGGTTTGCGGGCGTGCCGGAAGAGTGACGCCAGGAGGGCGCGACCGCGCCTCACAGCTGCAAAGACGGGCTACCAAAGGTTTCTGCATGTGCAACTGTGCCTGCACATGCAGACGACATCCGGAGACAACGGAAGGCACCAGGGGGCGGACACAGCTGCATTTTGCAGCTGCCCAAGGGACACTGAGATCCCACCACCAGCTGTGTCTGTCCCGGGCTTGTACCGCAATAAACCATGAGAGCTTTTAGCGGGCATGCAGGAAGAAGAGCGGCCATATCCAGGGACAGCGGAAGGACCACGTGCGCACCCACGCCAGACCCATGTGTGCCAGAGTACCACACATGTGTTTTATAACCCAGGGGGACGACAAGCACCCCGAGCCACACGCAGAGACGGGGCAAGTTGAATATGGCGATGGAGCCTACATGACCACGAGGAGGAGGACCAAGCGGGGCAGTCGGCCGACGGAANATATGTAGCCTACATAGAAAAAGGGGAGGGGAGTTTGTCTCGTGAGTTCATGTACCAGTGAACCTGTTCAAGCAAGAATAAAACTCGATTATGTGAACTCGCAAATAAAGCGTAATTTATTAGTATATTGGGCCTAGAGACAACAGTGTCGACGTATTCCTACGCCCTATCACTGAGGGCTAGCATCAAGTGCTGGCGCCTCANCAATAAAACTCGATTATGTGAACTCGCAAATAAAGCGTAATTTATTAGTATATTGGACCTAGAGACAACAGTGTCGACGTATTCCTACGCCCTATCACTGAGGGCTAGCATCAAGTGCTGGCGCCTCACGCCGCAGAGCAGATTCAATACCTACTTCCAAACTTCAGCGTTGGCAGGTATCATTTTAAAACCCTTTTCGGTCTGTTATTTCCAGTGTTAACATTTTACCAAACAATTTCCCTCAGGAAAATAATAAAATAAAATAGGAAAAAAATATTAAAGTCAAACAGGTCACAATATTCTTGCTCCAGTTCAAACAGTCCATAACTCCGACTTGCTAAGATCTCGCAGGATAAAAAATAGTTAGCAGCTAAGTGATGAGCTAGAATTGTTACTAAATTCTTCCCCGATGTTTCTAATTTTTATCTATGTTTTGTATTTTCAGATACTGACTTCAAACAATTGAAATAAATTAGGTCAATCGTTTTTAAATGCCTTAATTTCGCAAAAGTAGCCCACATTATTACTTATGAATAAAACAATTGAGATACTAGTAGCAATGACATTGAGTTTGTCATGACATAATGAAAACGAAAAAGTGAAAGCACTCCTTAACGACATGTGTTGAATCACACTGGTCCTCGGGATAAGCCTCCTTTGCTTTCCCAGTACATTTTCTGTTTGTGGAACCTCTTACATTCGCCTCTCGCCAGACGCTGCTGTGTATGACGTGTCCAGTACGGTCAGGTGGCAGTACGACCACATGACGCGTCCTGCAACGGTGCGATACGGTCAGGTGACGCGAGCGGTTCTTTTGGTGTTTAGGCATCTTTTATTCTAATCTATATGTCCTTTCAGTTATGGGGAGGCACTTCAGCTTACATTCGCATTGGTCGAAGAATGTAAGGAACCGTTTCCTCCCAGCCATCTTAAAAAACTCACTAGATTGGTCAAAAGAAAAGCACGCAGGGAAAGCAACAGGCCCGTCGTTGGCCAATGCCTTTACCTGGGGCATGGTTTGAAAACGTAGGGACACTTGCCACTACGAGCACATGACGTACCACCATATTTTACCATCGAATTATTGACAGCAAAGTTTGCGTTAACTCAAAGTTTTGCTTTGAAGCAAAATATAGCGATCGTCGCAAAGAATAGTGGACATAATCGCTGAAACGTAATCTGAAACTTGGTACAACGCAAAGTTGTGTTCAGAAGAAAACTACTTTCGACAGACAAAATTAAACACTGTGCATGGTATGGCGTATTTATTATGAAAGGACACCACAAGAAGGGCCATTCAGTTCATTAGATTTCATTGCTGAGTAAAATTCACGTTTCCCAAAGTTTCTTTGTCTCAAAACACCACATATATTTCCAGTATGTGCATAAAAGCTGTAGATTATAGAATATATGTGTTTTGAGACAACAAACCTTCGGGAAACGTGAATTTAACTCAACCTTGGGAATCTGAAGAACAGAATAATCTCTCTTGAAGGATTTCTTTATAATAAGTACTTCATAGCATAAGCAGAATTTAATAGTGTATAATTTTTTCAGCACGTAATGCATAATAAAACTTGTGTGTTTTTATAAATAAATTTTAGACGTAAAAAATATTTTATCATTTATTTAATCGGAGAGAAACACTTTATAATAACTATTATGTTTAAACACGGAAACAACTCTACATTAAAAAAAAAGGTATATCTAAGCAATCTTGAACTTCCAATAACATGCTAACTCTACTTCAAAAAGCAATGGTGCGAAACACTATACTACTCTACTCATAATGTTCAGAAAACTCCCTACAATTTATGTTACACTTGGACAACTGTTAGCATAATTGTGCTACATATTGCATAGCCGTCAAACTTTCAGTATAACGCACATTATAGCCTCTGTTAAAGTAGCATTTCGTATAAAACCCTTCATGACAAGAACAGAACTTAATTTGGTTCGTTGTTACTTTTAACACGTAATATATAGCACAATAATGTGTATATGAATTATCTTTATGCATATTAAAAATTCATATATAATGATAGAGTGAGAATAAAATTATGTAGTTAAAGCACGGAAAAATAAATGTTCACTAAAATTAAATAAAAGAGGCAGACACGAACGCAGTTTGGCCCATGTCCAAGGGCAGCTGTGCTGTCCGCTACTCTAGACGGCACAAGATATGTAGTAGACTCATTGCAGAATATGCACACATCAGATAGACGGATACGTATGAGCTACACGACTGCTGGAAAATATACGTAGTCCTACTCGTTTTGAAAACACGCTCGGGCGTGTGTGTGTGTGTATGTATGTGTTTGTGTGCGTGCTCCGATCATTCCATATCGCTGAAGGATAATGACGAAGCAAACTGCGGCGCCGCACGGAACAATGGGCCAATGTAGCGCCATCCTGTAGCTGATGTTGGTTTAAACAAGCACCTGCCTCAGACGATGCTTCCTTTGTTATTTTATTATGATATCAGTAGGTCAAATAGGTAACCTGATGCATTGATACATTCTGTAAAGTGATTCTGAGTTGACAATACCGCATATCGTATTTCATCTGAACTGATAGCAAAACAAGCTCATGTTATAAGGCCCTTCACGTCTTCGGGAGTCCTCGGTGGGTCTTTGTAGAACTCCACAGATAAAAGTACACAGTCATAAAGTCTGGGGAATGTGCAGGCCATTTCATGTTTCCAGACCGACCAATCCAATTACAATCAAAATATATGTTAAAAGCCGTTGTACTTCTCTGTGCAGAGTGAGCAGGACATCCGTCGTGTTGGTACCAGATGGATTGTCTAATGTCCACTGGCATGTCTTCCAATAAATGCGGCAAATGACATCGTAATTATTACATCTTCGTACGCACCGTAGAGGGGTGTTATTAAATATTAGCATTCTATTTGAATTAACAAAGTCGACCTTTGTATCTTCTTTAAACTTTCATATACGGGTTAATTATCACTATTTATTTATTGACCCCTTGCACCCAAGCACTTTTGTCTGAAACATTTTATTCTACCCCTGAAAGTGGCAGTGTTATTTTGGTGGCCCGCAGGTGATTCATCTTATATATAAATATATATACACTTTTTCTGTGACATTCAAATAATTTGCAAATCAAGAGTACGTTTCAAATAGACGTAAAGGACTATTTCTAAGCGCCATATTTAATCGCAACCAGTTTAGTTAACGAGGTAATGGAAACTCATGAAAAATGTCTGCTATTTGCTCTCGCTGCCACAGATGCAAATGATAAGCACGGTATCTGTCACTTCCGTTTAGTTTGAAACCATTTAATATCGTCGGTGCAAATTTTGCGTTCGAAAACTGAATGGTTCTAATAAGAAATGAAGCAAAATTGCTTTGCCAAACTATCATGACCGTGACGCTGGGAAACGCAAAACATGTTTGTGTTCGACCACGACGGAAAACAGTACTTTGCGTTAGTTCTGATTACAACTGCTTGGTTTTCGAAAGCAAAGTTTGCGTCGACTATTAAAAACGGTCGCAATCTCAATGTGGGACACAGATACCGTGCAAATAGTTTGCGTCTGAAGCAGTAACAGAAAATTACGGGTATTTTTCATGAGTCTCCATTACCTCGTCAACTAAAACGGTGGCGATTAAATAATGGAGGTAAGTAACAATTTCTTGTCTATAATATAAACGTAATAACGATTCGCAAATTATTTCAAGGTCGCTGAAAAAGAATACATCTTTGTTTTCAAGACGAATACTAATATATTTAAGCAGTCGCGTTGCCCCTACGTAACTGTCAGTCTTAGAAAATATATATCCTGTAGTGAGCTAACTAAGTTTCTTGTACAGTCTAGCATATGGATAGCACTACTGCCTGAAGACAAGTAGTAAATATATTTTGTGGGTTCGAATCCAACAACGTGTAATTATAATTTTATTATATTTTATGTAAGTGAGCAGTTATTTTTCCGGTGTTTTAACTTGTTCATTTAACTAATTTTTTTTTTTTGCCATACACATTCTTTAGGAATGTTATTAAATATATTGATTTATATTCACATACAAACTATTCTTCGTTATTTATTATGTGTTGAGAATAGCAATGAACGTAATGAAGTACTGTTCTTGGTAGGAAGGGTTTATTAAAAATGCGACTTTAAGGGAGACTATTCTGTTTATTTAATTACACGTTTTGTGATGATGCAACATGAAGAACAATTTGTGCAAACATTTGTATGAGATTTACTTAATTATAGTGAGTCGTCAGAAAATCATATGCACTGTAGCATAGTTTTAAGCATCGTTGCTTTCTAAATAGAGCCAGAATTTATTTGCGAGTTTGAGATTACTTCATTTCCTTTTTTCATTTACGGTTTGTATCCGTTTTTTAACATCCCAGTTATTCTGAATTTTTTCCCACCCTGCACGTTAATTATGACAATTATTTAATATCTGAAATTCGTTTTTACATACACATTTGATACATTATGTGTTGAAAAAAAACAATTAATGTAATAAAAATACCGTTCAGGGTATGAAGTATATATTAAAAATAACTCTTAAAGATCGGAGTGAATAGCTTTTTTAAATTGCAGAGAAACGCTTTGGGCTGTAACTTACGAAATCAAAAATACTCAGCTGTTGACAATCACTGATACAACTTTNATTGCAGAGAAACGCTTTGGGCTGTAACTTACGAAATCAAAAATACTCAGCTGTTGACAATCACTGATACAACTTTTATAATGTAAAAGCCTCATTTTTCACAGTTATTACTGCGAAATACTAGGCAAACAATGCGCACGTGTTTTTTAAAAGAAAAACGATACTAGCCACGTCATATCCAATCACTTATTGCCTTGTAGACCACAATGGCTACGAAAACGAATTCCGACATGTTCCTATTGGCTACATGGATTCACGAACACTGAACAGCTGGGAGTTTGCCCACTTCCTTACGTAGATCCGCACGTTATCCTCGTACACATGCGTCCCACCGTCTGTAGACTGAACAAGCTTCCTTAATACGTATCCTCATCTGTGTCATTGTACAAAAGGCCGTAACATGATTTGGGTCGTGGAAGGAAAGCGGATAAAGAAAATCATCACCTTGGTAACAGAACAAGGCAATGGAGGTTACACCACCACCGCGCTCTTATTGGAATTGTACGCGTTGTTTAATAAGACTGGCTGTCATACCGTAAAGGACATAACAATGTGGTGAGAAAAAAATATTCAGGCTACTTGAGAAGTTTCTGTATTTATAGAAAATGCCAAACGTTAGTAGTACATGCGACGAGCTGGGCGTGCTCACGTCAAAAATGTGGCGGGAAATGCGTCGCAGTCGTAATTGGTGCAGTCAGCCCAGCCCAGTGTTGTGCAATAACAAATGTTGCAGTCAACCACTTTCGGCCATTGACCGTTGCAGTACTTCAAGCCATTGGAGTTGTCAACTGTTGGAGAAACACACGGCAGATTAATATCACATGTCTCATGCAATGGATGCATTCTGTATATAGTGTATATTAATTTTTAAGTACGACTTTCAAGCAACTGNTCATGCAATGGATGCATTCTGTATATAGTGTATATTAATTTTTAAGTACGACTTTCAAGCAACTGTACAGAAAATTGATATTTTGAGTCAAGTCAGCTAGCCAAAAATGTTGTGGGAAACAAAATTATTCTGAAGTCACTACAAAACAATCATGTTTTTTTTTGTCTGGTTACATTGTAAGCACTATTTATTTTATTCACAAAGCGAAAGTCATTGTCATGTGTCCGCCACATTAAACTTTCACAGAAATAATTACTACTTTCACCTGCTGGGTAACATTGTAAAAACCTATAATATTTGTTATTTTATTGGTTTTCAATACGATAAACCGAGAGACGGTGAACTCTGTTGCTGGCCAACGCTATAAACCACAATTTAATTCATGGTTTCTCTCCTAACAAAAACGAAACAGAAAACATTGTTCATTTGAGAAAANCGCTATAAACCACAATTTAATTCATGGTTTCTCTCCTAACAAAAACGAAACAGAAAACATTGTTCATTTGAGAAATTCAGCGGTTCAAACTTAATGTAGACCAGCTTTCACAATGATTGGTACAAAAAAAAAATAAGATTCCTAAATATTAAACAATTCTGTGAATTTTGATGACATAAATTATACTTCGGAAATATATTNAAAAAAAAATAAGATTCCTAAATATTAAACAATTCTGTGAATTTTGATGACATAAATTATACTTCGGAAATATATTTCAGTTAATTGCGTAATCAGATCACAGTTAATTGGACATGTTCTAGAGTAATTTAAGCCCTTAACAAAACAATATTAAGTAAGGAGTAAAACCTTGGTAGTTGGTTATGGAAGCTGCTTAATCACTTAGGCAGTACCCAATGTAAAATATATCACTCTCGAGAATGTGGAGTATAATCTACAGCGCTTTGAGCTCACGAAAGCTTTATCTTCTTATGAATTCTCTCCATTGTATCATATAGATTTATTATAATATTGGTTATTCTGGTACTCAGACCTACAAGATATTACATAAGAAGTTCTTCTACGATTACATTCACGACTATTGTCTGCATATCGGNCTGGTACTCAGACCTACAAGATATTACATAAGAAGTTCTTCTACGATTACATTCACGACTATTGTCTGCATATCGGAGCTGGGCTCATCAAGGAAACAGCATTTCGGTGCTCAAATACTGTTACAACACGTAACGCTAATATCATTTGCATTCAGTTATGCAAAGCAATCTTATGTTTATACTCTAATNTGGTACTCAGACCTACAAGATATTACATAAGAAGTTCTTCTACGATTACATTCACGACTATTGTCTGCATATCGGTGCTGGGCTCATCAACGAAACAGCATTTCGGTGCTTAAATACTGTTACAACACGTAACGCTAATATCATTTGCATTCAGTTATGCAAAGCAATCTTATGTTTATACTCTAATATCAGCTAACCTTCTCCGTAGGAATTCTTTTCAAGACTGTGAATGTACCGGATAAGGTAAACACTTCTTGTGACTATAACAACCAATAAACATACGTGTGTAAGTGCGTAACAAACGTTGTATGTCTGATAAGATAATTAACAATAAAAAAAGTTAAAATTTCATGTTATATTTGGCTATAAGTGTGCAGATCCTAAGACCATTATGTATTCAACAATCAGTCATTTTTTTATGTGGCTATCATTTCTATTTGGAGAAGTTGTCCCATTCAATTTGACCTCTCATAATTGAGTTTGTGGGGCCAATATTTGTCACGCAATGCATAACACTGTATGAAGGCGAAACTGTTACAAAATGATAATGCTGAATGAAAGAGATCCGGAACGCAAAACAGCCAGGTCCTTATTGCTTGAGTAACAAGTATAATGTTATTGTTGAAATGACTCTCATAGATGCAAGACAGACCTTGTTCTTCATTTTACTGTCAGCGGCTGAGATTACTGAAGTCGCACCTTGGGAAGAAGGGGGCCATAAGTGCAAAAATGTTATGTATTTAAATACCGGTGTTGCCTTATAGAGAGAAAAATCCATTACATATGGTTATAGAGAAACGTGTGGTATGTAATATATTCAGGGCAGGGCGTAGTTGTGTCCATATGGTACTCGCGTAATTCAATCGTACCTAGTAATTATATATTTTCCTATCTCCTTTATGGCAATATCCCATGTAAATGTGTACGANGATGCAAGACAGACCTTGTTCTTCATTTTACTGTCAGCGGCTGAGATTACTGAAGTCGCACCTTGGGAAGAAGGGAGCCATAAGTGCAAAAATGTTATGTATTTAAATACCGGTGTTGCCTTATAGAGAGAAAAATCCATTACATATGGTTATAGAGAAACGTGTGGTATGTAATATATTCAGGGCAGGGCGTAGTTGTGTCCATATGGTACTAGCGTAATTCAATCGTACCTAGTAATTATATATTTTCCTATCTCCTTTATGGCAATATCCCATGTAAATGTGTACGATGAGTTTTAATTTACTTATTTTTATACAGCTATATCTGAGGTTTATTGCAATTTAGATTAAATGAAACGTATGCTTCATCTCATGACATTAGTGCGCCTTACCAAACGAATTATTTCATTGTTGATATTGGCATTCCTGAAATAGGTATCGATATTCTCTATCTCTTTTTTTCGGCGAAGTTTTGTTATTTATGTAGTTACATAGTGTTGTAGTAAGCCTAAGAGTAGCTATCTAAGAATGCAAAATGTACAAATCAACAAATGGTTTATGAAAGCATTTGCTGCATCAGTAAATAATTAGTTGTGTCTGCACGCTCTATGAAAGCAAGCTGTCAAGGTAACTGCAACTTTCAGTGTTGAAACATTGCTCCTTAAAAGAGGAAATCTACTTTCGATAAATACTGGGACTTCGGGGACATAAATGTTCAAAGTTGATTAATTATAATGCAAATGATTTTAGTAAATCCTTAATTTCGAAGAGCTAGGCCTACAGATTAAACACCCCATGGACTAAATAATTTATACCATGAGTGGATTTGAAGAAACTAGGAATTTGCAAAATAAATTTTATGGATACTCTAGATGTGGGGGACAAAATATAATAAATCTTTAAAAGAAAGTTGTTGATCGTTTTGTAGAACCTGACAAACGGGGAAAACATTTTAATCACAAAACATTACATCTAGCCATTGAGGAAGGATTTGTCAAGTGTATCGGTTCGATAGATAAGATTGAATGTTATTATTTGGACAACAAACATATTGTCAATACTTAAGTGACTCCAAAACAATTGCAAATCTCCATATAGCTTGTGTTACAGATTGTAGAAATCAAAATGTACCTTTTGGTAACTATACAGCTTACAGATAAATCTTTGTAACACAGTTTAACTTAAGTTGATTTGTTCCTAAAAAAGACCAATGTCCTTTCTGTGAGACCTAGACGGATTCTAATGATAACAAAACATTGCATGAATGTTACGACAAACACAAGAAAGAACGTGAGCTCAGCACACTGACCAAAAAATTGGACTGAAATCGAACAAATGAAGGGACTGCATTGCATCGGGCTGTGACATGCAATCTGTCCTATCTACACTAAGTGCAGACATTTCACAATTCTACTACAAACGTAGGCTCTAGACGTACAATTTCACTATATTCAACATGGACACTGGCATTGGCCATTACTTCAACATCCAAGAGGGCCAAGCTAAACGTGGCCCTAATGAAATTGGTTCCTGTCTATATACCTTTCTGAAGAGAAATAGTGTGGGAAAATTCGTTGTTTTCATTACGATTCCTTTTCGGGGCAAAAAAACAAAACAAGCTTATTGTGACTTTATACACGTTTGCCCTAATTCCGTAACATATTCCTTCTATATTTCACACGTATTACTGAAGACACGCCAAATGAAGGTGATTACATATACGCCATCATTGGAAAACGGTAGAAACTGGTATTGTAGGGAGGGCCCACTTATGTTCCCTGTCAGTGTGTACCAGTCATTCTGTCGTCTAAGAAAACTGGATCGACATTTTAAAAAAAAAATGGACAATGCGGATATGTATAACCTGAATAAAATTGTTCACCTCCTTTGGATTGAACTTCAGCTTAAATTAAAATGGTGAAAAGTTTTTGTGGAATGAAATAAAAGAAATACGCGTTGAAAGGAAAAAACGCTATAAAATTATACAAACTAAATTGTGACGGTAATGAATACAGCATCATCAATGTTATTTCCCGAAAAAGAGGAAGACATTTCGAAACGCATAAATTTACTTCTGCATACACTAAGGCTTCAGGAATCAATGCTGCAAAGAAAAGAGATCTTCTCCCCCCGTGTGAAGCAAAGCATACAAAGCCACAGTACTACTATTTCCTTAAAATCCTTCGTGTTTTAGCTGATCTAGAAGAAGGAAGTTCCATTTTTGCTGGGGAAAAAATCTTACTTCAAAACATGCAATGTTTTCAATATCCATGGATGTATTGCAAATAATGATTTGTTTACGACATGCATTTCAACTAAAACGTGTTGCATAATATGTATTCTATTAATTATAGAAATTTTAAGTAATGATATTCCGTTTGTTCAACTCAATATTATGTTCACTTTGCCATATTTTTTAAGAATTTTTTGTGTAATATATTTGGCCAAAATGCAACGACTTGAGATTCTGGTATATTTCAATATGGTCACAAGTGCAAAAAGTGTACTTATATGTCAATGTATCACATGTTATTGGAGGATGTAATGCTGTATATAAAGAGCTCCTTATATTGTGCCCATCCTGAAGAAATTGAATCAGAATTTTACAAATCAAAATTTCTAAACGTGTTTAATATAAATCATTAAATATTTTAGAACTGCCATTTTTACCCTTGTGGCCGTATTCTTCGCAAGGTGCGAAGTGTGCCTTTATTTACTGAGATGCTTCTGACGAGTCGCTTACTCAACGTATTTTGAGGTTTGGGTTGGAGGCTACACTTCCTGCTGAGACAACTGATACTGAGTACAAGTAATCTCAGCAGTAGCAGACCACTCTATATAGCGGTGGTAAATAATTACTCTAACCAAGTTAATTTAACATTGCCGTATTACTTCGAGAATGTGAAAAGAGTAAGGATGGGTAAGTAATCAATTGTTATCACCTGAATTAAATGTACGTATTGCAATGTTTGTTTACAAATTAATCTTATGACTGGAAAACACATGCAACTCTAACGATATGACAAAAAAACTCTTCGGGTATAGCGAACACCATTTATTTATACTGCTGACACTTCTGACGAGTGTTCCGCCACTGAGATGAGTGATTGGCTGTTGGCATTTCTAAGTAGTTTCCTGCTGGTAAGTAAGCTAACCACTGGTAGAAGAAAGGAATGGAGCCACATCAAAAATGAATAGAAGAAAATTGACATGGCGGATCGTATGATGTTTACCCTACTAGGGATTTTGTAAAAACTCAAATGACGGAGTCTTAACTGATTAACTAACACAAACGCCGTGATCTTTCCCTCATTGGTCAAGCTACAAGCCGGAAATTTCATGTCCAAGCGGTGATTTGCGAAGGCCATTCTGTCAAGATCCTCAGAAGTGAGTTTGAAGCTTAAATACTTTCACGAAGAATTTATATCCTAAGGCAATTACTGGCGATTGTTTTAAAGGTACTTGTCCTGAAGTAATTTCTACCGAACAGAAGTTTGGAAACTTATTTCCTTTGCTTCGTTGTAAACATTAAATCTTAGTGAATTTCGCAAATTACTACGATAGCAGGTAAGATTTTAAGCAAATATACTATAATGTCCCCTTAATGATTTGACAGNTCAAGATCCTCAGAAGTGAGTTTGAAGCTTAAATACTTTCACGAAGAATTTATATCCTAAGGCAATTACTGGCGATGGTTTTAAAGGTACTTGTCCTGAAGTAATTTCTACCGAACAGAAGTTTGGAAACTTATTTCCTTTGCTTTGTTGTAAACATTAAATCTTAGTGAATTTCGCAAATTACTACGATAGCAGGTAAGATTTTAAGCAAATATACTATAATGTCCCCTTAATGATTTGACTGTATTTGGTCTGCCACGCCCTCAATAATTCTTTAACCAGTAAAACATTAGTAAGGAATAAATATGGTTACTGCAACGCGTGCAACCAAGTTGAATAAAAAATAGCCCCTTCACCATAGTAACAGCGTTAAAGAAAACAAATGCGGCTCGAGCATGTGAAGGAATGAGATGTCTTAGGTGCTGCTAAATGAAATCGGGAAACTTACGTTATCTGTTTAAATCATCTGGTATCAGTGTTTCTGCATTTGGCCGAGCAGGTATTCAGAGCCACAGAAGTTCGAGAGCACAGAACTATACAATGTTCGGTGTGGAACCGGGGTTGGCCACGCTACCTCCGCAATCCCCATCTACTCTTCACAAACAGGTGGCCGACTACTAACAAGGTTATTACTAGACCACTGTATTGTAACTCACGTTTAAATCACGCAAACAAAGCTCAAATCCGCACAAGATGTTGAGGTACCACTCGGAACACTGAGGATTTTTAAAACTGCCATGCTACCCGAAATGACTCTGCTAGATAAATCCAAAGAAAACAAATGTTTAATACTGCCTACTTCGTGTCCGTGCAAACGCCTTCTGTTACTTCAAATAAAATGCGGCAATGTAAACATTACCCCCTCCCACTGCCCGAAGCATAGACATACATGACATTGTGTTTCCTGGTTGAATCCATGCCAGGCTTTCCCTCATCACCACGACCTCCCAGAAATAATACCCATTAGGATTTCCTGGGAGAACAAATTTGCTTTTTGAACGATACTCATTGGATCCTGCAAGTTTATTAGGCTATAAAGGCTCCCCCAAGAGAACAATGTCCCGAAATGAAACGTCATGTTAATCATCATTTCAACATTCATTCTTCCTCAAAGTAAGTCTGTTCCCTAATCATTTCAATCAAGATCAGAAAGGTTTTATTAAAGAGAGGGTGCTATTTCAACTCGCAGTAACGTAACCCTACACAATTGCTTCAACCAACTAAATCGTCCATATTACACTTCAGTTTTTCTCATCTTTCTCGTCATATTAACCGACTGTCAATTTGTCACGTTCAGTTAGTTGGGAGTTGTCACCACAGGCAAGGTTACTTCTATTACAGGTTGTCAACATCAATGTTAAAAGTTTGGTAACCGACATTTTCGCCACTTGATAAGCGTTAGTGTCGGCATGGCATCACATTTTCTCTATTTTCTACGTTAAAAAAAAGCATAATTTCAATAATTATAAATCAAATACAAAATAGTTTCGTAAATAAGTAAATATTTTTTTTTATAATTATTGTATCTAAAATTCTTAATTAAATATTACCTATTTGGAATACTTCGCTGCTAGTGGAATGAAATCGTCCTTATACCAAAATCCCCCATAAGAAATGATGTTTTGTTCCGAACCTGAGGTATAAATAACCTTACCCTAGTTAAGTGACGCCAAGGGCAGGGAATGGTGTGGGGTATTTTTTGGGAGAGGGTGAGCAGCGGCAGTCCGGGCCTCTGTTCTACTTGTGTCCGCGGTTCTCACCTGGGAGCACAGGGCAGGGTTCCGGCTCGGGGCAGGGTTCAGGGACGGGGCAGGGTTCCGGGACGGGGCAGTCTTCCGGGACAGGGCAGGGTTCCGGTTCGGGGCAGGGTTCCAGGACGGGACAGGGTTCCGGGAAGGGGCAGGGTTCCGGGACGGGGTAGTCTTCCGGGGCGGCGCAGGGTTCCGAGGCGGAGCAGGGTTCCGGGACGGGGAAAAATGCTGGCTGTTGATTGATCAGCGTGCAGTTCCAGGTACATATGAACCATAGCGGGAAGGGAAATCCATTGCCAGGTCCGTATATCTGCGAGTCGGCAACCAGAGGCAGCAGAAGGACAATCCACGCCAGTCCCTTCATCACGTCAGCAGTCCTGCGCACATACACATACACAGTTTTGGGTCGCGTTTTGTATGCTCATCTCTGCCTCAGAACTGGAGCTTTGTATACTCCAATCACGGTTACCAACAATTTTTCTGAAGGCCTGCTTAAGTTCTACGTGTACGTTATTTATCTGCCTTATGCAAACAGTGCTTAATAAATTACACCAGACCGCTAACGCATCGCATTCATGAGAACTGAATGTAATACAATTTTTCACATTAAATATTTATTATACACTGATTCTGAATCAGTAAAAGTTTCATTGTTCCAGTCAGTTAACAGCGACAGATTTATTAAACAGTCACTTCAGTGAATTTAACTGATTAATCAGTGAAAAAGTGCCCGTTTTCCTTCACTTTTTCATTTAGTGATATTTTCCACTGATTCATCAGGCATTTTTATGCTGTTTTATAGTGGTTTGTNTTTTTCACATTAAATATTTATTATACACTGATTCTGAATCAGTAAAAGTTTCATTGTTCCAGTCAGTTAACAGCGTCAGATTTATTCAACAGTCACTTCAGTGAATTTAACTGATTAATCAGTGAAAAAGTGCCCGATTTCCTTCACTTTTTCATTTAGTGATATTTTCCACTGATTCATCAGGCATTTTTATGCTGTTTTATAGTGGTTTGTNTTTCCTTCACTTTTTCATTTAGTGATATTTTCCACTGATTCATCAGGCATTTTTATGCTGTTTTATAGTGGTTTGTTTTTATAGTTATTTAGGAGTTAAACATCTAATAAAAATAGCCGTAAAACTACTTGTATCACGTGAAATAACAACATATTATCTAATAAAACCAATACAAAATACTTTTTTTAAATGTATTTCGTCTTTCAAAACACCACTGTACTAAGAAGCATGGTCATTCATTATTTCATTGGATTGTTACGTCTTTCATTTCGTTTTAATGTAATCATCACAGCGATCTGTTAAAAGGATTAGACTGCATGTAAACTCATATGTACTATTTGTTTTACCGACCCTAACATTATGAAATAAACAAAAACCAAAGAAAGGGCATACAATTTAAAACCATACACTTTCAGTATAATAAATATATTTTACTATTTATTTACAATGTAAGCTATCAGCTCATACAGCATGATAATGGTCTTAAAGCCAAGTGGAGTGGTTGTGTTTGTGTTCAAGCCCGGCTAACAAGAGAAGTATTTCTACTCGTTTAAATTACGGTAAAATGCGCAATATGTACAGTCATTTACCGTAAATATGTTCATATCCGGTAAGTATTTGGCTTAATTCTATAAAAACAATATTTAATATGCCGATGCAGTTGGCTGTCACTTATTCAATCAGTGAAATTATTTCATTGAAACAGCAAGTAGCTTTCCCTTGATTCTAAGTAATTGAATTCCACTGCGAATCGGTGGTTTTCCAATGATTCGAATTTAGAGTGTACTAGGCATTACCAACACACATATATTCCGTCTGCCTTTATTAGTATTAGTTATTAATGAACTAATAAATTTGTAACATAAACATAAACATGTAAATAAAAGTTCAAATTAACCAAAGTCGTCTTAAGTCGGATATTGTTTCAAAGGTTTAATTTTCAAAGTGTGAAGAAACCGTAAATCGAATATATATCCAATTTATCCGGCTTTCTGTACTATGGCACAGATATAAACTTAAAATCCCCATGTGCTATGTCCATACACTATCGATAACGTAAACGAATGTATTACTTTATTTTAGGTTAATATAACTTTGTAGTATGTAAGGATTTTCATATCAAATGAATATGGGTTTGGTCTAAGTCCAAATGCCAATAAATAAATGCGAAGTAGGCAGGAAATATGAACGTAATACAAAACAACGTCAAAAGGATATCTTGTTAATATCAGATGGATATATAACACATCATATCTCATTAGTTTGTCGATATGCCAGATAGCAAGTGTGTGTGTTTGTGTAAGTGCACGCGCACATGTATTTGGGGTAAACAATTTCGTGAAAACGGAAAATTTGAAATAAATACAGAGAATTCTGACCAACCTGATNCACATGTATTTGGGGTAAACAATTTCGTGAAAACGGAAAATTTGAAATAAATACAGAGAATTCTGACCAACCTGATGAAATTTGCTGTAAGTTCTGATTACGTATGTTATAAATAGACGTACCACGGTGCGAAGACAATGCCATTCTGATATACCTGCTACTGAGTATAGTAGCAGATACTCGTGATAGAGGACAGGTATGTGTACTTCGTGATGCATAACAAGGCATAACAACACAGACCATACTCAAATATCGTACGAGACACTGGCAAATACTCTAACTCGTCTGTTTGAAACGCTGCTGACAACTGAAATATACATATACATAAAACATCACACTGAATAATACGATACTTGCACAAAAANGGGGCACGGTTCCGTGGTGTGGCAGGGTTCCAGGAAGGGGCAGGGTTAGGATGGGGCAGTGTTCCAGGATGGGGAAGGGTTCCGGGAAGGTGCAGAATTCCGGGATGGGGCAGTGTTGCGGCACGGGTCAAGATGCTGGCTGTTGATTCATCAGCGTGCAGTTCCAGGGCCATTGGAACCACGGCCGGAATTGCGATCCTTTGCCAGGTTCGGATACCTGCGAGTTGGCCACAAGAGGTAGCAGAAGTACAATCCACGCCAGTCCTTTCATCACGTCAGCACTCCTGCGACATACACATCCACAGTTTTGGGTCTCGTTTTGTATGCTCATCACTGCCTCAGAACTGGAGCGTTGTATACTCCATTCACGGTTACTAACAACTTTTCTGAAGGCCTGCTAAAGTTCTATTAGTACGATATTTATCTGCCTCATGCAAACAGTGCTTAAGAAATTGCACAAGGTGGCCAAAGCATCGCATTCGTCAGCACTGAATGTAATACAATATTGCCCATTAATTATTTATTACACACTAAATCTGAACCAGTGAGAGTTTCACTGTTCCAATCAGTTAACAGTGCCTGATTCATTCAACAGTCACTTTAGTGAGTTTAACTGAATAATCAGTGAAAAAGTGCCAGTTTTCCTTCACTTATTGATTCAGTGATATTTTCCACTGATCCATGAGGCATTTTTTTCATTGTTTTTCAGTGGTTTGTTTTTATAGTGATGGATAAGTTGGACACCTTTTAAAAAATTGCCGTAAAACAACGTGTAGAGTNTTTCAGTGGTTTGTTTTTATAGTGATGGATAAGTTGGACACCTTTTAAAAAATTGCCGTAAAACAACGTGTAGAGTGTGGTATATCAACACATTATCTAATAAAACCAATACAAAATACTTTTTAAAAATGTTTTTCGTATTTCAAAACACCTCTATACGAAGAAGCATGATCCTTCATTCATTCATTGGGTTGTTACGTCTTTTATTTCGTGGTAATGTAATTATCACAACTCTCTGTTAAAAGGTTTAAAATGCATATAATGTTGTGAAGAGAGATCACTCATGTGAACTATTTGTTTTACCAACCCTANTTTCAGTGGTTTGTTTTTATAGTGATGGATAAGTTGGACACCTTTTAAAAAATTGCCGTAAAACAACGTGTAGAGCGTGGTATATCAACACATTATCTAATAAAACCAATACAAAATACTTTTTAAAAATGTTTTTCTTATTTCAAAACACCTCTATACGAAGAAGCATGATCCTTCATTCATTCATTGGGTTGTTACGTCTTTTATTTCGTGTTAATGTAATTATCACAACTCCCTGTTAAAAGGTTTAAAATGCATATAATGTTGTGAAGAGAGATCACTCATGTGAACTATTTGTTTTACCAACCCTANCTGTTAAAAGGTTTAAAATGCATATAATGTTGTGAAGAGAGATCACTCATGTGAACTATTTGTTTTACCAACCCTAACATTATCGAATAAACAAAAAACGTAAGTAAAGGGCATACAATTTAAAACCATACACTTTCAATATAATAAATATATTTCACTCAATATTTACAATGTAACTTAACAGCTCAGATAGTATGATAATGGTATAAAAGCCTAGTAGAGTGGCTGTGTGTGTGTTCAAGCCCGGCCAAACACGGAAGTATTTATACTCGTTTATTTACTTTAAAATGCGCAATATGTACAGTCATCTACCGTAAATATGTTCATTTCCCGTAAATATTTCGCTAAATTCTATAAAAACTATATTTCATTCGCCGCTGCAGTTGGCTGTCACTTCTTCAATCAGTGAAATCCTTTCAGTGAAACAGTTAGTGGTTTTCCATTGATTCTAAGTAATTCAATTTCCCAGCGAATCGGTGGTTTTCCACTGATTCGAATTTAGAGTGTGCTAGACATTACCAACACACATATATTCCGTCTGCCGTTATTAATATTAGTAATTAATGAAATAATAAAATGTATAGATAAAATGAAAATAAAAGTTCAATTTAACCAAAAATATAATGTTGGTTTCTTAACTAAAGTATTAAACCCTTGTAATACACGGCATATTTACGAAACAACCAAAGTCGTCTTACGTCGGATGTTATTTCAAAGGTTTAATTCTAAAAGTGTGAAGAAACCGTAAATAGAATAAATATCATNGGCATATTTACGAAACAACCAAAGTCGTCTTACGTCGGATGTTATTTCAAAGGTTTAATTCTAAAAGTGTGAAGAAACCGTAAATAGAATAAATATCATAATTATCCGGCATTTTGTTCTATGGGCACAGATATAATATTAAAATTTCCATCTGCTATGTACACACACTTTCAATAACATGAACGTATTTTTTACTTTATTTAAGGTTAATATAACTTTGTAGTACGTAACGATTTTCATATAAAATGAATATTGGATTGGTCTATGTCCAAATCCCAAAAAATAAATGTGAAGTAGGCAGGAAATATGAACGTAATGCAAAACAACGCCACAAGGATATCTTATTAGTTATCAGATGGATATAAAACACATCAAATCTCAACAGTTGATGCCAGATAGCAAGTGTGTGTGTGTTTGTGTAAGTGCACGCTCACATGTATTTGGGGTAAACAATTTCGTGAAAACGGAAAATTTGAAATAAAAACAGAGAATTCTGACCAACCTGATGAAATTTGCTGTAAGTTCACTAATGCATACAATATTTATCTGCATGGTGCCACGCTTGACAATGCCATTCTGATATACCTGCTACTGAGTATAATAGCAGATACTCATGATACAGGACAGGTATGTGTGCTTCGTGATGCATAACAAGGCATAACAACACAGACCATACTCAAATATCGTACGAGACACTGGCAAATACTCTAACTCGTCTGTTTGAAACGCTGCTGACAACTGAAATATACATATACATAAAACATCACACTGAATAATACGATACTTGCACAAAAATAATAAAAAAAATAAGATCAGACAGGTTGCAGCATTGTTTAATTAAAAACAAAAATTTTTGTAAAGATTTTTAACATGATAATTGAAAAGAATATACTTATTGAAATAAAAATAATTTCAAAGCAACATTTGCAGAAATTACGCCTAACTGGCANACATGATAATTGAAAAGAATATACTTATTGAAATAAAAATAATTTCAAAGCAACATTTGCAGAAATTACGCCTAACTGGCATTAAAATAGACACAATGTAAGCTTTGAGTTGTGTTTGACGGTTAGCTGACAACACTAACGTGGTTTGCTGAAATTTATTGCAAATTGAATAATTTATGTTCATAATGATTTTAGGCAGATAATTCAAATTGGCAGTGAGAAATAATCTTAACATCGGGGTTTTCGTGGTTACAAATCATCGACGANTTTAGGCAGATAATTCAAATTGGCAGTGAGAAATAATCTTAACATCGGGGTTTTCGTGGTTACAAATCATCGACGATAGTTTGGAACTAAACGTTTAAATAATAGTTAACGCTGACTCTGTAGAACTTGTTATTACACCCAAGTCGCATAATTGCTATTGAGCTAACGTTAACTTTGAACTTGGTTTGAAATCTTCCTTCACTTCACAAGAAAACTAATAAAATATTTGAATATTCTCTTCTTCTCTGAAGGCTTCCCTGTTTATGTCTCTCGGGCCTCAGACGCCGTCTTCAGTCCTCGGAACTCATATACGTTATTCGCACGTTGAATCGTTTATTACTTATCTAAATAAATTGCGCAGCTGTAGCCATTTCACGGCCTATTCTTCTCCATAACCGCAGCCATAATCTGCCACATTGGGTGGGCTGTGTTTGACGATGTACTCGTAAACCATACTATAGGTTATCAGAAATCCCTAATGGAATACCACGTCCAATATCACTGGTACTGCATCGAAATTAAATACAGCCCATCTTCCTCGTCGTAAACATTCTAAAAATGTAAATATTTATGAAAAAATGGTTTAAAACTTCGCGTATCAAGTGTCACGATGAGTGTTAACAGGTATTGGTTGCCGTAGCAAAGTAACGCATTATNGGTTTAAAACTTCGCGTATCAAGTGTCACGATGAGTGTTAACAGGTATTGGTTGCCGTAGCAAAGTAACGCATTAAAGCTGTTGTTCTTTCAAAAATTAGAAATTCTCTCAAGAAAATCATTAATTGGGTAAACATACTTTGCACAAATAAAAAAACTAAAACTTAAAATTAAAGACAACTTACATTTTAAACATTCAAACAGTTGACTGAATAAGAAATTGCGTGAATAAAAGAGCAGTGTGTGGAAACAAACATTAACATGAAAATTAATTTCCTTCACATTAATCCAAAAAATCAATCATTTATAAAGTTNAGTGTGTGGAAACAAACATTAACATGAAAATTAATTTCCTTCACATTAATCCAAAAAATCAATCATTTATAAAGTTTTATTAAATTACAAGGCTTTTTGCTAGTGGGAATTTATTCTCATTTGTTCTGGTAACACTGGTTGGTATACATAGAGAAAATTTAGTATATGGTTTCCGTTTATTTTGTGATGAGTGATAAGCTTATTAAAAAAAAGTAATGGAAAGAGGAAGCAAGAGAATTTTGGATCCTTTGTGCTTACTAGACAAAATTCTCCAAATATTACAGAACAACAACGCTACTAAACCTCAATGATAATTAACACTCTTAACTCATCTACCCAATCTCACAACTCAACTTATCTGAAACTTTGGATACTTTGAGGAAAAAATTGAGATTTATTCTTAGATGAGAATATTTAAAATGTAAATTTTAAAGTACATGATTCCAGTGGAAACAGATTTATATAACGGGAAGCTTGAGTATTGTGATGCTACTTTGCTTTCGCGATATAAATCGCCAAATATAACCAAATATTTGGAATATAATAATTGCAATATTCTTCATTGGAATAACATTTTCTAAGCTAAACAGCCATGTAAGGTTTAGTAGTGGTAGTAATTAATAAACATGTCATATATTTAAAACAGTTTTCATTCATGTTTATTTCAAGACATTGTAGGATGACAAGTTCATATACTGCATATAATTTATTTTTACGACAATGATATAAAAATTATTTGTAGTTTGTTAGTGAGTATATTTTCAAAACGTGTTATTACAAAATTTATTTATTTTTTATTATCTAGTGATATAATAATATTTGTACTATGGAACTGTAATTTGTTCTGAATATAGGTATACAAAAAACTATCACAATATTCTAATAATTATGCACTGTGTCTAAGTTAAAATTTTTTGAATTTTTTAATGATAATATCCCAGCTTCAACTACTATACACGTAGAGCACTCCAATTCGCAGGCAGCGATAGGTAATATTTACATTAGAATAGACAATATCGCATTATTCATGCGTCATACAAGTGAAATTTTGGAGTTTTTAAAAATTTTTATGCATTAACCTCCTGCCACATATTCAAATTTTCGCCTTCAGCAATTTTTTAAAAAAAATTTGTAGAGAAAAAATGCCATACATTTTTTCATCCAAAACATTTTGTGAAATAATATTGAGTGTGTTTCCAAAAGTGCCACAATGCCTACTTTTTTACTAGGAAAATCTTGTTTAGTTATTATTTAAAAATTATTTTCATAGCGATATAATGCTTTTGTTTTTTCCTGCAGTTCATTACAAGATTAAATGTAAGGAAAGCTGTAATTTACATTTGCTTCTTTACTTAATTATAATTTAATTTTCCAGAATTGTTTCCTGCACAGTGAAATTTGTTGCCTCTAAGGTCGTTATATTGTGTGCAATATTCACTTAAAATATCATTCATGCCCAAACAGTTTCTACATATATTATAGCGTTCATAACCTACTTTCATTCCAATAATTTTTTTTTTTGATATTTTAAATTTTCTTGACGTCTATCTTTCTCGTGCACGAATCTGATTGACTGATACCGTTAAACATCAAAGTAATTTTAGAACCGGTCCAGTTTTCAAATGTTTGAAGGAAAATGAAGCAATTCAATTTTCTGAGACAAATAAGGCAGCGTTTATGACGTTTCGATGACGTCACCATAGTCCAACATGATTTGACCAATTTTATTGGAGCAGTTTAACGGAAATATTTGACAGTGTGACAGGGGCTTTAAAAATTAAAAAATAACTATATACCCAACGTTTACAAACACTAAACACTGATCTCATTAGGCATAAATTTTAACGTTTCTCCTACAATACTACGAACATTACTAGAACAGTTTTTAGTAATTCGCTGCAACTTTACTGGAAGCGTGCATGCCAGTTTGCACTGTACGNACGAACATTACTAGAACAGTTTTTAGTAATTCGCTGCAACTTTACTGGAAGCGTGCATGCCAGTTTGCACTGTACCACACACATATATAATTATGTAATTATTTTCTTCATAGCTTGATTCCAAAAGTGCTCAGTTTACCGCGGATCTCCATTACGGTAATAAAATTAAAGCTAATACTTATGCAGAGTTGCACAGCAGGACTCTGGTAGCACCAATCTAGCAACGAGTTCTCCAGTCGTGANTAAAGCTAATACTTATGCAGAGTTGCACAGCAGGACTCTGGTAGCACCAATCTAGCAACGAGTTCTCCAGTCGTGACCCATCATAATTGGAAGGTGATATAGAATGAGATGACAGAACCCGTGTCACACGGTACAAAGTTCTGTACAAGCTCCGGCCAAACTCTGTACAAGCCAGGGAAAGGCAAGACAGAAACAGATATATATTCAATAGGAAAATTTGAACAATAACTTTCAACGCATTTCATACTTGGTACATTCACACCATGACTAAGTGTTACACGACGTCTGCACTTTTCAATTAGTGAAATATGAAGACAATGCAGTTATTAAACAAGCTGTATGACTTGTGGACCACTGCAAGTATGTTTAAGGAGACAAACACACCAAAACAAATTATACAGTCATATGGTTAATAATTCCGCCCATCCTTGTACGGAACACCCGAATCTTAAGTATCTTTAGACGAACATCACTTAAAATGTTTCAATAGGTCAGTAGGGAAATGAAGAGCAACGTACCTATCGTCACTGTCTCCAAAGAAAATTTCAGCTCGGGAGAGTTCCTTCAGGTTGTACCACTAAGTTCAGAAAGACAGGGATAGTGTTTTCAATTCCGATTGGAAACGAAGGTTTGAAAACGGCAAGCTGTCCCACATAACCACTTCAATGCCGCCGGATTATGATGCTCTACGAAAAACAATATCTTGCAACTGTGTGAAATAATGCGGGGCGGGATGTTGTTAGCGCAAAACCAGCCTCCAGTATTCCATGATTTGTGGAAACTGCCGTGTTTTGTCCTGCCTCCTTTCTCCACAACCCAAACATTTACTCGATACTGCACAGTAGGACATAGTTTTTCATGCAGAGGACTATATATATTATGAAAATTAAGACCTTGGTTATTGCTGAGTGAAATATTCCTTTTCAAGATCATGTAACATAAATTATGATTCCAATAAATTTGCATGTATTTCAATGAACACCCAAAATATGATTACATACATATCCAATATTAAGCAAAGCAACTTCAATGATTAGATCATTTGTTACAAGTATACGTCACATATAGAAAATAGAAGTCATAAATTCGGATTTAGATTATGTAAATGCAACACAGCAAACTTGTAGTGTCGTAAACGAAAGTCATTATTATTGTATACAATATAGATAGTGGTGATCTTTTATTTCAAATTTTTTGTTTTGTTAAAGAACAGTCCGCGCTTGCATGTTGAACATGAAATAAGGAAATTAAAATATGTGTGCTCCGTGAGTGACACAAAGGTTTGTTCTAATGTTGACCCTACGTAATATGGTCGACGTTTGGTTTTGACTTTTAAGTAAGTTATAACAAATTAAAAAAATACAAATGAGATTTCTCACCTGCATTTAGTTTTATTTGGGCTCAGAAGTCTGGATACCATTTGTTGGTAGAATGGAAAAAGAAAAGCATACTGCACACAACAACATTATACACCACCTTCAAACCACTATTAGGAAATAGACCACCTCTACAGCAGAAATGCTAAGTTTATTATCGTAAATTTAATTGGCTTCATTCTCTTCGAAACGAATTTTAGTGCAAAACCAATATTACTAGAGATGTATCAGAAAATATGTTTTTTTTCTGCATTTTCTACAATCTGGCACAGCGAGTACCTTCGGATACAATATTACTTTTTATATATTACTTCTTACATAAAAATGAAAGTTTGTACCAAAATCATCTCTCTGTGTTTGTTTTCTAAAGAGACAGTGTAGAGTGCCTAGACTACTGGAGCTATCGCGTCTCTCAAGCACTGGACTGTTACCATCGCCTCAGGCTACCTAAGCAGTATTCGCAATATGGCGACGCGGTGCCACCGACGACGTGCAACGTCGGTTTATAACAGCTCCTTACCAGCACTCACCGTCGTCGGCAGTCGCCGTTGAGGACTGCTCTACATTCTGGAGTAGAGTGCAGCGGGGATATTTGGGCGGCTCTTAACAACGAGGTTTTTAGAACTGAGCTACAGTATGGAGTTGTTTTGTTCAGTTATGCTATATAATCAAATTTGCATCACTTAATTAATCTTTATTCTTGCAAACCATCCATCTAAAATACAAGTGAAATATAAATATAACAACTAATAAAATAAAAAATTAATTTTTTTTTTTTTACATGCAGGCGCAAATGTCTATAAACGAATCTGAAAACTTATGCCAAGACAAATCTTTACTCATTACACATTGCGAAATTAAACAGAGCTTATATTAGTTTTATGTTAGTAATTACAAGAAATGTATCTTCAATTATATTTATGGAACAGAAATATTAACCAATCAATCGTGCAAAGATGTGAGCTTCTANACAAGAAATGTATCTTCAATTATATTTATGGAACAGAAATATTAACCAATCAATCGTGCAAAGATGTGAGCTTCTATGTTTTACAAAACATTCTTTCTTCTTCTTCCTCGACGTCCGTCGTCCGCTAGATCAACGTCTGCGTTGACTCCAGCGCTCACGTCGCTTGTCGTCGGCGACAGCACTCTGATTGGCTAATGCTCATCGTGTCGTGCCACGTGGCTCTTGTGTGAATACCGCTTTAGGGTGTGTCACGTGAAAGGGACTTACCAGGTGTTTCCAATCAACTGTGTTATGCATAGAACTACAACGGCAATCCGTAGTTCGAGACCAATACGCAATAGCTAAGCGCCGCGGCACATGGAACTATTTTCCTTGCGATATCGCGTTAGTGGAGTCTTGTTGCCACTGAACGTGCTCGTCCGCTAGAAATATCGATGCTTACATCACGTTTTGCTGGCTGGTTGACCATTGTCCGGTAAATGGAATAGTGCTATTTGCTCTGCGTGTTTCTGTACTAGTTTCCGATAACAGCCAATCAGAGCAAGAGAACTTGTCACCTAACGTTGTTTACATGTGGCCTTATCATTACATCGGTGGTATATTTGTAAGCTGTTGACATAGACAATATTTAATAGATATTACGCCTACATTTTCTATTTCCATGTTCCAAAACTGAAAGAAGTGTAACTACAGCAATTTTACTTCTCCGTGCAGAGTTCATTGTATATTATTTTCGCAATCTGTCAAAAGTTGTTATGACTGCCGGCGTCACTGCTGGACAGAGAAGCTCTCAAGGAAACCCACACCGTGTGTGGGAAAACCAGCGACGGAACCAGCTAGAAACCAAGTCACACTGCACTTTGCCGAGCTCCCGTGTGCGCCGGATTAAGGACGCACATATTGTACGAGCACTTTGTTTGGCGCTGTTTCAAAGATGAAAGTAACAGAAGCGTAGCGGGAACGAACATTTCGCATGCTGATATTTTAAGAAGAATACAGATACAACTTGTTTCGACATTAATTTCCTGATAAAATTACAATTTTTTAATTAATTTTTTTAGCTATCATTTATGTTATACGACTGAACTAGAGTGTCTATAATTATAAATTATATATCTTCCACTCACAAAACTCTATTGGACTGAATCTTATAAAACTCAGTTACAGCATATTTAGAAATTTCTAAAAAATAGACATTATAAAGAATTTACAGTCACAACAGGTGCATCATTTTAACGTAGCTTCAATTCAGCACAGTCAAATGGCATAAATTTTCCAACACATTGACAGAATCATTTCAGTTACACATACTAAAAAATAAATGGTACAAAACTATACATAACCAGCTTCAACAATTATATTTCTTCAAAAACAAGACCTAATAATTGACTCTATTTGCAACTAAGTCGTTTTGTGTAGAGAGATATTTAGTACCATTACTTCAGAACCCTTGCTCGTCCCAATATTCCCAGAACTGCCGGCTCGCAAAAGAACTGATATTAAGCCAGTTTTTTTATACTTAGTGGGCTGCAGGAGAATGTTGTTTTTTATTCAGCTATGACAAAAGAAGGTTTCACACCTGCCTCGTAGTCCAATGTTGAAGTAAGGCTTGACCCTGAACAATATTTTTGTAACTCCTAAAATTCTGACCTTTCAAAATTAGTCACTAAATAAGTACGTTCTCTCATTTCGAATAGTTGAATTAAAGTTTTGGAGAATGTGTCAGTAACTTATGTTATGTTATCCGCGGTTTCCTACGCGTCACCAAATTTTAATTTGTTTCACGAAACTGACACAACAGCTGAATGCAAAAGGTTACGCTAATGTAAATTGTGGTNTGGTAATGCAAATTGTGGTGTAGGTTGGTAATGGAAGAAAACCACTTTTATAATATTTGCCAGATTGCTATGACTAAATCCCATTTATTTACGTTTTATAAGGTTTTGTAGTAAAACGNCACTTTTATAATATTTGCCAGATTGCTATGACTAAATCCCATTTATTTACGTTTTATAAGGTTTTGTAGTAAAACGAAGTATTTAAACTTCTTATCTAAAATGTAAAGAGTTACAACTTACATACGAATACTACGAAATGATACATTTCAAGAGCATCACGAGTCATTCTTATCCTTAAGTCGCGACGTTCTGGAAACAGACGCGTGTACCAAGTTTCGCTAAAACGGAACGCTAGTCCAGTATAACTAGTACTATTTGTCCGTACTAAGGAATTTTGTACCTCCTGAGCAATTATGTTGCTAAGACACACGTGTCGTCTCTCATCCCTACATGCATTCAATAAAGCAACTAAATGAAGTGTATATTAAACATGCCAATAGTAACTCGCCTTCCGTTCTGTGCCACAGTATACAAATCATTAGAAGAACTAACAAGCACATCCGCTTCCTGCATATTATACTGACGTACATTGCCTGTGCTGGTTNCCTGCATATTATACTGACGTACATTGCCTGCGCTGGGTTTTAGGAACTGATTCGTATCTGACTGGTACTTGGAGACTGTGAGAGGTGCAGTACTAGTTAGACGACATTGCTGAGTCTGACGAGTTCGCGAGATATGCCCCAGTTTACCTTCATTATTTTACAGCTTTCTGCAACAAATATTTATATTTTACCTCCATATTACTGTTTAATAATATCATCGTGTAAAAAACATCCTATTCATGGAAAAACACTTATGCCAAACACATAATCTAAGGTAGAATTTATAGGATTGTATCGTCTGATCCATAGACTATTCAATCCACGAATTTCTCACTTTGTATATATTTGGCCCCTAATTATGAAGTTCATGTACGTAACACAAAATGTGTAGCTCACAGTTATTACTGTGTCGTATGGTGTTGCCATGTAGAATAATAAAACTTGCATTTCATTGGCGACCAGTTGGAAAACCGCTGTGTAAGAGACCTTGCTCATTTATTACTGTAGTTTGCATATTCTTATTGAATACTGCCATCATAAATACATGTTTGCTATTTTAACAGCAGTCGGTGTTGGAGAATACTAGTAACATGTAGGTTTCGGTGCCCCCAAATATTCATCCTACATCGTATAGAAGGAAGTCCCTGGCGCGCGTCTGTCTTTATGTATGACTGCGATTATCTCAAAAACCACTTACCAGATATTGATGCTGTTTTTAATGTTATAATCTGCATTAATGGAGGAAGGATTTTGTGTGTTAGAAATTGCCTTTGCACTTATAGCAGCTTAGCATTAACGGAATTAGTTATTCATATCGGGAAAAAAGTTTACAGCTAGGGCGTTCTCATAGAATACGCTGCCTAACACTTTAGAGATATAATAAAATCATATATGTAATAATCGTGTAAAATTTAATTATCCTCAAAAACGTCAGTAGTAGCATATATATCTGTCTTTAAAAGATAAGTTATAATAAGCATATTTACCATTTAATATAGTCAGTTAAACAAAGGAAAATTCACTGTATTTTCTAAGCATAAATAATTAATACGTGTCAATAATTAATTCATTCATAACTAAAACGTTTAGTGAAGGTAGGAAATGTCCTTTGAAGAATACTAGTATCCTTCAACTTAAAAGGTTATTAAACGTATTGTGCTGACAACCGCTGGGACAGCACACTGTTGGAAGCTGAAATATGCAGTTCAGCAGGATCGCTTAGATATATATTTTCCATCCGAAAAGCTTTCTGCCAAATCACTGACCTGTTGAGCCTTTGGAATAATTATCGGGAATGTATGCTTGGAGATATATTATATTTACGAAGAAGGGCGTCAGGGTGATACGATATACATTATAACCACAACATATTACACGAAGAGTTAATTCACCTATACAAAAACTAGAATCTCTAACAGGCAAATACATCACAGATTTTGGTATTCCTTTGCAAGTTGCCGCTAATTAAGACCTTAACCATGATTAATTTTTCAGGGATACATCGTACTATCAATCTTGGCCCTTGCAAACCCTCATAGAGAAAGAACCAAGTCTGAACCCCGATCAGAGAGCAGTATAAAATGTCCTGCTCTTATACATAACAAACAAAGGNTCTGCCAAATCACTGACCTGTTGAGCCTTTGGAATAATTATCGGGAATGTATGCTTGGAGATATATTATATTTACTAAGAAGGGCGTCAGGGTAAGAAAATTTACATTAAAACCAGAACATATTCGACGAAGAGTTAACTCAGGTAAACAAAAACTAGAATCTCTAGCTGGCAATTCCATCACCGATTTTTGTATTCCTTTGCAAGTTGCCGCTAATTAAGACCTTAACCATGATGAATTTTTGAGGGATACATCGTACTATCAATCTTGGCCCTTGCAAACCCTCGTAGAGAAAGAACCAAGTCTGAACCCCGATCAGAGAGCAGTATAAAATGTCCTGCTCTTATACATAACAAACAAAGGAGGCAAGATGTTTTTTCTTGATGCTCCAGGCCGCACAGGTAAAACTTTCTTAATCAATTTGCTCTCACTAAAGTTGCATCTAGCGTTAATGTTACCCTTACCTTAGAATCATCTGGCTTCGCAGCCAGATTTTTAGAAGCAGATATAACGGCACATGTGACATTTATACTTCCCCTGAACGTTTGTGATGATGGTACAAGCGTATGTCACATTTCAAGTAACACGTCTAAACTTATACAGAACTATTCATTGATAGTTTGGAATGAGGATACTATGTCGTATAAAACTTCCGTCACAACTATGGATAGGACCATGCGTGATTTAATAATTACAACTACACCTATGGGTGGTTGACGGTTATATTGTTAGGAGATTTTCGTTAAATATTGCCGGTGGTGGCGAGAGTAAGTAGAGCTGAAGAAGTCAATGCAACATTAAAAGTTCGTATATTTGGCCTAACGTCACAAACCTACCACTCAAAACAAACATCAGAGAACCTCTGTCCTCCGAAGATAACAGCATGTTTGCTGACATGCTACTGAATGTCGGAAAGAGACAGCTTACAATGGATTGCGGAAAAAATTTCTGTCAATAGAGAAACATGTATTTTAGTCACCAACCACCAACAACTGATAGATAACGTGTACCCTGAAATACACCACCTTTCAAATAAGACACTATCGCGGTTAAAAGAAAGAGCGATATTATCGCCTACTAATAACAAGTCGAAAAAATGTATGATTTAATACTTGTTAAATTTAATGCTTAAACACAAGTCTATTACTTAGTAGATACAGTATTCGACAGTGAAGAAGCTGTGAACTATCTCAATGAATTTCTTAATTCATTAAATCCTTCTGGCATGCCAACACGCACATTTATTTTAAAATTTGGAGCTCCCATAATTTTATTGCGAAATATAAATCCAACGAAATTATGCAACAGGACTCGATTAGAAATAGAACGTTAAAAAAATTATTTCACAGAAGGTACTACTCTAACTGGCTGCAGTATTGGATAAACTGTTTTAATACCTATAATATCAATGATTCCCTTGGATTAACCTTTTTATTTTAAAAGAGTCCAAATTCCAATAAGAGATAGTTTTTGTATGACTATAAATATGGAACAGGGTCAAACTTTTAATGTGGATGGAGTGGGTTAAAGTGGAACGTGTTTTTCACACGGACAACTATGTGTGCCCCTTTCGCGTGTCACACCAAACAGAAATATTTTTGTTTTCGCGGGCGGAGGGAAAACGATTCATGTTGGATACAAAGAAAATTTATAAACCCCTATTATATAATATAACAGAAATTGTACCCGGGCGAAGCCAGACCGGGTCGCTAGTATACTTTAATAATGACTTGCGCGCTTTGAGACATGCAAATTTACGGCAAATGGAAAAAGACTAGGCATAAGTGAATCATTCTCAAAGATGTTTTCTCAAAACAAGTGGAAAACATGTATTACATTTCTTTGTCATTTTTTTCTTTTCTCAAAATTGGATCTGTTACGCTTGTAATCTTCAATTGTCTTTGAGTTTTTTAACAGTGGATTTTCACTGTCTGATATTCAAACAGCAAAACTATAATTTGAATTTGATTGACCGAGAACTTACCTTTCTTATTTGCAGCCGGCCTAACTACACGACAGTAGTGCAGAATGTGGTGTATATTCTGCTCTTCATACTTATATAGTAAAAATTTATTGCCAGATAGAAAAAACATTACAAATTGTGCCATTTCTTTTTCTGAAATATTCCTACTGCGAGGATTATTTTTCCGATATAATGTTGCTTAGCGTCAAATGACGATAACATTCTAGTAACTGTTGCATGGAAATCAGTTTTACGTGTTTAGAGACATTGTTTGATTATCTAGATAGTAAATCCTCTTGCGTACACTTTGTAATTAAATTCTACAGTGAATACGTTAATTAAGACAGTCCTGGTCATACACTTTAACGTCCGCGAGCAGAGATTGTGTTTCAGGGTTTGGTTCATGCTCGTAAAATTAATTGGTTCATATTGTTGAAGTTTAATATCGCACTGTGTTCATTTGAAAGAGATGTAGTAGAATGATAATACTGAACCAGTTAACCATGAATAGTGCTGACAAAATATTTTCTTTAACGAATTAGCTACGCACGAACTGTAATGTTTACGGCTGGTAAAAGAAATAAATGAACACACTTGAGTAGAAACACGGTATATGTGATTCATATGTAAAGAACATCGAAGTGTAGTACCTAGTGGCCTCCAATATGAAAATTTACACTTTCAAAGCCAAACAAGGCAGTTGTCGTACATATAATATATTCTATGTCATAACTTAACAAGCCGCGCCACTTCAGGTTAGGTAATACATAGTACAAATATAAAATTGTGTCGCAGGTCCGAATATACGATATTCCAAGAAAATATTAACAACATATCGAATGAATATCAGATGTAGTAAACACATAAAACAGTTCGGATGAGGCACTAGTAGTTAAAAATTTCGTTTCTGTAAAATACGTTGTATTTGATTTATATATTTTGTATTTTATTTTCCAGTAATAATGCTAATTATAGGAAATTTACAAAGAGTCGGAAATTATTGAGAACTTGTCGATTAGTTTAACAGATTTTGGTTTCGCCCGTATTCATCCGAAAATACGAGCACTAAATTCTTAAAGTTGCAAACATACTTTCCTTGGCGGAATGTCTGTCACGGTTTGAAAGTTTGTATGTTTTCCGTCGTTAAAAAAGTTAAAAAAAAAAAAAACTTTGTAGTAATATGATGCCACTATCTTTTCATCAAACGCACGTCTTCCGTATTTATCGATCTCTATGGTAGTGCAAACTTCTTGGTGCATGATAGTAGGTGGGTCAAACCGCGACGTATCAACCAGTGTGTGTTAAGTTTATGTCTACGTATTTTACAGTAATTATCAGAATAAGTTATTACGACCATGTACTTATTTTCTCAATGCGTATTAATTACGATTTCCACACTACACACTATATTTTTGTTTTGAGGGGAAAAATTAAATGTGGTTAAATTATTTTTGTCCATATACGTGTTACGAATAGTCACTTTCCGGAAAATTACATGCCCCTTACGCAGGCTCATTTAGTGAAACCTGCTACCGTCCCGTAAATTTTGGGGGTGTCGACTTAAGGCCGATCATCCTGTACGTAAGATGTTCTAAGATGTAAAATCATNACGAAACCTACAACCGTCCCGTAAATTTTGGGGGTGTCGACTTAAGGCCGATCATCCTGTACGTAAGATGTTCTAAGATGTAAAATCATACTTATTTTACATAAACACCCCTATGTTATTAACCAGCGCAAAGAGAGTCTTAATTGAGCATACTAAAAAATCTTTCGTCTAGAATGTAAATGAGCCCTTTGTAAATCCCTACATTAGATCTTTTCGCCTGAGTTTATATCCTTCCGCCATAAATAAAATCTGGAAATGCCATGGTCCTAATAACTTTATGTATGCATCATTGAAGTGAAAACGTTAAACTGTTGCGATTTGTCACTAATAAGCTTAGTTCTACTGTAATTATTATAAAGCGAAACATACCAAATTAATTAGCTAACAATGTCAAAATTACACTCGTCATAATCCTTCATGACTACGAACTACTTTACCTAATTCATGGCCAAGTTAAACGGGGGCATGTTTGCCAGTGTGTACAGAAGCCTGTTGGCAGTTAATAGGTAGTTACTTTTTTATCCAAAAGTTGACTTCAAGTGTGGTTGGTTTACCGTGAATAACTTATAAGTTGATACATGATGTAAGGTGCGTCGTGGATCACTCTTCGTTCTCTTACAATTTAGTCACTCAATCTAAAGTTGACCGGACGATCTGTGTAGAGAAGTGGAGGAAAGTGATTGTTAAGTAAATACAAACTCATCAGGTGCTGGAGTCACGGCAAACAGATGATGCAGATTCACTACTAGAAAGGTGGATAATTTATATACCGTTCGAGAAATACCTCGATATTACTATGCGTCCTCCTAACAAGGTGGCGAGGAATTGACCTAATAATGTAAACATGGTTGATGTATCAACGAATATCCACCTTTACATCTCTTCAGTAGAATTATAGTACGTTGTCCGTTTGCGAACCGAATGCCGTAGCCTTGGAGGCAGATGGCGGCTACGAAGGCGCCGAGAGACTTCAATACTGCAGCGACTGCGAGTGTTCGTCCTTTCATTGGTGCACAGCGATAATATCCATAGCAAGGAACTAGTGGCCAGTGAATTCGCTTGTGCTGTGGGAGTTCACATACCTACTGGTGAGTGTGATCAGTGAATGAAGAGAGTGTCTAGGTGGAAGGAATATGATGAAATACTAGTTAGATGTATTGTTGTTTTCATAGAAAATTAAATTATTGCTATTAAGAATGTCTTGTATAATAGGGTTGTAGGTTAAACATTATATATTCACCCACCGCCTGTACTCGTTAAACTGTGTTCGAACCCGATAAGTACAAGCACCACACTATGAGAGATGCTAATGTTGAAAATATATCAGACAATCAACGAATTGGCAACTTACCACCAAAAATTAAACACATATTACCTCAAGAGTTCCCCCAGTCTCCTTCATGACCCTAAATTCAATAACTGTGACATCATTCGAACTGACTATACATATGAATTGCTTAGAACGTTTACCAAGTCCATGGTGACACATTTGTCAACTATGAAGTTTGGAGATCGCACAAACCAGCACCTATATTCGGTAAAAGTGTGTTTAGTCTTAATTCTTTCAGTATATACATATATTTTATTTTTATAATTGATATTAATTTTTAACCTTTATTACAAAGGAAACTAATTGCGTTGTCTGTTTTAGTTGCCTATTAATACATTTATTAGATAAATAAAATGACGCCCAAATTGCTATAAAATTATTATTTTAGCATAAATAAATTTTTTAGGTATTTACAGAAGACTGAAATTAACTAGAAACATCATTTTTATTTTTATTCGTTTTTTTTATTATCAATTTAAGGCCGTCTCATATTTTCTTTATAAGGATAGCTTATACAATTTCCGATTTTTTTTTCTGGAATTGTCTTTAAGCTAAATTTATTTTCCTTGCTGTTTCTTCATGCTAATGGGGTAACTTAGTCCTTCGCACTTACTGTTTTTAAAATACTCACTGAGACTGAGTGTTAACTTTCTTTGTTTTTAATACTAGCAGACCACATTATAATCCTCCACATGTCCTGCATTTGAAATCACNTGAGTGTTAACTTTCTTTGTTTTTAATACTAGCAGACCACATTATAATCCTCCACATGTCCTGCATTTGAAATCATCATGCAAACTACTTTTATTTGTGAAAATATTGCAACATCAATGGCAATGACATAAAGTGCGGAATGAGTTGCACAGGCAAATCTTCTATGCTGGGGACACTGAAGCTGTAGGCGAATAATTTAAACGTTTTTAAATCCCGTGCCAGTTACGCTGCTGTTAAGGAATTTTTTGCATGTGTTGCACAAGTATGTATGTCTAAGGGTTATACACGCAAACACGCAGATTGTTGGCATAAACGAATATCTCATCTAAATAGCAATACTGGCGTCATCCTGCGGGCTTATTTACAGATATAGATGACTCTTCCGAGAAGTGGAGGATGGCTATGACAGAGTTGCAGACAACAAGGAAAAAATATGTAAATTGCACAGCTTGAAATGTTGTCGGTACATCCGAACAAGTTGGTAGAACTCTACCAGCTAAAGACTATATTACTGCTGCTAATGAACTATTTAACACTTCTATAAATATAATCGTAAAATGTAGTTGTTTTGCACAATTTGCATCTGGCCAAATGCTGTAAGATATTTTTGGTCATTCTCTTTCTAAGATGAGACAAAAATAAATATTACAACTCACTTCCCAAATTTATGCCGCGTACAGCGAGTGAAAATTACCAACTGACAGCAGGTAATATTCACTACAACATAGTTGCGCAAAGTTATTATTATATCTAAATATAGCTCTGTTGTCAGTAAGATCTTAATTAAGATTACATAACCTCTTACAATAAATGTTTTTTTTGGCGAAATAGGAAGTCAACACACAACTGGCATAAACTCGGAGAGGACTGCTGGTTTTGTGGTGCATGCCCGGCGTGTTTCGGATAACGCAGGCATTCATGAAACTTCAGCATTATGAAAGTAAAAGTTGTATTTTTTAGCCTGGCATTCTAACCAATATGTTCCATTTTATATAAAATTATATTTTCAAGCAAGTACGTAATTGTGAACAGGTTACTCTCTCATACAGTATGTGTGTAAATGCTCACAGACGATCACTGGTGTTGTGTGTAAAGGCGCCAGTCGCATAAGTAAGAAGACATCAGACTTCCCTTTGCTGTTATAGAAGTATTCATGCTTCAGGAGTACGGCCTCCGCTAAACTCTAATACATAGCTGGCTGAAATGTGTTTCATTATTCGTGTATCGTGGTAAATACTTGCCGATTATCTGCTGGCCATGTCGGTTTGGCAAGCAAATTACACTCTAGTTCATTCGAAGCTTTGAATGGGACACAAAAAGCTACACCCACGTGAAAATTATCAAATAATAATCCCGCGGAAAAAGGAAAGACTTTGTGTAGACTGTTTCCATAGAATGGGGAGCATTTTATTGTTCAAAATGTAATGTAATGTTCCAGAATTCAACGCACTAGCGATTAAAACTAATGGTACAATTCCCAGTCAAAATAAATGTCCTCATACTAATACACCAACACCAAATTTCAATGTTAACACCAAACACTCAAATAAATAAAATTAGAAGCCAATAAATTTGTTTCCTGTTGAAAAAAATTATCAAAATAAACAAGTACTCGCACGGTTTTTCTTCTAGTGTCTGTTGTGTACAATTAAAATGGAGAACAAAAACAAGCAAATGCACGCCTTAATAAGTTACCACCATCTGGCTACTTTCAACCGCTGAGAAAGTTTCCTTAAAATATTTATATAAGTATAAGAAACATTTCAGTAGTGATCTGGTTGCCAATATGCTCGGCAACACAGGTTTTCTTGTCTCCATAATAGTAGTTGATGTTCAAAAATAGCATGGGGGCCCTGCATTAAAGATTTTTCGAAATGAAACTAAATATATAATGCTATGTACAGGCAGGACTGGGAATGTACAAGTATAATGAGCTCGTTTAAAACTCTTGGGCTCTCGGTTGTAACACTGTCATCCCAGCAGACAAAAATCAAACCTAACTTGCGAAGTCATCTTGGTAGCACCGCTGTGATCTATCCGCCATTTTAGAATGTGTACTCATGTTAGAGGAAGCAGCAGCCTGCGTCCTATTGATATTCCGCAGCTACCACGAGAAGCATCAGAAATGTTTGTGTTGTTCAAAGTCAGAAAATGTGGGTAAATATGCACGTTCTTTATTGGCTGTATATGAATTCGTTTCGAATCACAATTTAAGATACAACATGTCCATATGAGTGTTGGTATTAATACCGAATGGAAAAATTATGACTCTGATGATTTTTCCCTTTCAGAATATTTTCCATGTTATAGATATAAATGAAATAAGTGGTATTTCTTATCTCCGCTCAAATAGCGAGTTGCCTTCCAGTATTGGCAGTGTTGTTATTCGCGTTGAACACGAAGAAATCGCGAAACAACCAAAAATTATATGTGACAGTACAATTTATTATGAATTACGTTATTAGAATTCTGGTGAAACCTTTCGGTGGGGTAACACTGTGACTGAATAGATCACTATAATATAATACATGAATGTGAGATTGTGTGGACTTCAACATGGTCCCCTTACGTCTGCGGACTTAATTGATTAAAACAGGCGCACACGTAAATTTCTCTAATTTTACGAACGCCGATATAAACACAAAGCATAAACATTGAATGTATGTATATGTATAATTATATATAAGTGCTTGATACTTCAAACGTGTATTATGACGAACTAAAGTCACATTACATACCTATAAAATCAAATAACATAATTGAAAATTATTTGACAGTGACAAAGATATTCGTTGATTATATAGCTAGAAAATTATAAAATGCAGGACTATGAATACAAAAACTATTCAGTAGATACAATTTAAAAAAAGAACGACATGTACACTGTTGCCGTAGTATATGTTATGGTATTCAGTTTGATGTGTGCTTCGTCCAGCAGGCTGATATTTCAAAACGGAAATAAAATTGCATTATACATTGCCAGTGAAACATTATTTGGCCTGCACGGGCAAATATCTGCCCTTTACATAAAAACTGAAAAACATTGCAGGTGGCCAAGTTGTGACATGCATCCTGCCTGGCCAATGCCATTGCTGAAGATGCCATTATATATTTATCTCTAAGCACTTAACATTTTAGTGCTCTAAGCACTGTCATTATACCAATCAGAATGATGGAAAACAAAAATGACTAAATAAGGAATCATCACAGGAGGAAATAGTCAGTCAACTGTGTTGTTGGAAACATTACATTGCCTTACTAGGAAAATGATATCATCGCTATATTTTTAGGATAATGCTTTCGACAACTTAGCAGACAACACGGGAAACAAATATGGCAGTCTGGTTAGGGCAAATAATAGGTTGATTAGAGTACAACATAACAAGAGACAATGAAGGAAAATATGGCACTAGATTACAGTTCCAGTAACAAGCAGCAGCATAATTAAATGTGACAGTTTAGTAAGAACTCACTTCATCGCCATCTGGCAGCGAAAGTAACAAATTCCATGTGTAAACAGAGTATGAAAATATTACAGCACACTTAAGAAGATAGCACAGGAAACAAGTATGGCATTATCCAAAGGTCAAGGTCACACATACATCACTGTAAACATCGGGCATATTATCTCGAGCAGAAATGAANTTAGGGCAAATAATCGGTTGATTAGAGTACAACATAACAAGAGACAATGAAGGAAAATATGGCACTAGATTACAGCTCCAGTAACAAGCAGCAACATAATTAAATATGACAGTTTAGTAAGAACTCACTTCATCGCCATCTGGCAGCGAAAGTAACAAATTCCATGTGTAAACAGAGTATGAAAATATTACAGCACACTTAAGAAGATAGCACAGGAAACAATTATGGCATTATCCAAAGGTCAAGGTCACACATACATCACTGTAAACATCGGGCATATTATCTCGAGCAGAAATGAAACTGCGATTTCTTAACTTTTTTTATTAGTTACAAATTAATATATATTATTTTTATTAAACCAAATGTTATAAATATAAGAGCACGAATATTCGGTTTCCAACTAAGCATACTCAGGTTCTGCGGCCACATTGCTAATACCGGATGAGTATAAAATAATACCCCAAATTTAAAAGCATATAATGTCAAAACCAAAAAAAACCTACAGCCTCGATTGACCAATCAAATGAACCGCGGAACCGTGAAGTTTTTTTACGATACATTCTTAAATGTTCAATGAGACTTCCATGAGCGGCCCGAACGATATCTAAGCGATAAACTAACTCGTTCGACGCTCTTGTCAGGAATGTCTGGTGTTACAGTTTGGATGGCTTTCGTAACTCTCGGTTTGAGATTGTGTGGGGTTAGCGAGTTCGTATTCGAAACGTCAATGTTAAGGGGACGGTCTGATGATTCCTTTATGGTGCACCACCCCATTGGCACCTTGCTGTTCGTGGATACCTATACGAGACGTTGCCGCAACGCTGGATTGGTCGAGGAGCAGTTTGTAACCAGGATATTCAACACTACCCCTCAAGAATCCCGGATATTAACCTGTGTGATTTTTTTCTATAGGGTTGCATAAAGTATAAAGTGTTTCGTCCACCATTGCAGGCTTACATTGACAACCTCAAAACGAGAATTACTGACGCCATCCAAACCGTAACACCAGACATGCTGACAAGAGTGTGGAAAGAGTGTGATTATCGCGTAGATGTCGTTCGGGCCACTCGTGGTGGTCACATTGGACATTTATGAATGTATGGTAAACAAATTCAACGGTTCCACAGTTCATTAGATAGGTCAATCAAGGATGTAAGTTGTTTGGTTTCGATTTTATAGACCTTCAAGTTTGGGGTATTATTTTATACTCACCTGTATAATAACTCCAGTGTGCTTGGGATTTTCCAACAGACGGTTTATGAGTGATTTAGTTGGGATGCTTTACGCAGGTCAGTTCTCAACATGGTGGAGAGTATAAAACCACAACATGGATGCTACTTTATATGTAATATGTGGTCTCTTATTATTACTAACACTGATAGAAATATCATGCATATGTGATAGAAACTGCAAATTTGGCATCATTCCTATATGATAAATATGTCTTAATACTTCCCCCTAAACACCAAAGATGAAATGTCACACATGCCTACGGTGTGAGTCTATCTTATTTCCACACTGTTAGAAATTTTCGTAAATTGAGCGGAAATGTCCCCTAAATATATGTTTAATTTACGGGAACGCGATCCATAACATTGAAAAACTAAGCTCAAATTCTTAAATACAAAATAAATACGGAGTGCCTGTGTATATTGTATACTTCTGGGTTTCGAGAACGAGCAATTCTTTGACTTCGAGATGCTTTCTTCTTTACTTTAACCAGAACAAGATCGTTTATGCAACAGTTAGGATATTGACGGCACTTCGGCATAACCTGTATAACATAAAAAATAGCATCAAACATATGAAACAATTTGCAACACTTAAAAAAAATTTAACATTATTAGAAACTGAAAATAATAATTGTTGTAACACGTAGATGTCCATAGCGGTACAGGAGGAGTTAAGAAAGGATAATATGAGTTACATAGCATAGCTTTTTCATAGTATAAGATAGATGAATGACTAGCAAGAACTGAGCAGCTACCGACGTTTAATGAAGNTGTTATACTCCACCTTTTCGAGCAAGTAATGTTCGTATTGAATGGTGTTAATATTGACGAAATGCGGGATGTGGGAATAACCACCTCCATAAAAAACTACCTTTTGTTCACACATTACAATCTCGTCATGGTAAAATTGGTGGGCTGCATAATGGTAGATAGCTTCAAAGTTCCCATCATCGCAGAATACATGTTTGATGTCAGTGTACCACTATCGATGTTACTGGTTTCACCGAAGATTATACAAAGATAATAATAGGAGACAAGCAAGTGCTGGTGATAATGCTAGTCACCTCGCATCTCNTTTCACCGAAGATTATACAAAGATAATAATAGGAGACAAGCAAGTGCTGGTGATAATGCTAGTCACCTCGCATCTTAATACAATGTTGGGAACGAGAGAAAACCTATGGCCAGTCGCTGCAACCCTGATCAAAATAGATTGGTTCGTTACCCACACGACTCCAAGAAACCGCGAATGCATNTATGGCCAGTCGCTGCAACCCTGATCAAAATAGATTGGTTCGTTACCCACACGACTCCAAGAAACCGCGAATGCATGAAGCTACTGAACTACAACAAGAAAGACATATTCATCGACATAACCTTCAGGAGCTGGAGTTTAGTTACATGCCCGGTCTTGTCATCTGCCATGCGAAACCACTGGGTCGTGAAGACATCTTCAATCATGGAAAATTCCCGTTATGTAGAACTGGAATTTCAAAAAACAAGCAACACGACATCTCGACAGACATTTCGACCTTCGATTTCTGCAATGTTCAGAACATAAAAATATTATCAAATAGCGAAGGCTATCTGTACGTGGATTTGAACACCTTCTTTGACCAAGAAGGATTTACTTTACAGTATTATTTGTATACTCAGTTCTAGTCCTACCCCATCCTGAACACAGAACGATTCCGTAAAACTGTGACATGGTTGGTCTTCAACACATCGAAACCAAATAAGCCAGCTAAAAATATCGTGGACTTAGAAATTATTTCCAAAGGATATATTTCTCCTAGCACTGCTGCACACTCTTTAAGTTTGCACGATGGAGTAGTGAGCTACGACTTCTTTTCGGGGCTCTCTTCCACGGTGAGCTAAGCATATATGAACAGGAAGATCACTGCATCTCACCTCAGTTTGTATAAAGTATGTATTACAATCTGCAAGGCTTCCAAAGCCAGAGCAGTTACATCCTCAAGGATATCGCAGTGTCCTACAACGACAATGGCAAGACGAGCACATGCTCCTTCCACCTCACTTATTCGTGGAAATTGCTGGACAAGAAAAGCAAGAAGACGAACAACTTGCTGATCAAGTACTACCACATACTGAAGTTGGACGAAGGCAATATTCGGTAGCAACAATTATGAAATGTGCTGCGCAACTTGCTGATGCAGTATCCACAAGGACTGGTTTATGTGTCAGTGCCTGAACAGAAGAAATAGTTGAGGTGCACAAGCTTGCGAAACTTTACGACGACCAGCAGAGGCATGACTGAGACAGATCAGAAACTGACTGGATACACGCGTGGAGGAACAGAGAGCTGCTGTGTAAACGGTGTGCCTCGTCCTTGGACCAAGAATCGATGAGTTACAACTAAACGCGAAGTCACCCGAAATGTTAGAAAATTTTAATTTTCGTGTTGTGGCACACCTGATCAGTATCTGTATTATATATAAGTGTTAAAAAATTCTACATGCGCATATTTAGTAGGTGCACAGTGGTATGTTCGTCACAATAGCAATGTCCCGTCCTACATGAATTTATGTAAACACTAGCCCCGACTACAGCAGCATTGAATACAGTTTCATCGCAGAAGATGGTTACATGCACACATATATGGCAGCAGCGTGCATCATTGGCGTTTCGCGCATTTACCATTCGTCTACGAACCTACGAAGATTAAACTTAACTGTCCAGGAGNAGCGTGCATCATTGGCGTTTCGCGCATTTACCATTCGTCTACGAACCTACGAAGATTAAACTTAACTGTCCAGGAGCGTTGGCCTGCATCGTATTTCACATAACACCGCAGACACAGCTGCCCTGCACTGTGGACAAAATCATTGCTCCGGCCCAGAATACGCTACCACCTCTGCACCGGACTGTGCTGTGGAACTGTCCCTGGTGGGGCATAAAACGTCTGTCGGCTCCCAGCATCACGAGTCAAAGAGGGATGCATCCAACCAGACGAACATATGCCGCAGAGTACAACGTCGGTGCCAGACGCTCATGTCAGTACCTCCCATGAATGGTTCTACCTCCAGCTCGGGAAATACTCGTCGGCGCCACCAAGCAGCATGTATTCCTGGAGCTGTGAACGGCGGATCCACCGGACCTGTTGTTGACGGTTCTCCCACCTTGGTAGAGGTGGAAGTTGTGGGGTCAACTGTTAAAGAAGTGAATGATCTGCAGTGTGGCTTATGACCATTCGGGAACCTATGGACATCACTACGATCCCGAGACTTGTGCAATGCTTTGCGATAAGCTGATGCTTACCATCATTCGAGAACTGTTTAAAAATGCATGTAAAAGTCTTCTAAATTAGACAACTACATAAACTCTTTTAATTGAAATTAAGAATATGTTGTGTATTGACTGTTTATTAAATTTATAGTTTTTGAAAATATTTGTGTTTTATTTATTTAACCCTGCTCATTATCATCAGTTTGATTAATTTGTATTCTCTTACATGAATTATAAACGGAAAATTAATTTTTAATATCATTCATTTATTTTTGCTTAAATGATTTTTAAAGGTAAAATAAATTTTTTAATTGATTAATTTATTTTCTCGTAACGTTAAAATTAGTTATTAATTAAAAAATATACAACAGAATTTATTTTTTCTAAGTTATTTCGTAAAATTATTAATTTTCTGATTTTTTTACAACTAGCTTAGCAGCAGAATGTTTTGTAAATAAATGTTATGTATGTATAATTAATGTGAATAAAAGATATCTATAATATGTATAAGGGATATATAACTTTTATTCACATTAAAAAACATACTGCTGCCAAGCTGGTTGTAAAAAAATTCAGTAAATAAATATTTTTTTCCAAATAAATTAAAAACAATATATTCTGTATAATGTTTTTACAAATATGAATAAATATATATATATAAAATTTATATGAAGTAAAATATTTAACCAAAGATAATTTTAAAACCTTATTCAACATATTTATTTTACATCACAAAATAAATATTTTTAGGAATTCATGTTCTTGAGTGTAGATATTTCTCTTCTCCGTCTGGAGCGAGTCCACCACAATCTCTAGTGGGTCGATTGCGGGTATATTTTTACCCTGTAATAATAACGATGTGACACAGGTAAGACGTTTGACGACAAAATGCGATTCATTATGATGTGAAACAGGTATGACAGTAACTTCCTATTTATGACGCCTGAATGTGGCTGCTTTCAGTACTTAGTCACATCATAAGTCGCATACGAGATATACAGCCAGGTTTCTGCAAGGGGAGTTTTCTATGTAATTAGCAACACTTCGCTAGCAAACACCTAAATACTTCTTTCTAAGAATCAATGTATAACGATTTATACGGACACTTGTGTTTATTTATTCATGTTGTACCATTGTAAGTTAAATTTTCATAATCTAACTAAGCTAGTCAATTAATAAACACAGCAATTCTAATAAAATATGAAAATTAGTAAGTTCTGAAACTTTTTTACGTAATACATGTCTGCACTACAGTTTAGAAAAATAGTGTACTGTATGTGGACCGGTGGCAACATACACGTTCAGTTCAAAAATTGTGCGATGAACACTCCACAGACTTGCGTAGCCACCCAGATCACCTGACCTAGATGATATTGAACACAAATGGGATGCTATCGAGAGGAATATGTGCACCGTGGATCCTGCTACTACACATCTCCGTGCGTTGTGGTAGGCCGTGGAGTGGTCATGACTCAGTACGGCTTCTGATGGCTTCCAGTGCTCTGTGAGGTCCCTGCCATACTGCTTTGCCACGGTCATCAGTGAGGAAGGCAGTGCTACAAACTGCTAGGCGGGTATCTTTAATTTAACAGCTCATGAGTTTATGATTTGTAGAATTTGCATCTCAGCCTAAATTTTAAGGGGGCAATTTTGGAATTTAATGCTATATTCCCCCAGCAATATAAATGCTGGTTTTCCTTCAGGAGACATATTCTTTTTGAAAAATAAATGTAATTGTAACTTCTATTCAAGTGGTATAAAACAGGTTACCTTTTAATAATAGAATATAGTCTTTAGTTGAATTCAGAATGTTTTTGATCAGATCTATCTTTTGCTTTATTTTGCAAGGCGTATTGTTCTCATAAATTAAAAAATGACTATCAAAGGTGACAAATGAAACATGAGATTATAAAACTTCTCTCTCTCTCTCTCTCTCTTTCGCTCTATTTCTTTCGTTCTCTCTCTCTCTTTTTTCTCTCTTTCTTTCTCTCTCTTTCTTTCTTTTAAATTGTTACCAGTGACGAAATGTAACCATAANCTCTCTTTCGCTCTATTTCTTTCGTTCTCTTTCTCTCTCTTTTTTCTCTCTTTCTTTCTCTCTCTTTCTTTCTTTTAAATTGTTACCAGTGACGAAATGTAACCATAAGTATACCACGTACGATAATGAGCTATTCAGTAGAAATTGTGTTGTGTAATTTCGTTGACAATGCCTTGTGTAATGTGTATTAAGTTATATTGGAAAATATTCTTCTTTTTTAATGCTACACCCATAAACTCTTTGTTTATGAACTTTTTTTATAGTATATGAACGCATTATAAACTTTTGCGCTTCGCGTTATTCAAATATTGCCTAATTATATAGCAAAAGTAACAGGACATCCATACTGGTAATATGCATATTTTCAGTAAAAAGGTGAAAGAGTAAATAACATATTTTGTGTTATTTGAAAAATTAAAACTACATTACAGAAAACTTCACGTTTTGAAGATCCTGGATATTATTGTACTGGTCCTGTGTTGAAATTAAACATAGATAGTGACATTTTGCATTTGCAACTCAATAGGAGCTAGTATTATTTCAAGGGTTTAAATCATTTTTACTAAATCGTTTATGTGCAAGACATGCATTATTAATATACGAGTTCAGTTGGCCATATTTTTTAAGTTTTGTATTTTGCGCGAAAAAATTTTATAGCTGAAAATAATCTTTAGGTAAAGATGCAAAATTATGATACAATTGACAACACACCGGATTAAAAGTAGTAATAATTCAAACAAATAACTTCAACTTTAAAATATTACAAAACGCAAGTTAAAGAAAGAAGAGGTTATATAAATAAGTCAAATTAAGTTGTTTTGAAAAAATTAAATATTGTTCTTTATTTGAAATTATGAAAACTAAGTTCAGCATTTCGGGCTAAGATTGTTTGTGGTAACAAATGGATCAAGTTCACTCAGAACAAATGTAAGAATATAGTAAAAGTACTGGAATGGCTGGAGAGGGGGGAAGCTAAAAATACATGAAAAGATCCGCCGACCAGTGGCATTGTCCAGCACGATTCCGAGAACGACTCCACCTGAAATCGTAGCCGGTTTGCCTTGGTGGCACGCGAACCCCCTACACAAATGTAAGACGATAACATATTGTCAATGTTCTATGTAAGTGTGGATATTTTATCCCCAAATTTATAATTTCGTTTATTACTTATCTAAATAAATTGCGCGGCTGTAGCCAGCTCATTACCTATTCTTCTCCATAACCGCAGCCATAATCTGCCACATCGGCTGGGCTGTGGTTGACGACGTACTCGTTCACAATACTACAGGTTATCATAAGTCCCTACCATGAAATATCGCGTCCAATCTCACTGTTTCTGAATCTAAATTAATTATAGCCCATCTCCTCGTCGTAAACGTTCTAAAAATGTTAAAACTTATGAAAAATAAGTTTTAAACTTCGCATATCACGCGTCAGGATTAGTGTTAACAGGTATTGGTTGCCGTAGCAAAGTGACGCATTATAGCTATTGTTCCTAAAAAAATTAGAAATTCTCTCGAGAAACTAACAAATTGGGTAATCATACTTTGCACAAATAAAAATACTAAAACTTAAAATTAAACAAAACTTATATTTTAAACATTCAAACAGTGGACTGAGTATGAAATTGCGTGAATAATAAAGCGGTGTGTGGAAACAAACATTAACATGAAAATTAATATCCTTTCCGTTAATGCAAAAAATCAAACATGAATAACAGTTTTTAAATTACTAGACTTTGTCTAGTGGGAATTGGTTCTCATTTGTTCTTGTAGCATTGATTGGTTTATATAGAGAAAATTGAGGATATGGGTTCCGTTTATTTTGTGATGGGTGATGAGCTTATTAAAAAAAAATAATGGAAAGAGGAGGCAAGAGAATTGTTGATCCTTTGTGCTTACAAGACAAAATTCTCCAAAAATTACAGAACAACTGCCCTACTAAAACACAATGCTAATTAATACTCCTAACTCATCAATCCTATTTCACAACTCTACTTATCCAAAACTTTGGATACTTTGAGGAAAAAATTGAGATTTATTCATAGAAGAAAAAAGTTAAAATTTCAATTTAAATTACATGATTCCAATGGTTACAGATTTCTATAACAGGAAGCTTGAGTAGTGTGATGTTTCTTTTGCTTTCGAAATATATATAATACCAATGTTAAAGAAAATAACCAAATATTTGGAATATTTTAATTGCAATATTCTTCATTAGAATAACATTTCCAAAGCAAAGCAGGCATGTACGATTTAGTATTGGTAATATTAAATTGCATGTAATATATCTAAAACAGTTTTCATTCATGTTTATTTCAAGACAATGTAAGATTCAAAGTTCATATACCGTATATAATTTATTTTTATGACAATTACATAAAAATTATTTGTAGTTTTTTAGTGTGTATATTTTCAAAACGTGCTGTTACAAAAAGTAAGTGCATTAAATTTAATTAAATCTGACGGATGCTGTTAATTATTTGGATATTATTCTTATGGTATTTACATGGTTGGTTCAAATACTTCGTTGTAATAATTACATGTTACAATGCCGTAGAGTTATTTAGAAAGGAAATAATTCAAAATACAGTTATTAATTTAATGTTCTGTGAATTAAATAGTACATTACAAGATTTAATGTAAGGAATGCTGCAATTTACATTCGCTTTTTTACTTAATTCAAATTTCATTTACTAGAATTGTTTAATGCACAATGAAATTTAATGTCTCTGTGGTCATAATATTATGTGTAATATTCACTTAAAATATAATTCTTGCCCAAACAGGATCTGCATAAATTAATTGTGCTCATAACCTACTTCCATTCCAGTAATTGTTTGATATTTTAAATTTTCTTGACGTTCATCTTTGTCGTGCACAAATCTGATTAACTGATACCGTCAAACATCAAAGTAATTTTACAATCGGTCCAGCTTTCAAATGTTTGATGTAAAATGATGCCATCCAATTTTCTGAGACAAATATGGCAGCGTTTAACAAGTTTCGATGACGTCACCATTGTCCAATTTGATTTGACTATTTTTATTGCCGCAGTTTTACGGAAAAATTTTACAATGTGACAGGGGCTTTAAAAATAAAAAAAAATGTTACACCTAATGTTTAAATTTAAACGTTTCTCATACAATACAACGACAATTCCTAGAAAAATGTTTTATTAATTCGCTGCTAACTTTACTGGAAGGGTGAATGCCAGTTTGCACTGTGCCATATAAATATATATATACATGTAATTATTTTCTTCATAGGTTGATTTCCAAAGTGCTCGGTTTACCGAGGATCTCCTTTACGGTAATAAAACTAAAGCTAATACTAATGCAGAGTTGCACAGCAGGACTCTGGTAGCACCAATCTAGCGACGAGTTCTCCAGTCGTNGAGTCGTTACCCATCACAATTGGATGGTGACATGGAATGAGATGGTACAACCCGTGTCACACGATAAAATTTCTGTTCAAGCTCTGGCCTGGCTCTGTACAAGCCAGGGAAAGGCAAGACAGAAACAAAGATACATTCATAAGAAAATTTGAACAATAACTTTCAACGCATTTCATACTTGGTACATTCACACCCTGACTAAGTGTTACACGACGTCTGCACTTTTCAATTAGTGAAATATGAAGACAATGCAGTTATTAAACAAGCTGTATGACTTGTGGACCACTGCAAGTATGTTTAAGGAGACAAACACACCAAAACAAATTATACAGTGATATGGTTAATAATTCCGCCCATCCTTGTACGGAACACCCGAATCTTAAGTATCTTTAGACGAACATCACTTAAAATGTTTCAATAGGTCAGTAGGGAAATGAAGAGCAACGTACTTAGCGTCACTGTCTCCAAAGAAAATTTCAGCTCGGGAGAGTTCCTTCAGGTTGTACCACTAAGTTCAGAAAGACAGGGATAGTGTTTTTAACTTCCGATTGGAAACGAAGGTTTGAAAACGGCAAGCTGTCCCACATAACCACTTCAATGCCGCCGGATTATGATGCTCTACGAAAAACAATATCTTGCAACTTTGTGAAATGATGCGGGGCGGGATGTTGTTAGCGCAAGACCGGCCTCCAGTATTCCATGATTTGTGGAAACTGTCGTGTTTTGTCCTGCCTCCTTTCTCCACAACCCAAACCGTTTTTCATGCAGAGGACTATATATATTATGAAAATGAAGACCTTGGTGATTGCTGAGTGAAATATTTCTTTTCAACATCATATAACATATATAATAATTCCAATATACGTGCATGTATTAAATTGAAAACCCAAAATATGATTAAATACATTTTGAATATTAAGTAATGCAACTTCCATGATTAGATTTGAGTAACTGGTAAACGTCACATATAGAAGTCGTAAATTTGGATTAAGATTATGTAAATGCAACATAGCAAACTTGACGTGTCGAAAATCAAAGTCATTATTTTTGTATATAAAATGGATAGTGCTGATCTTTTATTTCATTTTTATTTGTTTTGTTTCAAAGTACAGCCCACGCTTGCATATTGAAAATGAAATAAGGCAATTAAAATGTGTGTACTGCGTTTGTTACTCAGAGGTGGTTCTAATGTTGACCCTACGTAATATGTTGAACGTTCCATTTTGACTTAAGTAAGTTATAACAAATTTAAAAAACACAAATGTTATTTCTCACCTTCAATTACTTTTATTTGGGATCAGAACTTTAGATACCAATTGTTGGTAGAATGGAAAAAGAAAAGCTTACTGGACATAAAAACATTTTACACCACCTTCGAACCACTATTAGGAAAATGATCACCGCTTCAGTGGAAATGCTAAGTTTATCATCGTAAATTTAATAGTCTTCAATCCCTACAAAACTAATTTTAATGCAAAACCAATAATACTAGAGGTATATCAGAAAATACGTTTTTTTTCTGCATTTTTTACGATCTGGCACAGCGAGTACCTTCGGATCCAATATTACTTTTTATATATTACTTCTTACATAAAAATGAAAGTTTGTACCAAAATCATCTCTCTGTGTTTTTTTTTCCAAAGAGACAGTGTAGAGTGCCTAGACTACTGGAGCTATCGCGTCTCTCAAGCACTGGACTGTTACCATCGCCTCAGGCTACCTAAGCAGTATTCGCAATATGGCGACGCGGTGCCACCGACGACGTGCAACGTCGGTTTATAACAGCTCCTTACCAGCACTCACCGTCGTCGGCAGTCGCCGTTGAGGACTGCTCTACATTCTGGAGTAGAGTGCAGCGGGGAGATTTGGGCGGATCTTAACAACGACGTTTTTAGAACTGAGCTACCGCATGGAGTTGTTTTGTTCAGTTATGCTATATAATCAAAATTGTATCACTTATTTAATTTTTATTTTGTAAACCGTCCCTCTAAATTCCAAGTAAAATATAAATATATCAATTTTTTAAATAAAAATTTATATTGCAATTTTTTTTTACATGTATGCGTAAATGTCTATTTACTAAACTGAAATCCGATATTAAGGGAAATGTTTACTTATCATATTTTGCGAAATTAAACGTAGCATATATTAGTTTTATGTTAGTAATTACAAGAAATGTATCTTTAATAATATTTATGGATCAGAAATATTAACCAATCANGAAAATTTGAACAATAACTTTCAACGCATTTCATACTTGGTACATTCACACCATGACTAAGTGTTACACGACGTCTGCACTTTTCAATTAGAGAAATATGAAGACAATGCAGTTATTAAACAAGCTGTATGACTTGTGGACCACTGCAAGTATGTTTAAGGAGACAAACACACCAAAACAAGTTATACAGTCATATGTTAAATAATTCCTCCTATTCTTGTACGGAACACCGGAATCTTAAGTATCTTTAGACGAACATCACTTAAAATGTTTCAATAGGTCAGTAGGGAAATGAAGAGCAACGTACTTAGCGTCACTGTCTACAAAGAAAATTTCAGCTCGGGAGAGTTCCTTCAGGTTGTACCACTAAGTTCAGAAAGACAGGGATAGTGTTTTTAACTTCCGATTGGAGATGAAGGTTTGAAAACGGCAAGCTGTCCCACATAACCACTTCAATGCCGCCGGATCATCTCTCTGTGTTTGTTTTCCAAAGAGACAGTGTAGAGTGCCTAGACTACTGGAGGTATCGCGTCTCTCAAGCACTGGACTGTTACCATCGCCTCAGGCTACCTAAGCAGTATTCGCAANATATATATTATGAAAATGAAGACCTTGGTGATTGCTGAGTGAAATATTTCTTTTCAAGATCATGTAACATAAATTATGATTCCAATAAATTTGCATGTATTTCAATGAACACCCAAAATATGATTACATACATATCCAATATTAAGCAAAGCAACTTCAATGATTAGATTTGAGTAACAGGTAAACGTCACATATAGAAGTCGTAAATTTGGATTAAGATTATGTAAATGCAACATAGCAAACTTGACGTGTCGAAAATCAAAGTAATTATTTTTGTATATAAAATGGATAGTGCTGATCTTTTATTTCATTTTTATTTGTTTTGTTTCAAATTACAGCCCACGCTTGCATATTGAAAATGAAATAAGGCAATTAAAATGTGTGTACTCCGTTAGTTACTCAGAGGTGGTTCTAATGTTGACCCTACGTAATATGTTGAACGTTCCATTTTGACTTAAGTAAGTTATAACAAATTTAAAAAACACAAATGTTATTTCTCACCTTCAATTACTTTTATTTGGGATCAGAACTTTAGATACCAATTGTTGGTAGAATGGAAAAAGAAAAGCTTACTGGACATAAAAACATTTTACACCACCTTCGAACCACTATTAGGAAAATGATCACCGNGTCACTGCTTCAGTGGAAATGCTAAGTTTATTATCGTAAATTTAATAGTCTTCAATCCCTACAAAACTAATTTTAATGCAAAACCAATAATACTAGAGATATATCAGAAAATACGTTTTTTTTCTGCATTTTTTACGATCTGGCACAGCGAGTACCTTCGGTTCCAATATTACTTTCTATATATTACTTCTTACATAAAAATGAAAGTTTGTACCAAAATCATCTCTCTGTGTTTGTTTTCCAAAGAGACAGTGTAGAGTGCCTAGACTACTGGAGGAATCGCGTCTCTCAAGCACTGGACTGTTACCATCGCCTCAGGCTACCTAAGCAGTATTCGCAATATGGCGACGCAGTGCCACCGACGACGTGCAACGTCGGTTTATAACAGCTCCTTACCAGCACTCACCGTCGTCGGCAGTCGCCGTTGAGGACTGCTCTACATTCTGGAGTAGAGTGCAGCGGGGAGATTTGGGCGGATCTTAACAACGACGTTTTTAGAACTGAGCTACCGCATGGAGTTGTTTTGTTCAGTTATGCTATATAATCAAAATTGTATCACTTATTTAATTTTTATTTTGTAAACCGTCCCTCTAAATTCCAAGTAAAATATAAATATATCAATTTTTTAAATAAAAATTTATATTGCAATTTTTTTTTACATGTATGCGTAAATGTCTATTTACTAAACTGAAATCCGATATTAAGGGAAATGTTTACTTATCATATTTTGCGAAATTAAACGTAGCATATATTAGTTTTATGTTAGTAATTACAAGAAATGTATCTTTAATAATATTTATGGATCAGAAATATTAACCAATCANCGACGACGTGCAACGTCGGTTTATAACAGCTCCTTACCAGCACTCACCGTCGTCGGCAGTCGCCGTTGAGGACTGTTTACATTCTGGAGTAGAGTGCAGCGGGGAGATTTGGGCGGCTCTTAACAACGACGTTTTTAGAACTGAGTTACCGCATGGAGTTGTTTTGTTCAGTTATGCTATATAATCAAATTTAATTTTTATTTTGTAAACCGTCCCTCTAAATTCCAAGTAAAATATAAATACATCAATTTTTTAAATAAAAATTTATATTGCAATTTTTTTTTTACATGCAGGCGTAAATGTCTATTTACTAAACTGAAATCCGATATTGAGGCAAATGTTTACTTATCATATTTTGCGAAATTAAACGTAGCTTATATTAGTTTTATGTTAGTAATTACAAGAAATGTATCTTTAATAATATTTATGGATCAGAAATATTAACCAATCANTATATTAGTTTTATGTTAGTAATTACAAGAAATGTATCTTTAATAATATTTATGGATCAGAAATATTAACCAATCAATCGTGCAAAGATGTGAGCTTCTGTGTTTTACAAAACATTCTTTCTTCTTCTTCCTCGACGTCCGTCGTCCGCTAGATCAACGTCTGCGTTGACTCCAGCGCTCACGTCGCTTGTCGTCGGCGACAGCACTCTGATTGGCTAATGCTCATCGTGTCGTGCCACGTGGCTCTTGNAGCGCTCACGTCGCTTGTCGTCGGCGACAGCACTCTGATTGGCTAATGCTCATCGTGTCGTGCCACGTGGCTCTTGTGTGAATACCGCTTTAGGGTGTGTCACGTGAAAGGGACTTACCAGGTGTTTCCAATCAACTGTGTTATGCATAGAACTACAACGGCAATCCGTAGTTCGAGACCAATACGCAATAGCTAAGCGCCGCGGCACATGGAACTATTTTCCTTGCGATATCGCGTTAGTGGAGTCTTGTTGCCACTGAACGTGCTCGTCCGCTAGAAATATCGATGCTTACATCACGTTTTGCTGGCTGGTTGACCATTGTCCGGTAAATGGAATAGTGCTATTTGCTCTGCGTGTTTCTGTACTAGTTTCCGATAACAGCCAATCAGAGCAAGAGAACTTGTCACCTAACGTTGTTTACATGTGGCCTTATCATTACATCGGTGGTATATTTGTAAGCTGTTGACATAGACAATATTTAATAGATATTACGCCTACATTTTCTATTTCCATGTTCCAAAACTGAAAGAAGTGTAACTACAGCAATTTTACTTCTCCGTGCAGAGTTCATTGTATATTATTTTCGCAATCTGTCAAAAGTTGTTATGACTGCCGGCGTCACTGCTGGACAGAGAAGCTCTCAAGGAAACCCACACCGTGTGTGNCTGTCAAAAGTTGTTATGACTGCCGGCGTCACTGCTGGACAGAGAAGCTCTCAAGGAAACCCACACCGTGTGTGGGAAAACCAGCGAAGGAACCAGCTAGAAACCAAGTCACACTGCACTTTGCCGAGCTCCCGTGTGCGCCGGANGTGTGGGAAAACCAGCGAAGGAACCAGCTAGAAACCAAGTCACACTGCACTTTGCCGAGCTCCCGTGTGCGCCGGATTAAGGACGCACATATTGTACGAGCACTTTGTTTGGCGCTGTTTCAAAGATGAAAGTAACAGAAGCGTAGCGGGAACGAACATTTCGCATGCTGATATTTTAAGAAGAATACAGATACAACTTGTTTCGACATTAATTTCCTGATAAATTTACAATTTTATAATTAATGTTTCTTAACTGTAATTTACGTACTAAGACTAAACAACACTGTCTAAATTCAGAGATTATAAATCTTCCACTCACAAAACTTTATTAGACCGAAACGTATAAAACTCAGTTACAGCACATTATTAAATTTACGAAAAAAGATAATATAAAGAACCTACAATCACAACAGGTACATCATTTTAACGTAGCTTCAATTCAGTGAAGTCAAATGGCCTAAATTTTCCAACACATTGACTGAATCATTTAACTAACACCTATTTAAAAAAAATGGTACAAAAGTATTACTTTTTGACGGTAACCTACCAGCTTCAACAATTATATTTCTTCAAAAACTAGACCTAATAAATGACTTTATTTGCTACTAAGTCGTTTTGTGTTGAGAGATATTTAGTACCACTACCTCAGAACCCTTGCACTTCCTGATATTCCCAGAACTGCCGGCTCGCAAAAGAAGTGATATTTAGCCAATAAGCGGGCTTCAGGAGAATGTTGTTTTTCATTCAGCTATTTAAAAAAGGGCTTCACGCCTGCCTCGTAGTCCAATGTTGAAGTAAGGCATGACGTTGAACGATATTTTTGTAACTCCTAATATTCTGACTCTCCAAAAGTAGTCACTAAATACGTACGTTCTCACATTTCAAATAGTTGAATTAAAGTTTTGGAGAATCTGTCAGGAACTTATGTTATGTTATCCGCGGTTTCCTACGCGTCACCAAATTTTAATTTGTTTCACGAAACTGACACAACAGCTGAATGCAAAAGGTTACGCTAATGTAAATTGTGGTGTAGGTTGGTAATGGAAGCAAATCACTTTTATAATATTTGCCAGATTGCTTTGACTAAATCCAATTTATTTATGTTTTAGAAGGTTTTGTAGAAAAACTAAGTATTCAAACTTCTTATCTAAAATGTAAATAGTTACAAACTTACATACGAATACTACAAAATGATACATTTCAAGAGCATTACGAGTCATTTTTATTCTTAAATCGTGACGATCTGGAAATAGACGCGTGTCCAAACATTCGCTAAAACGGAACGCTAGTCCAGTATAACTAGTACTATTTGTCCGTACTAAGGAATTTTGTACCTCCTGAGCAATTATGTTGCTAAGACACACGTGTCGTCTCTCATCCCTATATGCATTCAATAAAGCAACTAAATGAAGTGTATATTAAACATGCCAATAGTACTTCACCTTCCGTTCTGTGCCACAGTATACAAATCGTTATAAGAACTAACAAGCACATCCGCTTCCTGCATATTATACTGACGTACATTGCCTGCGCTGGGTTTTAGGAACTGATTCGTATCTGACTGGTACTTGGAGACTGTGAGAGGTGCAGTACTAGTTAGACGACAACCTGGCCTAGATACTGACTAGAGAACGCCGTTCTATTCTATTGCTAGCTAGTGAAGGCCATTTTACTGCTGCGTCTGACGAGTTCGAGAGACATAAGTCAGTTTACTGTCTTTATTTTACACCGTCAGGCCATAAATAGTTTACCTTTATTTTACAGTTTTATAAATCCCCGTGTAAAAAAAATATGCTATTAAAGACAAATCAGTTGTGCCAATCACATAATTAAGAGTTAAATAAACTACTTCGTACAGCGTCACAAACTAACAATGAAACACTGTCATCTTAGGTAGATATTATAGGATTGTATTGTCCGATCCATAGATTATTTAATACACGAATTTCTCACTTTCAATATACTTGGCCCCTAATGATGAAGTCCAGGAACGTAACACAAAATGTGTAGCTCACAATTATTGCTGTGTCGTATGGTATGGAAATGAATAATAATGAAACTTGCATTTCATTAGCGAGAAGTTGGAAAACCGCTGTGTAAGAGACCTCGGGCATTTATTACTGCAGTTTGCATATTCTTATTGAATACTGCCATCATAAATACTTGTATGATATTTTAACAGCAGTTGGTGTTGAAAATACTAGTAACACATAGGTTTCTATGCCCCTAAATATTCATCCTACATCTTATAGAAGGAAGTCCCTGGCGCGCGTCTGTCTGTATGTATGACTGCGCTAATCTCGAGAACCACTTACCACATTTTGTTGTTTTTACTGTTATAATCTGCGTTTATCGAGGAAGGGTTTTGTGTTTTATAAATTGCCCTTGCACTTATAGCAGCTGAGCATTAACGGTATTAGTGATTCATATCGAAGAAAAGTTTACCGCTGACGCGCTCTCATAAAATACGGTGCCTAATAGTTTAGAGACATAATAAAATCATGTATGAAATAATCGTGTTTAATTAAATTATCTACAAAAACGTCAGTTGAAGCATAAATATATTTAATAGATAAGTTATAATAAGCGTAATTAAAATTTAATAAACTCGGTAAAAACAAACCTAAAATTAACTGTATTTTGTAACCATAAATAATTAATATGTATCTCAAATTAATTCATTCATAACTAAAACTGTTTAGTGGAGATAGAAAATATCCTTTGCAGCATAATATTATCCAAATTCTTAAAAAGTTATGAAACGTTTTGTATTGACAACCGCTGGGAAAGCACACTATGGGAAGCTGATCTATGCAATTAAGCGGGATCGCTTAGATATATCTTTTCCATCCGAAAAGCTTTCTGCAAAATTACTGACAGGTTGAGCCTTTGAAATAATTATCGGGAATGTATGCCTGAAGATTTATTACATTGACTACGAAGGGCGTCAGGGTGATACGATATACATTATAACCACAACATATTACACGAAGAGTTAATTCACCTATACAAAAACTAGAATCTCTAACAGGCAAATACATCACAGATTTTGGTATTCCTTTGCATGTTAACGCTAATTCAGACCTCAACAATGATGAATTATTGAGGAAGACATCGTATGATCAATCTTGGCTTTTGCAAACCCTTAGAGAGAAAGAACAAAGTCTGAACCCCGATCAGAGAACAGTATATAATGCCCTGCTCTAATACATAACAAGCAAAGAAGGCAAGATGTTTTTCCTCGATGCTCCGGGCCTCACAAGTAAAACATTCTTAATAAAATTGATCTCACTTAAGTTTCATCTAGCGGTAATGTTACACTTGCCGTAGCATCATCTGAATTCGCACCCACATTTTTAGATGAAGGAAGAACGGCACATGCGACACTTAAACTTCCCCTGAACGTTTGTGATGATGATACAAGCGTATGTCACATTTCAAGTAAAACGTCTAAACTAATACAGAACTATTCACCGATAGTTTGGGATGAGGATACTTTGTCGCATAAAACTTCCGTCACAAATCTGGATAGGACCATGCGTGATTTAATAATTACAACTACACCTATGGGGGGTTGACGGTTTTATTCTCAGGAGATTTTCGTTAAATATTGCCGGTGGTGGCGAGAGTAAGTAGAGCTGAAGAAGTCAATGCAACATTAAAAGTTCGTCTATTTGGCCTAACGTCACAAACCTAGCACTCAAAACAAACATCAGAGAACCTATGTCCTCCGAAGATAACAGCATGTTTGCTGGCATGCTACTGAAAGTCGGAAAGAGACAGCTTACAATGGATTGCGGAAAAAATTTCTCTCAATAGTGATACACATGTTTTAGTCACCGACCACCAACAACCTATAGATAAATTATACCCTGAAATACACGACCTTTCAAATAAGACACTATCGTGGTTGAAAGAAAGAGTGATATTATCGCCTACTAATGACAATTCGAAAAAATTACTGATTTAATACTTGTTGTATTCAATGCTTACACAAAAGAAGATACAGTATTCGACAGTGAAGAAGCTGTGAACTATCTCAATGAATTTCTTAATTCATTGAATCCTTCTGGCATGCCAACACACAAATTTATTTTAAAATTTGGAGCTCCCATAATTTTCTGCAAAATATAAATCCAAAGAAATTATGCAACGGGACTTGATTAGAAATAGATCGTTAAAAAATTATTTCACAGAAGGTACTACTCTAACTGGCTGCAGTATTGGATAAACTGTTTTAATACCTATAATATCAATGATTCCCTTGGATTAACCTTTTTATTTTAAAAGAGTCGAAATTCCAATAAGAGATGGTTTTGGTATGACTATAAATATGGAACAGCGTAAAACTTTTAATGTGGATGGAGTGGGTTTAAATGGAGCGTGTTTTTCACACGGACAACTATGTGTACCCCTTTCGCGTGTCACACCAAACAGAAATATTTTTGTGCTCGCAGGCGGAGGGAAAACGATTCATGTTGGATACAAAGAAAATTTATAAACCCCTATTATATAATATAACAGAAATTGTACCCGGGCGAAGCCAGACCGGGTCGCTAGTATACTATAATAATGACTTGCGCGCTTTGAGGCATGCAAATTTACGGTGAAAGGAAACACTGGCCATAAGGGAATCATTCTAAAAGATGTTTTCTCAAAACAAATGGAAAGCATGTATAATATTTCTTTGTCATTTTTTCTATTTTCAAAATTGGCTCTCCTACGCTTGTAATCTTCAATTGTCTTTGAGTTTTTCAATGTGGATTTTCTTTGTCTGATATTCAAACAGCAAAATTATAATTGGAAATGAATGACCGAGANATAACAGAAATTGTACCCGGGCGAAGCCAGACCGGGTCGCTAGTATACTATAATAATGACTTGCGCGCTTTGAGGCATGCAAATTTACGGTAAAAGGAAACACTGGCCATAAGGGAATCATTCTAAAAGATGTTTTCTCAAAACAAATGGAAAGCATGTATAATATTTCTTTGTCATTTTTTCTATTTTCAAAATTGGCTCTCCTACGCTTGTAATCTTCAATTGTATTTGAGTTTTTCAATGTGGATTTTCTTTGTCTGATATTCAAACAGCAAAATTATAATTGGAAATGAATGACCGAGANTTTGAGTTTTTCAATGTGGATTTTCTTTGTCTGATATTCAAACAGCAAAATTATAATTGGAAATGAATGACCGAGAACTTACCTTTCTTACTTGCAGCCGGCATAAATGCACGACTGTAGTGCAGGATCTGATATCTCTTCTGCTCTTCATACTTATATATTAAAACTTTATTGCCAGATAGAAAAAAGATTACAAATTGTACCATTACATCGTTGTGTATTACCTAGTGGCCTCCAATATGAAAATGAACACTTTTAAAGCCAAACAAGGCGTTTGTCGTACTTATAATATATTCTATGTCACATCGTAACAAGCCACGCCACTTCAGGTTAGGTAATACAGATTACAAATTAAAAATTGTGTCAAAGGTCCGAATATACGATATTCCAAGAAAATATTAATAACATATAAAATGAATATCAGATGTAGTAAACAGATAAATCAGTTCTTATGAGGCACTAGTAGGTAAAAATTACGTGTGTGTAAAATACGTTATATTTAATTTTCATATTTTATGTTATATACTCCAGTAATAATGCTAATGATAGGAAATTTACAAATAGACGGAAATCATTGAGCACTTGTCGATTAGTTTGGCAGACTTTGGATTCGACAGTATTCTTCCGAAAATACGAGCACTAAATTCTTCCAGTTGCAAACCTATTTTTTTTGGAAGAATGTCTGTCCCGGTTTGCAAGTTTGTATATTCTCCGTCCCTAATAAATTTTAAACTGTTTAACANTTTTTTGGAAGAATGTCTGTCCCGGTTTGCAAGTTTGTATATTCTCCGTCCCTAATAAATTTTAAACTGTTTAACATAATTAGAAAAAAACTTTGTAGTAATATGATGCCACTAACTATCGTCACGGCTAAACTTTTCATCAAACGCACGTCTTCCCTATTTATCGATCTCTATGGAAGTGCAAACTTCTTGGTGCATGAGATTAGGTGTATCAAACCGCGACGTATCAACCAGCGTGTGTTAGGTTTATGTCTACGTATTGTACAGTAATTATCAAAAGACGTCATTACGACCATGTACTTCTTTTCTCACTGCGTATTAATTACGAATCCACACTGCACACTATATTTTTGTTTCGAGGAGAAAAATTAAATGCGTTTAAATTATTTTTGTCCATATACTTGTTACGAATAGTCACTTTCCGGAAAATTACATGCCCCCTACGCAGGCTCATTTAACGAAACCTACAACCGTCCCGTAAATTTTGGGGGTGTCGACTTAAGGCCGATCATCCTGTACGTAAGATGTTCTAAGATGTAAAATCATACTTATTTTACATAAACACCCCTATGTTATTAACCAGCGCAAAGAGAGTCTTAATTGAGCATACTAAAAAATCTTTCGTCTAGAATGTAAATGAGCCCTTTGTAAATCCCTACATTAGATCTTTTCGCCTGAGTTTATATCCTTCCGCCATAAATAAAATCTGGAAATGCCATGGTCCTAATAACTTTATGTATGCATCATTGAAGTGAAAACGTTAAACTGTTGCGATTTGTCACTAATAAGCTTAGTTCTACTGTAATTATTATAAAGCGAAACATACCAAATTAATTAGCTAACAATGTCAAAATTACACTCGTCATAATCCTTCATGACTACGAACTACTTTACCTAATTCATGGCCAAGTTAAACGGGGGCATGTTTGCCAGTGTGTACAGAAGCCTGTTGGCAGTTAATAGGTAGTTACTTTTTTATCCAAAAGTTGACTTCAAGTGTGGTTGGTTTACCGTGAATAACTTATAAGTTGATACATGATGTAAGGTGCGTCGTGGATCACTCTTCGTTCTCTTACAATTTAGTCACTCAATCTAAAGTTGACCGGACGATCTGTGTAGAGAAGTGGAGGAAAGTGATTGTTAAGTAAATACAAACTCATCAGGTGCTGGAGTCACGGCAAACAGATGATGCAGATTCACTACTAGAAAGGTGGATAATTTATATACCGTTCGAGAAATACCTCGATATTACTATGCGTCCTCCTAACAAGGTGGCGAGGAATTGACCTAATAATGTAAACATGGTTGATGTATCAACGAATATCCACCTTTACATCTCTTCAGTAGAATTATAGTACGTTGTCCGTTTGCGAACCGAATGCCGTAGCCTTGGAGGCAGATGGCGGCTACGAAGGCGCCGAGAGACTTCAATACTGCAGCGACTGCGAGTGTTCGTCCTTTCATTGGTGCACAGCGATAATATCCATAGCAAGGAACTAGTGGCCAGTGAATTCGCTTGTGCTGTGGGAGTTCACATACCTACTGGTGAGTGTGATCAGTGAATGAAGAGAGTGTCTAGGTGGAAGGAATATGATGAAATACTAGTTAGATGTATTGTTGTTTTCATAGAAAATTAAATTATTGCTATTAAGAATGTCTTGTATAATAGGGTTGTAGGTTAAACATTATATATTCACCCACCGCCTGTACTCGTTAAACTGTGTTCGAACCCGATAAGTACAAGCACCACACTATGAGAGATGCTAATGTTGAAAATATATCAGACAATCAACGAATTGGCAACTTACCACCAAAAATTAAACACATATTACCTCAAGAGTTCCCCCAGTCTCCTTCATGACCCTAAATTCAATAACTGTGACATCATTCGAACTGACTATACATATGAATTGCTTAGAACGTTTACCAAGTCCATGGTGACACATTTGTCAACTATGAAGTTTGGAGATCGCACAAACCAGCACCTATATTCGGTAAAAGTGTGTTTAGTCTTAATTCTTTCAGTATATACATATATTTTATTTTTATAATTGATATTAATTTTTAACCTTTATTACAAAGGAAACTAATTGCGTTGTCTGTTTTAGTTGCCTATTAATACATTTATTAGATAAATAAAATGACGCCCAAATTGCTATAAAATTATTATTTTAGCATAAATAAATTTTTTAGGTATTTACAGAAGACTGAAATTAACTAGAAACATCATTTTTATTTTTATTCGTTTTTTTTATTATCAATTTAAGGCCGTCTCATATTTTCTTTATAAGGATAGCTTATACAATTTCCGATTTTTTTTTCTGGAATTGTCTTTAAGCTAAATTTATTTTCCTTGCTGTTTCTTCATGCTAATGGGGTAACTTAGTCCTTCGCACTTACTGTTTTTAAAATACTCACTGAGACTGAGTGTTAACTTTCTTTGTTTTTAATACTAGCAGACCACATTATAATCCTCCACATGTCCTGCATTTGAAATCACCATGCAAACTACTTTTATTTGTGAAAATATTGCAACATTAATGGCAATGACATAAAGTGCGGAATGAGTTGCACAGGCAAATCTTCTATGCTGGGGACACTGAAGCTGTAGGCGAATAATTTAAACGTTTTTAAATCCCGTGCCAGTTACGCTGCTGTTAAGGAATTTTTTGCATGTGTTGCACAAGTATGTATGTCTAAGGGTTATACACGCAAACACGCAGATTGTTGGCATAAACGAATATCTCATCTAAATAGCAATACTGGCGTCATCCTGCGGGCTTATTTACAGATATAGATGACTCTTCCGAGAAGTGGAGGATGGCTATGACAGAGTTGCAGACAACAAGGAAAAAATATGTAAATTGCACAGCTTGAAATGTTGTCGGTACATCCGAACAAGTTGGTAGAACTCTACCAGCTAAAGACTATATTACTGCTGCTAATGAACTATTTAACACTTCTATAAATATAATCGTAAAATGTAGTTGTTTTGCACAATTTGCATCTGGCCAAATGCTGTAAGATATTTTTGGTCATTCTCTTTCTAAGATGAGACAAAAATAAATATTACAACTCACTTCCCAAATTTATGCCGCGTACAGCGAGTGAAAATTACCAACTGACAGCAGGTAATATTCACTACAACATAGTTGCGCAAAGTTATTATTATATCTAAATATAGCTCTGTTGTCAGTAAGATCTTAATTAAGATTACATAACCTCTTACAATAAATGTTTTTTTTGGCGAAATAGGAAGTCAACACACAACTGGCATAAACTCGGAGAGGACTGCTGGTTTTGTGGTNGGCGAAATAGGAAGTCAACACACAACTGGCATAAACTCGGAGAGGACTGCTGGTTTTGTGGTGCATGCCCGGCGTGTTTCGGATAACGCAAGCATTCATGAAACTTCAGCATTATGAAAGTAAAAGTTGTATTTTTTTAGCCTGGCATTCTAACCAATATGTTCCATTTTATATAAAATTATATTTTCAAGCCAGTACGGAACTGTGAACAGGTTACTCTCTCATACAGTATGTGTGTAAATGCTCACAGACGATCACTGGTGTTGGGTGTAAAGGCGCCAGTCGCATAAGTAAGAAGACATCAGACTTCCCTTTGCTGTTATAGAAGTATTCATGCTTCAGGAGTACGGCCTCCGCTAAACTCTAATACATAGCTGGCTTAATGTGTTTCATTATTCGTGTATCGTGGTAAATACTTGCCGATTATCTGCTGGCCATGTCGGTTTGGCAAGCAAATNAATGTGTTTCATTATTCGTGTATCGTGGTAAATACTTGCCGATTATCTGCTGGCCATGTCGGTTTGGCAAGCAAATTACACTCTAGTTCATTCGAAGCTTTGAATGGGACACAAAAAGCTACACCCACGTGAAAATTATCAAATAATAATCCCGCGGAAAAAGGAAAGACTTTGTGTAGACTGTTTCCATAGAATGGGGAGCATTTTATTGTTCAAAATGTAATGTAATGTTCCAGAATTCAACGCACTAGCGATTAAAACTAATGGTACAATTCCCAGTCAAAATAAATGNAAATGTAATGTAATGTTCCAGAATTCAACGCACTAGCGATTAAAACTAATGGTACAATTCCCAGTCAAAATAAATATCCTCATACTAATACACCAACACCAAATTTCAATGTTAACACCAAACACTCAGGTAAATAAAATTAGAAGCCAATAAATTTGTTTCCTGTTGAAAAAAATTATCAGAATAAACAAGTACTCGCACCGTTTTTCTTCTAGTGTCTGTTGTGTACAATTAAAATGGAGAACAAAAACAAGCAAATGCACGCCTTAATAAGTTACCACCATCTGGCTACTTTCAACCACTGAGAAAGTTTCCTTAAAATATTTATATAAGTATAAGAAACATTTCAGTAATGATCTGGTTGCCAATATGCTCGGCAACACAGTGTTTCTTGTCTCCTTAATAATAGTTGGTGTACAAAAATGGCATGGGGGCCCTGCATTAAAGATTTTATCGGAATGAAACTAAATATGTAAGTGCCATGTGCAGGCAGCACTGGGAATGTACAAGTATAATGAGCTCGTTTAAAAGTCTTGGGCTCTCGGTTGTGTCACTGTCATCTCAGAAGACAAAAATCAAACCTGACTTGTGAAGTCTTCTTGAAAACACCGCTGTGATCTATCCGCCATTTTAGAAGGTGTACTCGTGTTAGAGGAAGCAGCAGCCTGCGTCCTATTGATATTCCGCAGCTACCACGAGAAGCATCAGAAATGTTTGTGTTGTTCAAAGTCAGAAAATGTGGGTAAATATGCACGTTATTTTATTGGCCATAGATTAGTACGTTTCGAATCTCAATGTAAAATACATGTCCATATGAGTGTTGGTATTAATACCGAATGGAAAAATTATGACTCTCATGATTTTTTCCTTTCATAGTATTTTCCAAGTTATAAATATATATGAAATACGTGATATTTCTCATCCCCGCTCAAAAATCGAGTTGCCTTCCAAAATTGGCAGTCTTGTTATCCGCGATGAACACGAAGAAATCGTGAAACAACCAAAAATTATATGTGACAGTACAATTTATTATGAATTACGTTATTAGAATTCTGGTGAAACCTTTCGGTGGGGTAGCACAGTGCCTGACTAGATCACTATAATATAATACATGAATGTGAGATTGTGTGGACTTCGACATGGTCCCCTTATGTCTGCGGACTTAATTGATTAAAACAGGCGCACACGTAAATTTCTCTGATTTTACGAACGCTGATATAAACCCAAAGCATAAACATTGTATGTATGTATATGTATATTTATATATAAGTGCTTGATACTTCAAACGTGTATTATGACGAACTAAAGTCACATTACATACCTATAAAATCAAATAACATAATTGAAAATGATTTGACAGTGACAAAGATATTCGTTGATTATATAGCTAGAAAATTATAAAATGCAGGACTATGAATACAAAAACTATTCAGTAGATACAATTTAAAAAAAGAACGACATGTACGCTGTTGCCGTAGTATATGTTATGGTATTCAGTTTGATGTGTGCTTCGTCCAGCAGGCTGATATTTCAAAACGGAAATAAAATTGCATTATACATTGCCAGTGAAACATTATTTGGCCTGCACGGGCAAATATCTGCCCTTCACATAAAAACTGAAAAACATTGCAGGTGGCCAAGTTGTGACATGCATCCTGCCTGACCAATGCCATTGCTGAAGATGCCATTATATATTTAGCTCTAAGCACTTAACATTTTAGTGCTCTAAGCACTGTCATTATACCAATCAGAATGATGGAAACCAAAAATGACTAAATAAGGAATCATCACAGGAGGAAATAGTCAGTCAACTGTGTTGTTGGAAACATTACATTGCCTTACTAGGAAAATGATATCATCGCTATATTTTTAGGATAATGCTTTCGACAACTTAGCAGACAACACGGGAAACAAATATGGCAGTCTGGTTAGGGCAAATAATAGGTTGATTAGAGTACAACATAACAAGAGACAATGAAGGAAAATATGGCACTAGATTACAGTTCCAGTAACAAGCAGCAGCATAATTAAATGTGACAGTTTAGTAAGAACTCACTTCATCGCCATCTGGCAGCGAAAGTAACAAATTCCATGTGTAAACAGAGTATGAAAATATTACAGCACACTTAAGAAGATAGCACAGGAAACAATTATGGCATTATCCAAAGGTCAAGGTCACACATACATCACTGTAAACATCGGGCATATTATCTCGAGCAGAAATGAAACTGCGATTTCTTAACTTTTTTTATTAGTTACAAATTAATATATATTATTTTTATTAAACCAAATGTTATAAATATAAGAGCACGAATATTCGGTTTCCAACTAAGCATACTCAGGTTCTGCGGCCACATTGCTAATACCGGATGAGTATAAAATAATACCCCAAATTTAAAAGCATATAATGTCAAAACCAAAAAAAACCTACAGCCTCGATTGACCAATCAAATGAACCGCGGAACCGTGAAGTTTTTTTACGATACATTCTTAAATGTTCAATGAGACTTCCATGAGCGGCCCGAACGATATCTAAGCGATAAACTAACTCGTTCGACGCTCTTGTCAGGAATGTCTGGTGTTACAGTTTGGATGGCTTTCGTAACTCTCGGTTTGAGATTGTGTGGGGTTAGCGAGTTCGTATTCGAAACGTCAATGTTAAGGGGACGGTCTGATGAATCCTTTATGGTGCACCACCCCATTGGCACCTTGCTGTTCGTGGATACCTATACGAGACGTTGCCGCAACGCTGGATTGGTCGAGGAGCAGTTTGTAACCAGGATATTCAACACTACCCCTCAAGAATCCCGGATATTAACCTGTGTGATTTTTTTCTATAGGGTTGCATTAAGTATCAAGTGTTTCGTCCACCATTGCAGGCTTACATTGACAACCTCAAAACGAGAATTACTGACGCCATCCAAACCGTAACACCAGACATGCTGACAAGAGTGTGGAAAGAGTGTGATTATCGCGTAGATGTCGTTCGGGCCACTCGTGGTGGTCACATTGGACATTTATGAATGTATGGTAAACAAATTCAACGGTTCCACAGTTCATTAGATAGGTCAATCAAGGATGTAAGTTGTTTGGTTTCGATTTTATAGACCTTCAAGTTTGGGGTATTATTTTATACTCACCTGTATAATAACTCCAGTGTGCTTGGGATTTTCCAACAGACGGTTTATGAGTGATTTAGTTGGGATGCTTTACGCCGGTCAGTTCTCAACATGGTGGAGAGTATAAAACCACAACATGGATGCTACTTTATATGTAATATGTGGTCTCTTATTATTACTAACACTGATAGAAATATCATGCATATGTGATAGAAACTGCAAATTTGGCATCATTCCTATATGATAAATATGTCTTAATACTTCCCCCTAAACACCAAAGATGAAATGTCACACATGCCTACGGTGTGAGTCTATCTTATTTCCACACTGTTAGAAATTTTCGTAAATTGAGCGGAAATGTCCCCTAAATATATGTTTAATTTACGGGAACGCGATCCATAACATTGAAAAACTAAGCTCAAATTCTTAAATACAAAATAAATACGGAGTGCCTGTGTATATTGTATACTTCTGGGTTTCGAGAACGAGCAATTCTTTGACTTCGAGATGCTTTCTTCTTTACTTTAACCAGAACAAGATCGTTTATGCAACAGTTAGGATATTGACGGCACTTCGGCATAACCTGTATAACATAAAAAATAGCATCAAACATATGAAACAATTTGCAACACTTAAAAAAAATTTAACATTATTAGAAACTGAAAATAATCATTGTTGTAACACGTAGATGTCCATAGCGGTACAGGAGGAGTTAAGAAAGGATAATATGAGTGTCATAGCATAGCTTTTTCATAGTATAAGATAGATGAATGACTAGCAAGAACTGAGCAGCTACCGACGTTTAATGAAGAGCGTTATGTCATTCACGCAGAATGATTCTACTTTTAAACAGTCCAGCTATTATTAAGGACTGATATGCAGCCAACACTCAAGGATCAACACGCCAATGACAGACATCACTGAGCTTTATAGTGCGGGACAGCGCACGAGGACTCGCATGTGTGGTCTCGGAGCGATGCTGGACGTGTCTCGAGCAGGATGACCACGCTGGGTGTGGGGGTTCCACAGCCCACGACGGTCAACGAAATTGACGAAGGAACGACGACCCGTTTGACGTGTCCAGCATTGATTGTCGCTGCTGCCCTCTTTCCTGCTCGGTGGCACGATTGTTGTCGGAATAGCGTCCTGCGATATAACACTGCCTGCCCGCTTTCTCGTTTCCTGGGCCACTCCATCTGGCTGGTGGATGTAAGGTATGGCACAGATGTGCAGTTTCCGCGCCGTAACAACGTATCACATTCCTGGAAATGCAAACTTTAAATCTTATATTGTCACAAGCACCACACGTGCGTGATGAGAATAGCGTACTCGGTTAGATTTTATTCGTGTTAAAATTTCGCTCGATAATAAATTATTTTAACATTATTTTAAATGTAACTTTATAGACAGAAAAACGACGGCACAAGAATTTATTTTCGTTGTATCTTTATTTAACTGGAAGCACAGAAAAACTGACGAGCAAATTATATTTACGGGCAGATTTCATGAATAGAAAGAAAGATCTGTGAAATTGACGCAATATTCGGTATTCGAAAAAATTAAGTAATTTTGCAGTGTGTTGTGGAGAATTTTTTCTTTAACCGTATTGGGGAAATTTGGGTGACCCTTAACATGGGATCTTAAGAGCCGGTGAGGGTTAACCGGGGTGCGTATGTAACAGCGTGGGAGTTCAAAGGCAGAGGAATCGAAAGATTCCGAGTAAACCCGCCAACCAGTGGTATAGTCTGGCACGATTCCCATGTGCGAAACTCCTGGAATTACCCCGCCTAGAGNGTTGTGGAGAATTTTTTCTTTAACCGTATTGGGGAAATTTGGGTGACCCTTAACATGGGATCTTAAGAGCCGGTGACGGTTAACCGGGGTGCGTATGTAACAGCGTGGGAGCTCAAAGGCAGAGGAATCGAAAGATTCCGAGTAAACCCGCCAACCAGTGGTATAGTCTGTCACGATTCCCATGTGCGAAACTCCTGGAATTACCCCGCCTAGTGTCAAACCCTTTTCCCTTCGGTGGGAAGAGAGTAGTCAAACCACTATACCGTCGTGGCCTTGGCCTAGCGAGAAGCACCGCTAATGCCGGCGGCCATCTTGCACCGTCCTTATCGGGGCTCTTCGACTCTCCAGCTTGTCCCAGCTCGAAAGAAACTTATTGATCTGGATTGAAAGCCTTAGAAAACAGACTTACCTTGAGGACGTGTGAAGTTTGAGGTTATGAGTCTTGGGACGGCTCGATTCTGAATGATGTTTCCAGGCGAGCCATGTGGTGTTAAAAATCTACATATTCCAACAGTTTTGTATGAAAGGAGCAAAGTGGGACACTCTATTGGAGTTTGTCTCCAGGTGACAGTGGTATAGAGGATGGGAGGTCAGGCCAGACTTGAGCCAGGAGACATAGTCGACCGAGAAGGGCCAAATACCCTAGTCACACTTGCAGTTACGAGCTCAGAGGTCGAACGGAGCGATTAGCTGCACAGCGGCCCGGTTCTGAAGCGAGGCCTAGATAAGCCGGTCGGACGTTTAACAGCGGTGCACACGAGTTGACACGACACTCGCTGCAAGTTGGTACTTCTGACCTGCTTGTTGAGCTCTCCGTCAGTGCTCCGGCCAGCGAGCTAGGGAAACGAGACAGCAGCAGGACAGTACGGTCGTATCGCCACACAATAGATAACACATGTCTATCTACGATTAATTCAAACTTCTCTGAAAACCTGCTGTAGTCCTACTTTCAGGATATTCCTCCGCTTCATGCAAACAAAGCTTTACTAACTCTAGGTAATTGCACCAATGTGACAACGCATAGCATTCGTGCGCCCTCAATTTACTATTATTTTGCATAAGAACTATTTCTTACCAGGCATTACCACACACTTATTTTCTCTCAATATTGACATAGATCACATGTCTTTCTCGCATGCTCGGGGGTAAAGCGCGCCGCACTCGCCTTCACGAAAACATGTTCCGCGCCTCGCCCCGTGTCCCNCTGACCTGCTTGTTGAGCTCTCCGTCAGTGCTCCGGCCAGCGAGCTAGGGAAACGAGACAGCAGCAGGACAGTACGGTCGTATCGCCACACAATAGATAACACATGTATATCTATGATTAATTCAAACTTCTCTGAAAACCTGCTGTAGTCCTACTTTCAGGATATTCCTCCGCTTCATGCAAACAAAGCTTTACTAACTCTAGGTAATTGCACCAATATGACAACGCATAGCATTCGTGCGCCCTCAATTTACTATTATTTTTCATAAGAACTATTTCTTACTAGGCATTACCACACACCTATTTTCTCTCAATATTGACATAGATCACATGTCTTTCTCGCATGCTCGGGGGTAAAGCGCGCCGCACTCGCCTTCACGAAAACATGTTCCGCGCCTCGCCCCGTGTCACNCTCGCCTTCACGAAAACATGTACCGCGCCTCGCCCCGTGTCACTCAGTCCCCGTACGCACGCCGGACCGTGCACATATACCGATCGTCAGAGCAAAGTTTCCCACACATTAAAAATACATTGTTTTATACCGTTTGCCATATCGCTTCTGATGGTGCGTCATCGAGTTTGAGTCAAATTTCGGCGCAATTTGCAGCACTTCTACATTTTGCGCACCGTTTCTCCGAAACTACAAGTGCCACGGACGCGAGTGACAGCTCATTCGAAAGGGCTTGGAACGGCTCTCCTTTTAACGCAACAAACACTGATCTACTCTGTAAATGTTNTTCGAAGCAGTTGCGCATTCAACTCGTGAAACAGCGTCATGCAGCGAACGAAGTGCAAGGATCCCAGTCAAAATCCGCCACGAAAGTGTGAAGAAGCCGCGAGCAGACTATACACAGAGACTTAATAGTATGGCGGCTCCTTTGATGTAATCGTACACGATCTCCGAGCGGCTGCACGAGTCTTTAGAACAGGCCTGGTGTTCGACTGGATATTGCGTGTTGCGGAAGATTCCTTATTGAATGATCATGCTGACTATCGAGTTGGTTACCCACCGCTGTTTGGTGAACATAATTCCAACACGTTGCTGGAGGACGCCATTTTGCTGGCGTGTGTGGTTGAAATTCGCTTTATTAATAGCTGTTCCACTCTGTATTATTAAATACTACGTGCTCGTGTATTTGTAGCTTATTAACCTTAACCAGGCCATGACATTATGCACCCGCTTACCTGGTGTTTGAAATACTCGTGTCATAAATAGGCCGATATACGATAAGAACACACAGATCACACGAGTGCTGCTAATCACATTCAAGACATCACGCACATTAGAAACACCATTCCAGAGTAATCCAAAATGCCTACGAATGGCTTTTTCAAAGTGCGCCAGTTGAGAGCCTTGCGCTTAGCTGCGATGAAGCACTTGATGGACGTAGCAGTGACGCCCTTATCGCTTCGTCTGTTCTCGACCTCAAACAAGGAAGAAAAGTTCTAGGTAGTCGGGAGCCTTAAAGAAAGGAAACCCAAGCAGGTTAGTAACAAATTTTTCTTTCTATATTAAATAATTATATTTTTTATTTAATTTTCTTTTGGAAACATGTAAATGTTAAAATTGTTCTCATGCCGCCTACCATAAAGTTGTACATGACATCGTGAGTGCAAATGGCCACGGAGAAATCTCAGTACCCTTTCAGCCTTCAAAATTTGCAAACATTTTGTAGAAAGTGTACCTCTTCTCACTTGGCAATCGCAAGAATGTTCAAATGCGATAAATAAGATTATGCCAGATGGCAACTCCGGTCTGGAACCGGTAAAATGTCCAGAGTGGGGGGTTTTTTTGTTTAAGTTAAACAAAAAAGAATATGAGGCGTAAATGCAATGCCAGCTGGCGTGTATAACGTAATGCTGTCGCTATGACGCTGAAGTGGCGTGCAACTCTCTCCTTACAACTGCAGCACTTNGCTGGCGTGTATAACGTAATGCTGTCGCTATGACGCTGAAGTGGCGTGCAACTCTCTCCTTACAACTGCAGCACTTGAGGTGTTCTCTCTACAATTTAGTTCATGCATCTGCTTATCCTAGTTTTGAATGTATCCAATTAGTGCATTTGCAGTCAACGCATTGTAACATATGATTATCTCGGTTGATTGTCCACATCATTTTTTAATTTATTTCCACTGCAGATTTATTGTTTATATTTATTATTTGCATGACAGTTCTATTAGAAGAATTTTGGTTATTTAGTGACTCTATTAATTTCTATTATTTTGCAAATGTTTGTTTGCTTTCATTTTTTACATATTCTATTGCAGTCTTAGAGTTGAGTGTGACCACATATTGAAATATTTTTGATTTGATAAATTAATTCAACGTTTTAATGCAGCCTTTAAGATAGCAATGTTACACCGATCTATAGTTATCAGCATATTACAATATGCAATATTTAGCCAGGGAGTTTTTGGAAGTGCATTCAAACAGGACTGTGTTGAAAAGGGGTTTCTATTCTTGGAACCTTAAAGTCGGCATATTGTTTCCTGAAGTTCATAGAGAATATATATATGGAAACATGGTTCTTTAAAATGGATCCTTTAGAGATTATTTATTTATTCATTATTTTATGCTGCCGGGGTGTGAGTGGCGTAAAAGAAGATTGCCAGAATAGTCGTTTTGCAGAGCAATTAACTTGCTAACTTGAAGTACGAGAATTTCTTGCTGCAGAATAATTGAAGTTACAGATAATTAAAGTCTGAAATAAGTTGCAGACGGCAGTAGCCAGATATAATATGATTTCTCCAATTCATTCTTCAATAATTCTGCATTACACTTTCTATAAAGCGTTCCTTGTAACATTTGCGTATACTACCTTCAGAAGTAGAGATATAATGCTTCTAGCTAAATATTTTATAAATCTAAGCAGCCGAGGAAAGAAAAGATATTTCCTGATTAATGGAGTAGAAACAAGCCAAACCTTTTTTGTTTATTAGACTTTGAATAATATTTTCCCTCGTGTGAAAAGACTAACTCACGCTGCCAAATGCCATCTGTAATTATAATTATAATATGAGTAGAAATTTTTGAAATTGGACTGCATATATTCTTATACATAAACATTGATTTCTTATGTTTCTTCACCAAACTATCAAATGCAATAGTTAAACACTCCTCGATAACTGAATTGCTCTATTGGTTGATAGTTTGCGTAGTAGTGGTTTATTTTTTATTATATATGTAGTGTTGTTTATTACTGATCTCTTGTTACTATGGTCATTCTACTACAAGATGTGCTATTACTTTCACTTTAATATACATGTTACCTATATGACAACTTGGTTCGTTAGCAACTACTACCAAATAATCACTCATACCCCATACGGTGTATTCATTTCAGTAGCTCCATACGCACATTCAGTGGCAACCAACGTGGTGGATTAATAAATAATTACAGTAGAGCCCCTTCGTGGGCTCATTTTCTCCATACACATAAATATGTACGCCCATTTCATTTCCACCATCCTTGGGTCATATTAAACCATTTCAGCATTTTGAAAACACTGTTTTGTAGCTTTCTTGCAGTGCTGTAATTATATATTAGCCTATTGTGGCGCAAAGTCTAGAGCGCTCGCTTCCCACCAAAGCGAACCGGGTTTGACTCTTGCTTGGCCTGCTCCCGGAATTTCGTACGTGAGACTCGTGCCGGACGATGGCGTTGGAAGGCGGGTTTTCTCGAGGATATCCCCCTCACTTGCATTCCCGTACTACTATATACTCACCTCGCTTAACGCTTATTGGCTCTCAAGGCCCCACTGTAAACATACACTGAAACATCTCCACACCTTTTCAAATATAAAAGTGCAATCTATTTTTTATCTGAATTCTGTTTTCTTATTGAAGATAAACGCATTGCTTCCACGTGTAATACTATATTTCGGAAAATTATTACTTAAACAGGCTGCTACGCATAGTTTCAGCACCACGTATTCGGACCCCTTTCTGTCTTCTTCTTTATGTCAAAACGTTAATCATGTGTAAATGACAAGCCATCCTATTCCTTATGTTATAACTCTAAATTTTAAAAACTCATTCCCTTCGACCGATTACGTTAAAGTAGCTATTCATGAGAACCAAACTTGTTGGACACTCCACATGTGTCTGGTAGAAAAATCTTGAAAAATGTGTAAGATTTTAAAAAAATTTCCACTAGCAAACATTTCTGATACAATAATTTATTATATTACACATAGCAAAAACAACCCCTGTTTGTTGCATGTAATTATAAAACCCTAGANTTTCAAAAAAATTTCCACTAGCAAACATTTCTGATACAATAATTTATTATATTACACATAGCAAAAACAACCCCTGTTTGTTGCATGTAATTATAAAACCCTAGAATAGTCTACTACTAATATTTTTGTTCTCGAATTAACCCTTTCAGTCACACGTCTGAATTGTACACAGGAGAACATACCGTCCAATGAGAAAGTTTTCTGACGTGTGGGAGACACAATTAACCGCTGAGGCTATATTCCATAGCCTCACAAAGCACTGCTGCCAGTAACATAAAGCACAAGTAGTGTATTTTAGCTGATCCGAGCACAGGGTTTCAGGAGTAGGATCCCGGATCCAGCCTCCATTTTGGTAAGCGCAGCCGGCGGCCTTGTTCATCTCCACCCTCTCCGCTCCCACCCCACGGCCGGCAATTCCAGCGACCCGCAACCCTAGAAACTAATTTAAAGAAAAAATATTTTATGAAACACTAATTTAATAATAATTTCATAAAAACATCGTTCTCTTATAAGTATGTGAATTTTCTAGGAAAAAGCATCCGTTTGCATAGAGACCACCACTCCCTCGACTACCATCTGGTTTTACTACCCCTTCTAGAGTGCCGATCGCCAGTGTGTATATTCATTTACGAATTTAAAGATGTAATATTTCCACACACGAGAAGGTATTTAAAAACTTTAAATTCTTCGGTTTTATTAATTTTTCATGAAATCAAACATACAGTTAACCAGAACCCCCTGCAATCACACATTTAAGTGTTAATAGAGGTGTCAATGAAAAGAGAGATATACATATGTATTTATTGAAACAGTTATTTTAGTATATTGTGATAGTGCAATCCAGGTAAAAAAAATAGCAAACATTTGTACTTTTTTGTTTTCGAAAAATAAATATATTTAATGAAATAAAGGTGGTATACAGCTCTGCATTTTATGAAACTGAAATTTAAAAATAATGAAACCACCTAGCAGGCTCACGAGTCTCTTGTCAAAACAGTCCTTCATCTAGATGCCACAGCAAGGAAAGAACGGGGAGGAGGGAATGTTGTCGACCCGATACAAGTTCATGCGCACTGACCTTTATCTCTTCATCCTGTGAGAATAAACCTGGATAAATCTGGTTATAACCAGCCATATTCAAGGTCAGGGCTGCATGTGTTCGGTGCGGCATTTGCGACAAAGGAGCTATGGACGGACGAGAATGGGTGGGGGTAATGTTAGCATTTTCACAGGTCTGCACCTACTCGGTATCAGGTAACTGCACATGTGCAAGTGTACTTGCTTCCAAGTCGTTTTTGCACCTGCTACGAGTAGATGAACTAATTCAGCCCCGGTACATACATAGGAAGAGTAGTGTTTGCTTTTTATCACCGAGTTAGCTACCTCTATCTACCCGCCTAATATTGCATATAGGGACAGACAATGTTAATAAAGGTAAAACATGTTTTATTTATAGAAACTATATTTTTGTAACATGACTCTAAAATATTCATAATTCCTTTAATAGAATGTCTTTCTCATCGGCCAAGGAGAAGTCACGATTCGAGTGTACGAGCCAACACACATAATTGGTGTGGAGATTTTTCGGTATGTGTCCTCCTCTCAATACATCTGCCATAGTCTCTGTGACGTCACATGAATTCTTCTACTTGTGCGGTCTTGCCCAGTCATACTTGGAAAACGTGTCTATTAAGGTCAAATTGAAGCAGTAGCTTTTATTTTAAAGAGCTAAGTCTGGCCTTTATACCAGGTCAGATCGGAGAGTATCGTCCAGCCCTTTCATAATGTACTTTCTCTGAGTACAATTCCTTCTGACCGACATGTACAATTTCCCAGAATAGGCTAATCTTGTCATCGCATTACATAGCTAGCTTTGACGAGTTCATCGATGGTGGACATAATCTCGCTGTTGTACGACCGGTTGCCGCAGACTGCGAAGAAACAAGTAGCCGTAGTCNTTATTAAGGTCAAACTGAAGCAGTAGCTTTTATTTTAAAGAGCTAAGTCTGGCCTTTATACCAGGTCAGATCGGAGAGTATCGTCCAGCCCTTTCATAATGTACTTTCTCTGAGTACAATTCCTTCTGACCGACATGTACAATTCCCCAGAATAGGCTAATCTTGTCATCGCATTACATAGCTAGCTTTGACGAGTTCATCGATGGTGGACATAATCTCGCTGTTGTACGACCGGTTGCCGCAGACTGCGAAGAAACAAGTAGCCGTAGTCTATCCACAAGTTCGTCCGGATAGTCCCAAAACACATAGTCTATCTTGCGTTTGGCATCGATCATCTGCAGCAACAGACCCGATCCATTAGCTTTAACCCATCTTGGAAACAGTCATGCTATCATGCCGAAATTTGGATGGGTCATGTCCTTTAATCGCTAACGTAATTAACACGACTGGACTAGAACATATGTCGGTACTTGCGCCAATCCGGTTCGGTGTAGTGTCTGGGATGAGTACAAAACAAATTTTTGCACAGAACTTAATCATTTTCACCTTACGCTTGCCGATCTGCATCACATCTCCTGGAAAAACGTCACTTCCTTGTTTCCTAGAAACCANTAACCCATCTTGGAAACAGTCATGCTATCATGCCGAAATTTGGATGGGTCATGTCCTTTAATCGCTAACGTAATTAACACGACTGGACTAGAACATATGTCGGTACTTGCGCCAATCCGGTTCGGTGTAGTGTCTGGGATGAGTACAAAACAAATTTTTGCACAGAACTTAATTCATTTTCACCTTACGCTTGCCGATCTGCATCACATCTCCTGGAAAAACGTCACTTCCTTGTTTCCTAGAAACCATTGTTCAACGTGGTGTTGCAAGCCGTATATATTGTTGCTGTTCCTATCGGAGTATGAAGCGATGTAATGCCCGAACAGGGTGCCCACCTATGGTATGTGCTCTTGTGTTTGTTCCCATTCTCGTGCATGCAGAAAATCAATCAGTGGCAAGTCATCTTCGTCGCTAGTGATGCCTTCTTCTAATTCGGGCATTTCCGTACTTATTTTCCGTTTATGTGTTGGGGTCGGTCCTTCCGCCTCAATTTCATATTTGATATCCGGCCGAAGCAAAACATCCTCTTGGCATTGTGTACCAAGTTTGTCGAAATGGCTGGTTATTGCATTGCAAGCCTCTTCCCTTCGATTCTCGAGAGCCAGTCTTTAACTTTTCGCAAATAGATACTTCACGCGAACAGCTTAGATGGCCGTCTGCAGTTCAGTCGTCAGTTCGTTTCGGTCCACCATCATTTGTAAAGTGGAATGAACATACAACCACACAGGTATATATACATATTCACTCTCGAGTTGAGGAAATTAAATTTTCGATCCTTTCCAGTCGGTCGATGCACACATCCAGCAATTTCATGCTATGCATTGCAATATCGGTTTTTGCAGATAGTTTGGATGTTAACATATTATAAGGGGTCTTCAATTGTTCCTGCCTGTGCATTCGCCATGTTGATTAGGTCTATTACCTGTGCCTAGCACCCCCCATGTGCTAGTCGATAGGCACCAAATTTTCTACCACCTCATTTGTCACGCTCTCGATCTGTTGCCCAAAAAGCGACCAGCTCGCAACTCGACGGTCAGCATATTAGTCCTCTCATTGTATTGGGCAACAGCGTATCGGGCCATGAATCGTGACAAGTTTTCGACATCTTCCTCGGCAATGCAACTAGGAAGACTAAGACCATGACTGATTATCTCCATGAATCTTAAACGAAAATGTATAAAGGTCATGTATATAAATCGGTTCGTAGAGAGTAGCATGTGTTGACTCATAGAAGAAAGAACAAATATGACAGAGGGATCATCGATAAGCTGATTATCAAATTTCCTTTTGAACTGCGCATTCCCGGATACTGGTTTTATGGGGTGGGAATAAAGCTAGCTAAAAGGATGGAACACAGCGATATGGGCACCAATGCTCTGGATGAGGTGTGCAAGTGGCACNGCATGTGTTGACTCATAGAAGAAAGAACAAATATGACAGAGGGATCATCGATAAGCTGATTATCAAATTTCCTTTCGAACTGCGCATTCCCGGATACTGGTTTTATGGGGCGGGAATAAAGCTAGCTAAAAGGATGGAACACAGCGATATGGGCACCAATGCTCTGGATGAGGTGTGCAAGTGGCACGATATCACCTATTCCCAGCACATTGATTTACAAACCAGGCACCTGGCAGCAAGAATGCTGGCATGTAAGACAGACAAAATACATCGTGCGCTGGACACCGGACTTGGAGCAAAAAAAATCCGTGTAGTGGCGTTTCCAAATGCCTTGAAAACCGAGGTGAAGAAAACAAGGGTGAAGAAAACAAGGGTTAAGAAAACAAGACAATGCTCCAAGAGGAGACGTAAGAAAAAGATGAGGAACTCATTCCAGCATTGATACCTGCAATTGGTGTTCTGGGTATTACTACCGGGGCTATTACGAATATCGTTTGCTGGGTGAAATGAGCCTCAAACGAACATAACCAATAGCAGTTGGAGTAAAACTGACATCACAACCATAGACTGGAAGCTATTGCCATGACAACCAAATTGTCCAGGGACTTTACATATGATGATCCTACTGAGGATGAGGTGCCAGAAATAGTATCGCAGGAAGAGACAATAATGAAATATCTACCGAAATGGCCAGCCACGAATATTGATTTGGAATTGTTTGTACGCGAATTGAAGATACCTCATTTTCGCGGAGTGTTCATGCGATATGTTCTGGCACCTTAACTTAAGTGTTAGTAATGTGATAAAAAATCAACTTTGACACGGCAGCTGGGCCTGCTACANGCCTCAAACGAACATAACCAATAGCAGTTGGAGTAAAACTGACATCACAACCATAGACTGGAAGCTATTGCCATGGCAACCAAATTGTCCAGGGACTTTACATATGATGATCCTACTGAGGATGAGGTGCGAGAAATAGTATCGCAGGAAGAGACAATAATGAAATATCTACCGAAATGGACAGCCACGAATATTGATTTGGAATTGTTTGTACGCGAATTGAAGATACCTCATTTTCGCGGAGTGTTCATGCGAGANATAATGAAATATCTACCGAAATGGACAGCCACGAATATTGATTTGGAATTGTTTGTACGCGAATTGAAGATACCTCATTTTCGCGGAGTGTTCATGCGAGATGTTCTGGCACCTTAACTTAAGTGTTAGTAATGTGATAAAAAATCAACTTTGACACGGCAGCTGGGCCTGCTACACATTGGGTCACTTATGTCAAACATGGCAAATGTGTAGTATACCACCCAAACTATGGAGGTATCTGAAAATTTGCAAACTCATTTACAACTACGAGATGAAGCAGATGCCGAACATGTGGAACTACAGATACTTGTGTCTTCGCATTATGGTGTGGAGGAATAAAATGAAATCATAGGCGAATCATTTTTCGTTATCCTTTTAACATAAAATATGTTTTGCCTATATTCCTCAGCTAGTATGTCGGTGTCCAGTGGTGTCTAAGTGGTAATANCCTTTTAACATAAAATATGTTTTGCCTATATTCCTCAGCTAGTATGTCGGTGTCCAGTGGTGTCTAAGTGGTAATACATCCGAGCTGAGGGCAATGTTTTACCCACTCTTGAAGCTGGAAGGTGATTGGGTCGTCGGACTTACGGATTTTCATTCTTACAACTCTATATCCAACATAGAAGAAAACGTGAATTCTACATTCCGGTATGTCGTGGCATACGACGTGAAGAAAATCAATATTCCCACCGGCGCATATTAACTGAAGGACAACGCCAATTCCATTAAGGAATCAGTGCTATCGGACGCGACTTTCGAAGTACATGGAAACCCAAACATGCCAAAAGCAGAAATATTTAGCAGAGCTGATATCGATTTCACCGAACAGCATACCATCATCCCAATGCTAGGGTTCTAGATTGGAATCGACGAAGTTGGTTAAATNATATATATGTATATATATATATATATATATATATATATATATCTGCTTTAGATCTTTTCGCCTGAGTTTATATCCTTCTGCCATAAAAAACATTGGCAATGCCATGGTCCTAAACACTTTATTTTTGCGTCAATCAAGTGAAAACGTTAAATTGTTTCGATTTGTCACTTATATGCTCAATTCTACACTAATTATTATAAAGCAAAACATTACAAATTAATTTGCCATATGTTATCTGTAATTATAATTATAGTATGAGTTGAGTTTTTTGAAATTAGACTGCATATATTCTTATACATAAATATTGATTTCTTATGTTTCTTCACCACACTATCAAATGCAATAATTAAACGCTACTCGATAACTAAACTACTTACTTGGTTGGTAGTTTGCTTAGTAGTAGTATATTTTGTATTATATTAAAAGTGTTTTATATTACTGATCTCTTGTTATTGGGGTCACTCTACTACAAATTGTAGGCTACTATTACTTTTACTTTAATATACATGTTACATATATGACAACTTGGTTCGTTAACAACTACTCCCAAATAATCACACATACCACATACAGTATATACATTTCAGTAGCTCCATACGCACATTCAGTGTCAACCAACGTGGTGCATTAATAAATCATTACAGTGGAGCCCCTTTGTGGGGTCATTTTCTCCATACACCTAAATATGTACGCCCATTTCAGTGACACCATTCTTAGGCCATATTAAACTATTTCAGCATTGCTGTAGCTGTATATCAGGCCATTGTGGTAAAAGACTAGAGAGCTCGCTTCCCACAAAAGCGAACCGGGTTTGACTCCGGCCNGCTGTATATCAGGCCATTGTGGTAAAAGACTAGAGAGCTCGCTTCCCACAAAAGCGAACCGGGTTTGACTCCGGCTTGTCCTGCTCCCAGATTTTCGCACGTGAGATTCGTGCTGGACGATGGCGTTGGTAGGCGGGTTTTGAAATATATAAGTGCAATATATTTTTTATCTGAATTCCGTTTTTGTTATTGAAAATAAACGCATAGTTTCGACGTGTAATACTTTTTTCGGAAAATTAGTACTTAAACAAGCTTCAACTCAAAGTNTGAAAATAAACGCATAGTTTCGACGTGTAATACTTTTTTCGGAAAATTAGTACTTAAACAAGCTTCAACTCAAAGTTTCAGAACCGCGTAGTGGAACCGCTTAGAGTCATCTTCTTTATGTAAAATGTTAATCATGTGTAGATGAATAGCCACCCTATTCCTTATCTTATAACTCTAAATTGCCAGCCTCCATGACGCTGGAAAAATTTTTATTAACTCATTCCCTTCGTCCGATTACGTCGAGGCAGCCATTCATGAGAACCAAACTTTTTGTACACTCCACACGTGTCTGGTAGAAAAATCTTGAAAATTTTGTAAGACTTAAAATAATTTCCACTTGCAAACATTTCTGATACAATAATTTACTATCTTACACATAGCCAAAAACAATTCCTGTATGTTGCATGTAATAATAAAACCGTAGAATAGTCTACTATTAATATTTTTGTTCTCGAATTAACCCTTTCAGTCAAAGCTTCCTTGCATAGGAAGTGGCTAGAATGGTCTGAATTTTACGCAGGAGAACATACCGTCCAATGAGAAAGTTTTCTGACGTGTTGGAGACACAATTAACCGCTGAGGCTATATTCCGTAGTCTCACAAAGTACTGCTGCCAGTAACATAAAGCACAAGTAGTGTATGTTAGCCGATCCGAGCACAGGGTTTCAGGAGTAGGTTCTAGCATCCAGCCTCCATTATGGTAAGCGCAGCCGGCGGCATTGTTCATCTCCACCCCCTCTCCGCGGTCAAACCACGGCCGGCAATTCCAGTGACCCGCAAACCTAGAAACTAATATAATGAAAAAAATATTTAATGAAACATTAATTTAATATTTACTTCTTAAAAACATTGTTCTCTAATTAGTATGTGAATTTTCCTAGGAAAAAAACGTCCGTTTTCATATAAACCACCACTCGCTCGACTACCATCTGGTTTTACAACCCCTTATAAAGTACCGATCGCCAGTGTGTATAATAATTTACGAATTTAAAGATATAATTATTCCACACACGAGAAGGGATGTAAAAACTTTAAATTCTTCCGATCTAAATAATTTTCACGAAATCAAACATACAGTAAGCCAGAACCCCCTGCAAGCACGCATTTAAGGATAGCCATCTCAATGAAAAGAGATACATATATATTTATTGAAACAGTTATTTTAGTATATTGTGATAGTGCAATCCAGGTAAAAAAAAATAGTAAACATTTGTAGTTTTCTGTTTTCGAAAAAAAAATCTTAAATGTAAAAAAGGTGGTATACAGCTCTGCATTTTATGAAACTGAATTTAAAAAATAATGAAACCACCTAGCAGGCTTGCGAGGCTCTTGTCAAAAATGTCCTTCATCTAGATGCCATAGCAAGGAAAGAACGGGAAGGAGGGAATGTTCTCGACCCGATATAAGTTCATGCACACTGACCTTTATCTCTGCATCCTGTGAGAATAAACCTGGATGAATCTGGTTATAACCAGCCATATTCAAGGTCAAGGCTGCAGGTGTTCGCCGCGGCTTTTGCGACTAAGGAGCTATGTACGGACGAGAATGGGTGGGGGTAATGTTAGCATTTTCAAAGATCTGCACTTCCTGGTATCAGGTAACTGCACACGAGGTAGTGTACTTGATTCCAAGTCCTCTTCTCACATCTGCACCTGTGTGGTGTGAGGTAACTGCACATGTGAATGTGCATGTGCTTCAAAGTTGTTTTCACACATGCACATTGCAGGATGACCATGAAGTCTGTACATAGAAGTGTTAGCATTTTCACAGGCCTGCACAAAATCACATACTTGCACTCGTGTATGTGTACATGCATCCAAGTCGTTTTGCACTCATAGAAGAAAGAACAAATCTGGTAAAGGGATCGTCGATAAGCTGATCACCAATTTCCGTTTCAAACTGCGCATTCCCGATACATTTTTTATGTGCGGGGAACAAAGCTAGCTAAAAGGATGGAACACAGCGATATGGGCTTTAATGCCCTGGACGAGGTGTCCGAGTGGCACGATATCACCTATTCCCAGCACATTATTTTATATACCAGGCACCAGGCAGCAAGATGGCTGGTATGTAGGACAGACAAAATACATCGCTCACTGGATACCGGACTTGGAGCAAAAAAAGTCTGTGTAGGGCGTTTCCAATGCGACGAAAGCCAAGGTGAAGATAGACATTAGGGTGAAGAAAACAAGACAATGTCCAAGAGCAGAGGNAGTCTGTGTAGGGCGTTTCCAATGCGACGAAAGCCAAGGTGAAGATAGACATTAGGGTGAAGAAAACAAGACAATGCTCCAAGAGGAGAGGTAAGAAAAAGATTAGGGAGTCCTTCCCGCATTGATACCTGCAATTGATGTTCTGGGTATTACCACCGGGACTATAACGATTATCGTTAGCTGGGTGAAATAAGCCTCAAACGAACATAAGCAATTGGCGGAAAACTGAGATCACAACCATAAACAGGATACTATTGCCATGGGAACAAAAACGTCCAAGTACTTTACAAAATGATGATCCTACTGAAGATGAGGGGCGAGAAATAGAATGTTTCGCAGGAAGAGGCACTAATGAAATCTCTACCGAAATGTCCCACCACGAATGTTGATTTGGCCATTTGTACGCAAATTGAAGATACCTCATTTTCGCAGTGTGTTCATGCGAGACGTTCTGCCATGTTAACTTAATTGTGAGGAATGTGATGTTATCAACTTTGACAAGGCAGCTGGGCCTGCTACACACTGGGTCACTTATGTCAAACATGGCAAATATGTGGTATACCATCCGAACTGTGGCGGTACCTGAAAATTTGCAAACTATTTACAACTGCGAGATGGAGCAGAAGCCGAACATGTGGAACTACAGATACTTGTGTCTTCGCATTCTGGTGTGGAAGGAAAAATTAAATCATAGGCGAATAATTGTCCGTTAACCTTTTAACATAAAATATGTTTTCGCCTCTATTCCCCAGCCAGTATGTCGGTGTCCATATTTCTAAGAGGTAATACATCCGAGCTGAGGGCTAAGTTTTACCCACTCTTGAAGCTGGAAGGTGAGTGGGTCGTCTGACTTAAAGATTTTCGAATTTACAACTCTAAATGCAACATAGAAGAAAACATGAATTCTGCATTACGGTATGTAGTGGCAAAAGACGTGAAGGAAATGTGTATTTCCACCGGCGCATATGAACTGAAGGACAACGCCAATTCCATTAAGAAATCAGTGCTAACGGACGCGACTTTCGAAGTACATGGAAACACAAACATGCCGACAGCAGTAATATTTAGCAGTGCTGATATCAATTTCACCGAACAGCATACCATCGTCCCAATGCTAGGGTTCTAGAAGGAATCGACGAAGTTAGTAAAACGCACGAATCCTCTAGACCGGTGAATATATTTCCGATGGACATGATCTGCACCATTTGTAAATTGGCGAGCGGCTGCTACACCTATGGTAAAACCAGAAATATGCTGCACGAGTTCGCACCAACACCCCCACAAGTGTATAAACTGGTCGAAGTTCCAAAAAGAATAATTTTGGTTCCGATGATTTTAAAGAGAATGCACGAAGTGATAGNCACCTATGGTAAAACCAGAAATATGCTGCACGAGTTCGCACCAACACCCCCACAAGTGTATAAACTGGTCGAAGTTACAAAAAGAATAATTTTGGTTCCGATGATTTTAAAGAGAATGCACGAAGTGATGGTGACGATCGTCGATCAGGTCAATAGGCAGATAAACTTTAGAAACGAATAAATTGCTTTGCATCTGCACCTGAAATGTTGGGACTGAATTTCGGTAGACATACCATGCATAAAGCTGAGCGCTGCAATAAAACTGGGGCCAGTATAACTTGAGACGCCAGCATGCTATCATGAACAATGAGAAATTTCTACGTATTTAAGTCATTCAAGTGATCATACATGGCTCACAACAACATATAGAAGGTGACCCAGCAGGAAGAATTCGACGAAATAATCGACAAGTTTGAGCTACATTGCTACCAGCCATATCTGACAGGGCTTAAGGTTCGAATCCTGAAACAGCAACAAGATATTTACACCCTACCTTCACAATCATTCCTGCGCATCTGAAGTATGCTCACGAAACAGGATGAGNACAGCAACAAGATATTTACACCCTACCTTCACAATCATTCCTGCGCATCTGAAGTATGCTCACGAAACAGGATGAGACCTACCCCACGATCACTGCATTTGTTCGCAATGTTATACTCCACCTTTTCGAGCAAGTAATGTTCGTATTGAATGGTGTTAATATTGACGAAATGCGGGATGTGGGANTGTTATACTCCACCTTTTCGAGCAAGTAATGTTCGTATTGAATGGTGTTAATATTGACGAAATGCGGGATGTGGGCATAACCACCTCCATAAAAAATTACCTCTTGTTCACGCATTATAATCTCGACATGGTAAAATTGGTGGGCTGCATAATGGCAGATAGCTTCAAAGTTCCCATCTTCGCGGAATACAAGTTCGAGGAGAGTGTACCACTATCGATGTTACTGGTTTCGCCGAAAATTATACAAAGATAAAAATAGGAGCCAAGCAAGAGCTGATGATAATGCTAGTCAACTCGCATCTCAAAACAATGTTGAGAACGAGAGAAAACCTATGGCCAGTCGCTGCAACGCTGAACAAAATAGATTGGTTCGTTCCCCACACGAATCCAAGTAACCGCGAATGCATGAAGCTACTGAACTACAACAAAAAAGAATAAAACATCGACATAACCTTCAAGAGCTGGAGTTTGGTTACATGCCCTGTCTTGTCATCTGCCATGCGAAACCACTGGGTCGTGAAGATATCTACAATCATGGAAAATCCCCGTTATGTAGAACTGGCATTTCAAACAAACAAGCAACACAACATTNCGTGAAGATATCTACAATCATGGAAAATCCCCGTTATGTAGAACTGGCATTTCAAACAAACAAGCAACACAACATTTCGACACACAATTCGACCTTCGATTTCTGCAATGTCCAGAACATAAAAATATTATTCAATACCGAAAGCTATCTGTACGTGGATTTGAACACCTTCTTCGACCTAGAGAGATTTACTTTGCAGTATAACTGTATACTCAGTTTAATGTCTCCTACTATGGGCGAGAGTCCTACCGCATCCGGATAACAGAAAGATTCCGTGAAACTGCGACATTATTGGTCAACACATCCAAACAAAATAAGCTAGATGAAAATATTGTGGTTTTTTATAAATTATTTCCAAAGAAAAATCTTCTTCTAGCACTGCTGCACACTCTTTAATTTTGCACGATGGAGTAGTGAGCTACGACTTCTTTTCGGTGCTGGTGACTATGGTGAGCTAAGCATATATGAAAAGGAAGATCACTGCATCTCACCTCAGCTTGTATAAAGTATGTATTACAATCTGCAAGGCTTCCAGAGCCAGAGCAGTTACATACTAAAGGAGATCGCATGTCATACGACAATGGCAAGACGAGCACATGGTCCTTCCACCTCACTTATTCGTGGAAATTGTTGGACAAGAAAAGCAAGAAGACGAACAATTTGCTGATAAAGTACTACCACATACTGAAGTTGGACGAAGGCAATTTTCTGTACCAACAATTGTGAAATGTGCTGCGCGACTTGCTGATGCAGTATCCACAAGGACTGGTTTATGTGGCGATGCCCGAGCAGAAGAAATGGTTGAGCTGCACAAGCTTGCGAAACTTTACGACGACCAGCAGAGGCATGACTGAGACAGGCCAGAAACTGACTGGATACACGCGCGGAGGAATACAGAGCTGCTGTGTAAATGGTGTGCCTCGTCCTTGGACCAAGAATCGATGAGTTACAACTAGGCGCGAAGTCACCCGAAATGTTAGAAAATTTTAATTTTCGTGTTGTGGTACACCTGATCAGTATCTGTAATATATATATAAGTGTTTAAAAATTCGACATGAGCACATTTAGTAGGAGCACAGTGGTATGTTCGTCACTATAGCAATGCTCCGTCCTACATGAATTCATGTAAACACTAAGCCCGACTACAGCAGCATTGAATACAGTTTCATCGCAGAAGATGGATACATTCACACAAATATGGCAGCAGCGTGCATCATTGGCGTTTCGCGAATTTTCCATTCGTCTACGAACCTACGAAGATTAAACTTAACTGTCCAGGAGCGTTGGCCTGCATCGTATTTCACATAACACCGCAGACACAGCTGCCCTGCACTGTGGAAAAAATCATTGCTCCGGCCCAGAATACGCTACCACCTCTGCACCGTGCTGTGCTGTGGAACTGTCCCTGGTGGGACATAAATCGCCTGTCGGCTCCGAGCAACCCGAGTCAAAGAATGATACATCCAACCAGACGAACATATGCCGCAGAGTACAACGGCGGTGCCAGACGCTCATGTCAGTACCTCCCATGAATGGTTCTACTTTAATTAAAATTAATAATATGTTGTTTATTGACTGTTTATTAAATTAATAGTTATTGAATAATATTTGTTTGTTTTACTTATTTTACCCTGCTCATTATTATCAGTTTGATTAATTTGTATTCTCTTAAATGAATTACTAACGGAAAATTAATTTTTAATAAGATTCATTAATTTTTTTAAGTTTTTTTTTAAAGTTAAAATACATTTTCTTATTTATTAGTTTATTTTCTCGTAACGTTAAAATTAGTTCTTAATGGAAAAGTATTAAACACAATTTTTTTTTTTTTTTTTTTTTTTTTTCGTTATTTGGAAAAATTATTTCTTTTCTGAATTTTTTACAACCAGCTTGGCAGCATTATTTTGTTCTGAATAAGAGTTATTTATGTATACTTAATGTCAATAAAAAAAGAGATACATAGTGTAAATAAAAGTGATATATATCACTTTTATTCACATTTAAAAATAATACTGCCGCCAAGCTGGTTGTAAAAAAAATTCAGTAACTGAATATTTNATATCACTTTTATTCACATTTAAAAATAATACTGCCGCCAAGCTGGTTGTAAAAAAAATTCAGTAACTGAATATTTTTTCTAAATAACTTAGAAAAAATAAATTCTCTATAACGTTTTTACAATTAAGAATAATTTTATATAAATACATATATACAAAGTAAAATATTTAACCAAAGATAGTTTTAAAACCTTATTCAACATGATTCACAAAATACATTTTTTTAGCAATTCACGTTCTTCAGTGTAGATATTTGTCTTCTCCGTTTTGGAGCGAGTCCACCACAAGCTCTAGTGGGTCGATTGCGGATCTATAATTATTCTGTAGTAATAAAGATGTGACAGAGGTAAGTTTTTTGACGACAAGAGGCGATTCATTATGACGTGACATATGTATGACAGTTACGCGTCCAATTTATGACGCCTGAATGTAGCTGCCTTCAGTACTTAGTCACATCATAAGACACATACGAGATATACAGCTAGGTTACTGCAAGTGGAGTTTTCTATGTAATTAGCAACACTTCGCTTGCAAACATCTTAATACTTTCTTCTAAGAATTAATATATAACAATTCCTATNTCTATGTAATTAGCAACACTTCGCTTGCAAACATCTTAATACTTTCTTCTAAGAATTAATATATAACAATTCCTACGGACATGTGTGCTAATTTCTTCATGCTGTAACATTGTAAGTAAATTTTTCATAAGCTAACTAAGCTAGTCAATTAATAATCACAGCAATTCTATAAAAATATGAAAATTAGTTAGTTTTGAAAACTTTTGACGTAATACACGTCTGCACTACAGTTTATAAAAATCGTTTACGGTATGTGGACCAGCGGCAGCCTACTTGCTCAGTTCAAATATTCGCCGATAGATAGCAGGAAGCACACTTAGTTTACAAATGACCCAACAAATAGCAGTCATGTTGACACCGTAAATGGAAATTATTTCTATCTCATGGAAAATTATTATCTAGAGGTTTCAGTTTGAGGCATAATAAATTGTAAAGTAAGGCAAAACGGGTAACAACAATGAATGCTGTAATGCTTATTAATAGAGTGTGAATTTTTCAATTACATACCACATTATTTAATGTTCATTACATTTGATACGTTCCTGGTGCTTTGAAGGCAAATTAATAATATTCGGACTCGACTTTAGTAGTTAAACTACATTTGTCTGTAAGAGATTGCAATATTTTTAAGAAACATTTTTTTATCTTTACACCGCTTCCGAATTGTGGCCAAATGGTAGGATGAACATTCCTCAGATTTGCGTAGCGGCCGAGATCACCTGACCTCAATCATATTGAACACAAATGGGATGCTGTCGAGAAGAATATGTGCACCGTGGATCCTGCTACGACTGATCACCTTGCGTTGTGGGAGACTGTGGAGTGGTCATGACTCAGTACGGCTTCTGATGGCTTCCAGTGCTTTGTGAGTCCCTGCCATACTGCTTTGCCACGGTCATCAGGGAGGAAGGGGGTGCTACAAACTGCAAGGCTGGTATCTTTAATTTAACTGCTCATGAGTGTATGATTTGTAGAATTTGCGTCTCAGCCTAAATTTTAAGAGGGCAATTTTGGAATTTAATGCTATATTCCCCCAGCATTATAAACGCTGGTTTTCCTTCAAGAGACATATTCTTTTTGATAAATGAATGTCATTGTAACTTCTATTCAAGTGGTGTAAAACAGGTTACATTTTAATAATAGAACATAGTCATTAAATTGAATTTACAATGTTTTTGTTCAAATCTATATTTTGCTTTATTTTATACTGCGGAGTGTTCTCATAAATTAAAGAATTACTTTTAAAGATGACAAATGAAAAATGAGATTATAATCTTTTCTCTCCCTCTTTCGCTCTATTTCTTTCTCTCTCTCTTTTTCTCTCTCTTTTTCTCTCTCTTTCTTTCTTTGAAATTTTACCAGTGACAAAATGTAAGCATAAGTATACTACACACGATAATGAGCTATTCAGTAGAAATTATGTTGAGTAATTTCGTTGACAATGTATTGTGTCGTGTGTATTACGTTCTNGTCTTGTGTCATGTATAAATGTTATATTGAAAAATATGCTTCCTCTTCAATGCTATAGCCATAAACTCTTTGTTTATGAACTTTTTTATAGTATATGATTGCATTATAATTTTTGCGCGTCACGTTATTCAAATATCGCTTAATTTTATCCCAAAAGTAATGGTACATCCATACTGGTGATATGCATAATTTCAGTAAAAAGGTAACAGAGTAAATAAATTATTTGATGTTATTTGAAGAATTAAAACTGCATTACAGAAAACTTCACGTTTTGAAGATCCTGGATATTATTTTACTGGTGATGTGTTGAAATTAAAATAGTTGGTGACATTTTGTTACAATTATTTCAAGGGTTTAAATCATTTTTACTAAATTTTTTATGTGGAAGACATGCAATATTAATATACGAGTTCAGTTGTCCATATTTTTTAAGTTTTGTATTTTGTGCGAAAAAAATTTGATAGCTGAAAATAATCTTTAGGTAAATGTGCAAAATTATGATACAAATGACAATACACCACATTAAAGGTAGTACTAATTTAAACAAATAATTTCAACCTTAAAATATTACAACACGCAAGTTAAAGGAAGAAGAGGTTGTACAAATAAGATAAATTAAGTTATGTTGAAAAAAATTAATATTGTTTTTTATTTGAAATTATGAAAACTGAGTTTAGCATTCCAGGCTAATATTGTTTGTGGTAACAAATTGGAACAAGTTCACTCAGAATAAATGTAAGAATATATTTAAAAAATAGTACTGCTATAAACAACCAGGTCCGATGAAGGCCAAATGATGTGGAAACGGAGCAGTGATGGAATACTGGAGAGGAGGGGAGCTAAAAATACCTGAGAAGATCCGCCGACCAGCGGCATCGCTCAGCAATATTCCGAGAACTACTCCGCCTGGAATCGAAGACGGTTTGCCTTGGTGGCACGCGAACGTCCTATACAAATTTAAAACGATAACATATTGTCAATGTTCTCTGTAATTGTTGACATTTTTTTCCTCAAAGTTACAATTTAGCGTTATATCTTTAATGCATTTATGCTTTTCCTGAAGAAACATAGTTGATAAACATTTGAAACACTAAAACGTATGTGTCCTTCTGAGTTTTGGGATAATGAAAAGGAAAAAATATCTTAAAAAAATTATTTTTCCAAAAATAATAGTATTCTATTTTCATGTGACATACATGTTGTGTTATTTAAAATATGAGAAAGTTAATTAGATCCTATCTTACTAATTTATTCGCAAAGATATTTGAAAACATTTCGACGTGGTTATTTTATTGTTATCTAATTATTTGTACTAACGTACAAAATTAACTTATATAATTTTACTTATGTCTACGAAATATTGTGTAATATTTGCACTTAACCACAAAAATACCTAAGTAAACCCTCATTATTTTCGAGAGGCCAATTAAAGCCCGCAGACTGCATCTCACTATCTCCCATTACAAATGGGAACCCCCATTTATTATTCCAGATTCTGATTCAACTGTTTATAAAGTTTTTTTTAGAAACAGAAATGGCGATTCTTTGTAGTTGGCGTTGTAATCGGTACAAATTAGGTAAACTTTTGTCTCGTCGATTGGGTACCGCCAAGTTTTCATTTCAGAAGAAATCTTCGATACATACGACAACTCTTGTGTCTTAAACGTGTTGTTTGGCCTATGTATAATAAATAGGTGGTATTTCAGGCAGCGAGAAGTGGATAAGCGTTTAGTTATTTCTGTTGGAACGCTTCATGCATCAACGTTCATGAAACTAAGCCTGTATGCAGATGTAATAAACTATTGCAGAAACTCACCCTGCCTCTTGCCTAGGGTTACCAGAAATGTGGCACTCAAAAAGATGCCATGTTTAAATAACAGCCATAAAAACAGAAGACGATTGCAAGAAAATTATATAAAGAAAGCAAACCAGCAATTTTAAAAAGGTAATATACTAAATATATAAAGTCGCAGGTCAGTTGTAAAGATATTACATGAACAATTCCACCCAAAAATCGGCCCCGCATCGCTTTAAAAATAAAGGATACGTTATATGCAACCAGATGAAGTGGTAATCATGTTCACTCTGAATATGAAAGTAACTTAAAATTAGTTTGTACACTGCAGAGACAAAAAACCTGGTATAAGCGTGCGTGTGTATATAACAATGGTATGGAACTAATCAGAGCAACACAATGCGGTCTGCAGCACCTATATAAGACAACGAGCGTCTGGCAAAGTTGGTAGATGGGTTACTACTGCTTAAATGGCAGGTTATCAAGATTTAAGTGAGTTTGAACGTGGTGTTATAGTCGGCGCACGAGATATGGGACACAGCATCTCCGAGGGTAGCGATAAAATGTGGATTTTCGCGTACGACCAATTCACGAGTGTACCGTGAATATCGGGAATCCGGTAAAACATCAAATTTTCGACATCGCTGCGGCCGGAAAAAGATCGTGAACGAACGGGACAAATGACGACAGACGAGAATCATTAATCGTGACAGACGTGCAACTTTTTCTCAAGTTGACGCGGATTTCAATGTTGCGGCATCAACAAGTGCCAGCGTGCGAACTATTCAAGAGACCATCATTGATATTCGCTTTCGAAGCCGAAGGGCCGCTCCTGTACCGATGTTGACTGAACGACACAAAGCTTTACGCCTCGCCTGGGCCCGCCAACACCGCCATTGGACTGTTGATGACTGGAAACACTTTGCCTGGTCTGACGAGTTTCATTTCCAATTGTATCGAGTGGATGGACGTGTACTGTTATGGAGAGATTCTCATGAATCCATGGACCCTACATGTCAACAGTGGAATGTTAAAGCTTGTGAAGGCTCTTTCATGGTATAGGGCGTGTGCAGTTGGCGTGAAATGGGACCCTTGATATGTCTAGATACGACTCTGTAAGGTGACAGATACGTAAGCATCCTGTCCAATCACCTGCACCATTCATATCCATTGTGCATTCCGACGGACATGGCCAATTCCAGCAGGACAATGCGACACCCCACACGTCATGAGTTGCTACCGAGTGGCTCCAGGAACACTCTTCTGACTTTAGACACTTCCATTGGCCACCTAAATCACCAGACATGAACATTATTGAGCATGTCTGGGATGCTTTGCAACGTGCTGTTCAGAAGAGATCTTCACCGCCTCGCACTACTATGGATTTGTGGACTGCCCTGCACGATTCATGGTGTGAAATGCCTCCTGCATACTTTCAGACATTAATCGAGTCCTTTCCACGTCGTCTTGCGGCACTTCTACGTGCTCGCGGGAGCCCTACATGATATTAGGCAGGTGCACCAGTTTTTTTAGATCTTCAATGTAGGTGCTGCAGAATATATCTCAAACAAGTAATGCAGAACTATTTACTAAAAAGACAGTTGTACATGAACAACTGGACACATTTTTATTAAAAAAATTCCCTTCTCACACAGCTCAGTTTCTGGTGTAATTCTACCTTTTTATTTCAACGATTTTATTCGTCCTACAGGTTCTATTTCCCAGCAAAATATCATGAAATTTTGTTAATATTAGGAACTATAAAACTTATACATGTAAAACAAAAAAAAGCTATGTAAAAATATAACAGTTGATAAATATAGAATATTTTCGATATATGCTTAAAAACGTTTACACTAACGCTAGAAGTTCGTTGGCACCGTTCCTAAATGTTTAAATACACATACATAATCCCTACAAAAAAGTAAAGCATCGCTCTCTTTCACTATTATCGGCAAAGAGGGCATTTCGACTTTTTTTTTGTAAATCCTGACAGGACAGATTACAAGGCCTCTATAAGAGGACATGTCCGGGTAAAACNTCTATGTAATTAGCAACACTTCGCTTGCAAACATCTTAATACTTTCTTCTAAGAATTAATATATAACAATTCCTATGGACATGTGTGCTAATTTCTTCATGCTGTAACATTGTAAGGAAATTTTTCATAAGCTAACTAAGCTAGTCAATTAATAATCACAGCAATTCTATAAAAATATGAAAATTAGTTAGTTNAAATTTTTCATAAGCTAACTAAGCTAGTCAATTAATAATCACAGCAATTCTATAAAAATATGAAAATTAGTTAGTTTTGAAAACTTTTGACGTAATACACGTCTGCACTACAGTTTATAAAAATCGTTTACGGTATGTGGACCAGCGGCAGCCTACTTGCTCAGTTCAAATATTCGCCGATAGATAGCAGGAAGCACACTTAGTTTACAAATGACCCAACAAATAGCAGTCATGTTGACACCGTAAATGGAAATTATTTTTATCTCATGGAAAATTATAATCTAGAGGTTTCAGTTTGAGGCATAATAAATTGTAAAGTAAGGCAAAACGGGTAACAACAATGAATGCTGTAATGCTTATTAATAGAGTGTGAATTTTTCAATTCCATACCACATTATTTAATGTTCATTACATTTGATACGTTCCTGGTGCTTTGAAGGCAAATTAATAATATTCGGACTCGANACCACATTATTTAATGTTCATTACATTTGATACGTTCCTGGTGCTTTGAAGGCAAATTAATAATATTCGGACTCGATTAATGTAGTTAAACTACATTTGTCTGTAAGAGATTGCAATATTTTTAAGAAATATTTTTTTATCTTTACACCGCTTTCGAATTGTGACCAAATTGTAGGATGAACATTCCTCAGATTTGCGTAGCGGCCGAGATCACCTGACCTCAATCATATTGAACACAAATGGGATGCTGTCGAGAAGAATATGTGCACCGTGGATCCTGCTACGACTGATCACCTTGCGTTGTGGGAGACTGTGGAGTGGTCATGACTCAGTACGGCTTCTGATGGCTTCCAGTGCTTTGCGAGGTCCGTGCCATACTGCTTTCCCTCGGTCATCAGGGAGGAAGGGAGTGCTACAAACTGCTAGGCGGGTATCTTTAATTTAACTGCTCATGAGTGTATGATTTGTAGAATTTGCGTCTCAGCCTAAATTTTAAGAGGGCAATTTTGGAATTTAATGCTATATTCCCCCAGCATTATAAACGCTGGTTTTCCTTCAAGAGACATATTATTTTTGATAAATGAATGTCATTGTAACTTCTATTCAAGTGGTGTAAAACAGGTTACATTTTAATAATAGAACATAGTCATTAAATTGAATTTACAATGTTTTTGTTCAAATCTATATTTTGCTTTATTTTATACTGCGGAGTGTTCTCATAAATTAAAGAATTACTTTTAAAGATGACAAATGAAAAATGAGATTATAATCTTTTCTCTCCCTCTTTCGCTCTATTTCTTTCTCTCTCTCTTTTTCTCTCTCTTTCTTTCTTTGAAATTTTACCAGTGACAAAATGTAAGCATAAGTATACTACACACGATAATGAGCTATTCAGTAGAAATTTTGTTGTGTAATTTCGTTGACAAGGTCTTGTGTCATGTATAAATGTTATATTGAAAAATATGCTTCCTCTTCAATGCTATAGCCATAAACTCTTTGTTTATGAACTTTTTTATAGTATATGATTGCATTATAATTTTTGCGCGTCACGTTATTCAAATATCGCTTAATTTTATCCCAAAAGTAATGGTACATCCATACTGGTGATATGCATAATTTCAGTAAAAAGGTAACAGAGTAAATAAATTATTTGATGTTATTTGAAGAATTAAAACTGCATTACAGAAAACTTCACGTTTTGAAGATCCTGGATATTATTTTACTGGTGATGTGTTGAAATTAAAATAGTTGGTGACATTTTGTTACAGTTATTTCAAGGGTTTAAATCATTTTTACTAATTTTTTTATGTGGAAGACATGCAATATTAATATATGAGTTCAGTTGGCCATATTTTTTAAGTTTTGTATTTTGTGCGAAAAAAATTTGATAGCTGAAAATAATCTTTAGGTAAATGTGCAAAATTATGATACAATTGACAATACACCACATTAAAGGTAGTACTACTTTAAACAAATAATTTCAACCTTAAAATATTACAACACGCAAGTTAAAGGAAGAAGAGGTTGTACAAATAAGATAAATTAAGTTATGTTGAAAAAAATTAATATTGTTTTTTATTTGAAATTATGAAAACTGAGTTCAGCATTCCAGGCTAATATTGTTTGTGGTAACAAATTGGATCAAGTTCACTCAGAATAAATGTAAGAATATAGTAAAAAAATATGACTGCTATAAACAACCAGGTCCGATGAAGGCCAAATGATGTGGAAACGGAGCAGTGCTGGAATACTGGAGAGGAGGGGAGCTAAAAATACCTGAGAAGATCCGCCGACCAGCGGCATCGCTCAGCAATATTCCGAGAACTACTCCGCCTGGAATCGAAGACGGTTTGCCTTGGTGGCACGCGAACGTCCTATACAAATTTAAAACGATAACATATTGTCAATGTTCTCTGTAATTGTTGACATTTTTTTCCTCAAAGTTACAATTTAGCGTTATATCTTTAATGCATTTATGCTTTTCCTGAAGAAACATAGTTGATAAACATTTGAAACACTAAAACGTATGTGTCCTTCTGAGTTTTGGGATAATGAAAAGGAAAAAATATCTTAAAAAAATTATTTTTCCAAAAATAATAGTATTCTATTTTCATGTGACATACATGTTGTGTTATTTAAAATATGAGAAAGTTAATTAGATCCTATCTTACTAATTTATTCGCAAAGATATTTGAAAACATTTCGACGTGGTTATTTTATTGTTATCTAATTATTTGTACTAACGCACAAAATTTACTTATATAATTTTACTTATGTCTACGAAATATTGTGTAATATTTGCACTTAACCACAAAAATACCTAAGTAAACCCTCATTATTTTCGAGAGGCCAATTAAAGCCCGCAGACTGCATCTCACTATCTCCCATTACAAATGGGAACGCCAATTTATTATTCCAGATTCTGTTTCTACTGTTTATAAAGTTTTTTTATAAACAGAAATGGCGATTCTTTGTAGTTGGCGTTGTAATCGGTACAAATTAGGTAAACTTTTGTCTCGTCGATTGGGTACCGCCAAGTTTTCATTTCAGAAGAAATCTTCGATACATACGACAACTCTTGTGTCTTAAACGTGTTGTTTGGCCTATGTATAATAAATAGGTGGTATTTCAGGCAGCGAGAAGTGGATAAGCGTTTAGTTATTTCTGTTGGAACGCTTCATGCATCAACGTTCATGAAACTAAGCCTGTATGCAGATGTAGTAAATTATTGCAGAAACTCACCCTGCCTCTTGCCTAGGGTTACCAGAAATGTGGCACTCAAAAAGATGCTATGTTTAACTAACAGCCATAAAAATAGAAGACGATTGCAAGAAAATTATATAAAGAAAGCAAACCAGCAATTTTAAAAAGGTAATATACTAAATATATAAAGTCGCAGGTCAGTTGTAAAGATATTACATGAACAATTCCACCCAAAAATCGGTCCCGCATCGCTTTAAAAATAAAGGATACGTTATATGCAACCAGATGAAGTGGTAATCATGTTCACTCTGAATATGAAAGTAACTTAAAATTAGTTTGTACACTGCAGAGACAAAAAACCTGGTATAAGCGTGCGTGTGTATATAACAATGGTATGGAACTAATCAGAGCAACACAATGCGGTCTGCAGCACCTATATAAGACAACGAGCGTCTGGCAAAGTTGGTAGATCGGTTACTACTGCTAAAATGGCAGGTTATCAAGATTTAAGTGAGTTTGAACGTGGTGTTATAGTCGGCGCACGAGAGATGGGACACAGCATCTCCGAGGGTAGCGATAAAATGTGGATTTTCGCGTACGACCAATTCACGAGTGTACCGTGAATATCGAGAATCCGGTAAAACATCAAATTTTCGACATCGCTGCGGCCGGAAAAAGATCGTGAACGAACGGGACAAATGACGACAGACGAGAATCATTAAGCGTGACAGACGTGCAACTTTTTCTCAAGTTGACGCGGATTTCAATGTTGCGGCATCAACAAGTGCCAGCGTGCGAACTATTCAAGAGACCATCATTGATATTCGCTTTCGAAGCCGAAGGGCCGCTCCTGTACCGATGTTGACTGAACGACACAAAGCTTTACGCCTCGCCTGGGCCCGCCAACACCGCCATTGGACTGTTGATGACTGGAAACACTTTGCCTGGTCTGACGAGTTTCATTTCCAATTGTATCGAGTGGATGGACGTGTACTGTTATGGAGAGATTCTCATGAATCCATGGACCCTACATGTAAACAGTGGAATGTTCAAGCTTGTGAAGGCTCTTTCATGGTATAGGGCGTGTGCAGTTGGCGCGAAATGGGACCCTTGATATGTCTAGATACGACTCTGTAAGGATCCTGTCCAATCACCTGCACCATTCATATCCATTGTGCATTCCGACGGGCATGGCCAATTCCAGCAGGACAATGCGACACCCCACACGTCATGAGTTGCTACCGAGTGGCTCCAGGAACACTCTTCTGACTTTAGACACTTCCATTGGCCACCTAAATCACCAGACATGAACATTATTGAGCATGTCTGGGATGCTTTGCAACGTGCTGTTCAGAAGAGATCTTCACCGCCTCGCACTACTATGGATTTGTGGACTGCCCTGCACGATTCATGGTGTGAAATGCCTCCTGCATACTTTCAGACATTAATCGAGTCCTTTCCACGTCGTCTTGCGGCACTTCTACGTGCTCACGGGAGCCCTACATGATATTAGGCAGGTGCACCAGTTTTTTTAGATCTTCAATGTAGGTGCTGCAGAATATATCTCAAACAAGTAATGCAGAACTATTTACTAAAAAGACAGTTGTACATGAACAACTGGACACATTTTTATTTAAAAAATTCCCTTCTCACACAGCTCAGTTTCTGGTGTAATTCTACCTTTTTATTTCAACGATTTTATTCGTCCTACAGGTTCTATTTCCCAGCAAAATATCATGAAATTTTGTAAATATTAGGAACTATAAAACTTATACATGTAAAACAAAAAAAAAGCTATGTAAAAATATAACAGTTGATTAATATAGAATATTTTTGATATATGCTCAAAAACGTTTACACTAACGCTAGAAGTTCGTTGGCACCGTTACTAAATGTTTAAATACACATACATAATCCCTACAAAAAAGTAAAGCATCGCTCTCTTTCACTATTATCGGCAAAGAGGACATTTCGACTTTTTTTTTGTAAATCCTGACAGGACAGATTACAAGGCCTCTATAAGAGGACATGTCCGGGTAAAACNCATTTCGACTTTTTTTTTGTAAATCCTGACAGGACAGATTACAAGGCCTCTATAAGAGGACATGTCCGGGTAAAACGGACGTCTGGTAACCCTACTCTTGCCACACATCATTAGGGTGCTTGTTTCCGGTAAATCACCTCGCATGTCATCAGAAAGTACTTTGCATTTGCTAATGGGAAGCTCCATCGTTCATTAAAGATTAATTTACCATGTCATAAAAAGTACATAATTTAATTGAAATGTGTACATGTGACGTGTGGTCACAGAAAATGCATAGATACACTGTACGCGCCAAGTTCCGCCACAGTGCAACCGCGTACTTGGTTCCTATATCACATTCGCGTACCCCTTCATGTTATACAGGACAAATTGGGGATTAACGATTATCGCGGTGACACTACTGTACATCAACAGTGCCTGTAACCACGATGTTTTGTCGAGAAGTATATTGTGCTCTACCGCTGTATTTCCTTGTCATTTATTAGCGTACTTTCCGAGGGAAACAAAAGTTTATGGGAAAACTTTCCTCTCTGTGTGTCTGTGTGTATGTTTGCCTTTGTATGTATGACGAGTCACTAATTTAAAAAATGGCGACCATACAGCTTTTTTAGCTTTTTATGATATAGAGCTTAAACAATGTAAATAATTTCACCATAACTCTGTATGTTGGCATTGCATATTACAACCATCAAATGTGCCAACGGAAAGTCTCTTTTCTCTACCAATTTCAATAGAGCAACATTTCAGGAAGATCCAACAGGTTTTTACCAAATTTGGCAAACAAGCAGCACTACGGCAGGTTATAAAAAATTATATGTTCAAAGTGGTTTAGGCATTTATTTTAAAAGTGGTCGCCATATGCACATTCTATATACGAAGGTATGTTACGTCTATGATACTAGGAAACAATGTTCAAATTAACTTTGTATGCAGGCAGTATCTGTTATACAGCGTGAGTATAAAAAAATACCCCAACTTTGAAGGACTCTAATATCAAAATTGATTAACCTACAACCTTCCTTGACCAATCAAATGAACCGTGGAACCGTGACATTTGTTTACCATACATTCATAAATGTTCACTGTGACCACCACGAATGGCCCGATCGGCATCTACGTGATAATGAAACTCGCTCCACACTTTTGTCAGCATATCCGGTGTTACGGATAGAATGACGTCCGTAATTCTCGTTTTGAGGTCGTCTATGTTAGCCGGCAATGGTGGAAGAAACACTTGGTCCTTATGTACCCCCAAAGAAAAAAAACGCACCTCGTAAGATCCGGGCTTCTTGGAGGCCAGAAATGAAAGGCTTGGTCACCAGCGGCTCCTCGACCAATCGGCGCTTTGGCAACGCTTCGTTCAAGTATCCACGAACAGTTAGGTGTCAATGGGATAGCGTACCATCTTGATGGCAAATGACGTCCCCCACGGACTCTTTGAACTGAGGAAACAACCACTCTGTAACCATGTCCAAATAAGGGATTCCAATAACAGTGGGCTCGGGAAAAAAGAAAGGGCCTAAAACAGAGTATTTGGACACAGCGTAAAACACGTTCACTTTGGGGGAAACGCGCTCGTGTTCAGGGGTTTCACGTGGAAGCTCCTTACCCCATATAAGCCCCTTCAACCGGCTCACCTTACCATATGTATAGAACGTGGGTTTCTCGTTAAAAACTAGCTTAGACGTGAAGGCATCGTCTACCTCGTTCTGGGCAAGAATGAAAGCGCAGAAATCACGGCTCAGTTCTTATCCCTTTCGGTAAGAGCCAGTACAATCTGTAACTGTATGGTTTGTACAGCAATTGCTTTCGCAACACTTGTCATACCTCCGATTGAGGGATTTGCGATTCCCGGCTAGCTGGTCAGGTTGATTTTCTCGGACTACGTACGAACGCTTGTTAAATCTGTTGCACATTCTATTCGGACACACGCAGCCACCCGGAACTTTTTCCATTGTAAAGGAACTCTGTGTCACGGAACTAACGAAAACAACGTACGATATTCCATCTATCGAGAGGACGACGTCCGTATTTGCTACGGAATTCATGTGGAACTGTCCGAACCGATTCACATTTAGCAAACTGAATAACACAGAACGCCTTGTGTTGTTTCGTCGCCATCGTGATGCGTACTAACACACAACACACGCTCATAGTGCGACGACAGACACTCTCAGTGTCACCTCTCGGCACATAAAGGAAACATCAAACCGTCCCCTTCACATTGACGTGTCGAATGCGAGCTCGCTACCTCCTACCACCTCAAACCGAGAGTTACGATCGCCATCCAACCCGTAGCACCAGATATGCTGACAAGATCGTGGAACGAGTTTGATGATCAAGAAATGCCGTTCGGTCAGCTAATGGTGGTCGCATTGAACATTTATGAATATAAAGTAAACAACCTTCACGGTTCCACGGTACATTTGATTAGTCAATAAAGGTTGTAGGTTTTTTGGTTTTGATATTATAGACCTTCAAGTTTGGGGAATTCTTTTATACTCAACCTGTACATATAAAATTTTTCTATAGAATAACTATTTCTTCGCCATTTTGTAAGGTAGCCCTGCATAAAAAATTCAGTTTTTGTGGCTTACCTCGGGAAACAATCAACCCATTTCTTCCGGATTTTGCGAAGACGTTGTACTGTAGCAGGCCATATTAACTCATATGGTTTAAGTGTGTCAGACTCAAACATTCAGAATGGTGGCAATAAAAACATAAAAGCATTTACGAAACAAGGTAAACGACTTTAACTAAACTTTGTATACTGGAAATATCTACGACAANCGGCCATAAAAACATAAAAGCATTTACGAAACAAGGTAAACGACTTTAACTAAACTTTGTATACTGGCAATATCTACGACAATCATCGAATATGCTAGTACATTACCATTTTGTCGTTCAATTATGAGGATCGTCAATTGAAAAAAGTGGAGGTTTTATGCCATATCTCGACGAACAATCAATATATTACCTCCAAATTTTTAACGCAAGTAGTGCTACAGTAAGGTATCTAAACAAGCATGTTTTAGGTGTGGCAGACCTTTTTAATGGCACGAATATAACTATTTAGGTTATTGTTTTANCAAGCATGTTTTAGGTGTGGCAGACCTTTTTAATGGCACGAATATAACTATTTAGGTTATTGTTTTATATATATAATAATAATTCGACAACAATTTCCAAATGTTTGTACACTAACGGTAATTATTATAAGCATTATTTTTGACTAGAGAGATCCTCTTAAGGAGAATAATTCCAAGTAACAAAAGAGGAATAACATTTTACCACATTTCCGGAGCAATAAACTAAATTCCATGACATTGTGTACACCATTAGTGCTACAGAAGGACATGTTAAGTTACATAATAAAAGTGGGGTCCGACATTGATTTCTGAAATTGAGGCGTTTTTAATTCGTCTGGCATTTTTAATTTACAATTTAACTAAATTCAACCAAATAATTAAAGATGACAGTATCTGTAAGAAGCATAGTACACTGGACCATTTTTAAGACAATTTTGTAAGACTACACCGATTACTAGGCGACTAAAGGCGANTAAGAAGCATAGTACACTGGACCATTTTTAAGACAATTTTGTAAGACTACACCGATTACTAGGCGACTAAAGGCGAGTCATCCCTGTGTCTTCGGCTTCGTTGAAGACAAAACCACAATGGTATTATGTTTTTTTCTGCTATTTTAAAATTTTATAAATAAATTGCGATTCTTAATTTGATCTAAACCTTCAATTTTGTGAGAAATGGTGCCTAAAGGCCAAGGCCAAGATCGCATTACATCATATATAGTATGGTTAATGTCAATGTCACACAGCATCACCTAAGATCAAGGTCAATGTCACATAACGGTGTCCCAGGTCAAGGTCGTGGTTGCTTGTCATATTTTCTGCTGTTGTGAGTGATCCAAATTGATATTCTCAGTGTTCCCATAGTTGTTTTAAATACAAAAGATACATTATTTGCCATCATCGCTAGAGAGTAGATGTCGTCCGAAATATTGTTCAAAGGTCAAGGTCGTAAGATATCACGGTTCCTGCTATTTCGAGCGAGGGGCAAAGGGGTTTTCTCAGTTTGTTCGCATGTTTTTTCTTCATCCTTAAAAATAGCGGCAGGGTGCACTCTCGCATTTGTTAATCTCCTCCAGGATGTAGGAGCCAGTGTAGATGCCCTAGCAATGGCAGCGGTGGCTGTTGCCGATGTCCTCACTTGTACCGTTGTAGCACTGCTCTTCCTTGCTCATTGCGAGCGGAGAGAAATTGATTTTCTCAGTGTGTTCGCATGTTTCTCTTTATCCTTAAAAATACTCATGTGTGTACAGTATTTAAAAAAGAAATAACTTTTTTCACCTTCCCTTGTATAAATGAATTCCTCTCGAAAAGGGCAGTCCATAATTGCTTCGACTGGTCTGTCACCCTGGAGCCAAACCTGACTCTCAACTAGTATGTATGTTCCTTACCTTCGACTCGTTGAGACCTACAGAGTGCCTACACCGTCGGTTGACCACCTCACTACCTTTCAGATTCTCGAGATGTTAGTTGATCAAACAATGTTGGACAGGGTGAGTGCGTTCCACCGCTAGGGTTGCGGGTTGTGAGTGTTGGCAGTAATATGAATTTGACGGTTTCATTCCAATTGGTTTGTAAGGTAAACATTTCCTGTTCTGCGATACTATTCATGGCTACCTGGTCATCAGAGCTTTAGGATGGTTATTTTTATTATTTGTTTGGTTGAAAATTGAAAAAGACCTAAGAGAATTAAAAATTACAGAAAAGTCATTACTTAATAGAACAGTACAGATAAAATTTAAAGACGAAGGGATAAGGTTCCAAGAAAAATCTAAAATAAGGTCGAAACCCATCATCTCAGATGAGGAGAGAAGAAGAAGATCTGAAAGAATGAAGAAGTGCTGGGTGCAAAGGAAGGAGCAACACTCAAAGAAATGACTGTTTCATCGTACCCCAAAGAGGGTGAAACGAATATAATAATAATAATGTACAGTATTCTGTGATCGCAGAATATGCATCGGTTAGTAGGTGTTTATAACTATTTTACTTCGCATTTTTTATGACTAATTATCAATATGTAGCTGTGTCGTCGTCTCTTTCATGATGTTTAGTGGCAAGCAAAGAAACACAGCCTTTGCAAGTCGTGTAATGAGTCTTCAACTTATCACCGCTGGTAGATAGTGTACTGCACTTGTCATAATGTAAAATATTATTGTAAGGTTGGTCTTTGTGAACAAGAGCTATTTTTCCTGATGACGAGCATTCCAGATGTTTACTAAAGTTCTCGTTGCAATAGCAACACTGATATCGCTTTTACAGAATGTGGAACTATCAGGTATTATTTTTTCATAGTAGAGGTTCGATACAACATAGTGCTTTATTATTTATTATTATGTAGGTTAATTTTTGCATGTATGGTATGGCTTAAATGTTGCACGAGGTTACTCCCACCTACGTGTTAGGCTGACGCTGTTTATTAGGACCTTAGACCTAACAGTCGAACCATACATCTGCAGTCGCCTGTGCTATCGGAACCTACGAGCTGCAGGCCTCATTGGTGGTTGGATCGATACCTCTTGCATCTGGTTTTTTTTGAGCTACTTGCACCGAGTACTGCATGAATGGGTGAGTGTTCTGCATGCTGCACATCGGAATTCGGTCAGGTGTGTCGACACGAGTGCTCTTAGCTACCGCCATCTGTAACACAAACGATGTTGATGTCCACCCGTCCCCCCGTCCCCCCCTGGATGGTGACATGGCAAACGAAGATGGCCGAATACCACCGCAACCCTAGCAGACGAAGGTCGTGCATTCTAGTGGTCGACTGGAGAAACGAAGATGGCGAGAGCATCTCTGTGTTTTGTTCAAGCAGTCGTCGGTAGGGTCCTGAGTTCGAAACTTGACACTATACAAAAATACATTCATTCCCTTTCAGACTCAGACAAAATCTGGTAATTATTTTTCCTAGTGATGGAGGTGAACCTAATTTTTGCGTGGGTTAAGATAAATGAATAACATGGAAATTATTTATACACTATGACTTTATTTTATAGACTTGATATATTAAGAATACATAATGCTAATTGATACACGCTCATTTTATTCTTGATTTGAGCAAAACATTTATGGTGACGGTGTTTGCAGACTAATTCCTGTTGTGAAAATTTAAGACACATAAATTTTNCATTTATGGTGACGGTGTTTGCAGACTAATTCCTGTTGTGAAAATTTAAGACACATAAATTTTGCATATATAGCATAGCAGTTATCACATGTGTAGGTCTTGTAGACGATGGCAAATTATCAGTTAATGTGAGCAGTTACTATAATCATGACATTTGTCAGTTACCGAATATCTTGCCTCGAAACATGAACATGCTTCCCAATGAAAGACAAATATTGCCTTTGCACTTCTTGTTATCTTTATACGTNAAGAAAAATATTGCCTTTGCATTTCTTATTGTGTTAATACATTACATCACTGCAGGTAAACACAGCTTTGCAGTTATCACCGTGGAACGCCTTGTATGCTGGGCTGAACATGCAATGGCAACATTCATGTCTGCGTGCATTACAAATTGTACGAAAATTATTTCCACAATTTCATCATTGATACAAAAAGGCTTGTAGCGACTCTTCTGGGCTCCTTGCTGTTGACGATACCGACGTTGTTACAGATTGTAAGTCTTCAAACATTTATTCCGTCTTCATATTGTAACAGAGTACACGATCGTAGTAGATTAATGTAGACGCAATAATCTGCTTTCCACCACCACACTCGTCGACGATATGACATCCGTTTTAACATGATGCTAGCTTGTATACGGTTCATACTGTATGCATGTTTACGTTGCCCGTCTCGGGTTGCCTCAGGAGATGACTGCTGGTTATGTGGTGCAGACCACAGCATGGTTGCCGGACTGGAATATGTGACTTTGTCAGCCCGATCNCCTGGATGGTGACATGGCAAACGAAGATGGCCGAATACCACCGCAACCCTAGCAGACGAAGGTCGTGCATTCTAGCGGTCGACTGGAGAAACGAAGATGGCGAGAGCATCTCTGTGTATTGCTCAAGCAGCCGTCGGTAGGGATCTGAGTTCGAAACTTGACACTATACAAAAATATATTCATTCCCTTTCAGACTAAGACAAAATCTGGTTCTTATTTTTGATAGTGATGGAGGTGAACCTAATTTCAGCGTGGGTTAAGATAAATTAATAACATGGAAATTTTTTATACACTTTGACTTTATTTTACGGACTTGATATATTAAGAATACGTAATACTAATTGATACACACTCAACTTATTCTTGATTTGAGCAAAACAGTTATGGTGACTGTTTTTGCAGACTAATTCCTGTTGTGAACATTTAAGACACACTTATGTGCATATATAGCACAGCAGTAATCACATGGGTAGGTTTTGTAGACGACGGTAAATGATCAGTTAATGTGAGCAGTTACTATATTCATAGCATTTGGCAGTTACTGAATATCTTACCATGAAACATGAACATGCTTCCCAATGAAAGACAAACATTGCCTTTGCACTTCTTGTTATCTTTATACGTTACATCACTGCAGGTAAACACAGCTTTGCAGTTATC
>NQII01002349.1:0-47704 GCA_002778355.1 Clitarchus hookeri
TGAAAATAAGCACGCACTAGCTGTATGTTAAGACGCCGCAAATTCACGAGACGAGACCACTAACCGTGATTTTAACCGTTCTCCGGTACTTCCTGAAGCTAATATACAATCCTAGCGAACAATATTACGTGCTACTAGTATTACAAGGTGCCGCCTACCTGTCGCTTGAATTGCGTTGCAGTTTGTTGGAAATCCGTGTNATTACAAGGTGCCGCCTACCTGTCGCTTGAATTGCGTTGCAGTTTGTTGGAAATCCGTGTTTTTTTTTTACCAAACGATTAAAGGTGTCCCCATGATACCAATGCACGAAAAGAAAGCGCACTTCAGATGAGGTACGAATAATACACTCAATACATCGCTCACGTCATAAATGCTGTTCCCGAGCCCCCCAACATAGCTAGAAACGGCTTTTTGACACTGCGGTATCTCATACAGTATTATACTGGCTGGAAACACGCGAGACTATTATAGGGACCTGCACTGAACTTTGCTTCAGACTTTCCACCAATAAAATGGTAGAGTCAAGGCACAAGTTCCACGTGTACACGCAACACGACGAAAATACGCCAGTTCAGAGCTTTGGGTGTGTTTGATACCTAACTATTAGTTATTTTATCATTGTACCAAACATTGTCCAACTTTAACCTACATATTGCATGTAATGAAATTTTCCTCGAATAAAAAATGTTTAAACTTTATATATTTTTTTATAATTTGATTTTAACTCCAAAATTTTTCTGTTTTGCTACAGCCATAATAACAAATACTAACGAAATGTACAAATAAAAAAAATTGAAACGTAAACTAATGCCGTGGGATACTGCTTGAGACACATGTAATTACCAAATAACAGTTCATGCATTTTTTTATGTAAAAAAATGTGCATACATTTTTTTATACTTAACATTTTTTTCGTATGTAAGGCTAAAGAAGCTAAGAAAATATTTTCATGTACACAACCTATTTATTTTTCTATTTTATACAAATAGGTCAACGCTCAAGTTTAGTTGACAACGACATAATAACCAAAACAGTCACACAGTTACAGCATAATTACAACATTTGTATAAAAGTATAACGTATTATATTCAATTGCGTGCTCATGACATAAGCTCAAGGAACCCATAGGGTCTATCGTTTTCGGCCACTGATGTACTTTTACACTATTTAAATGAATGGATGTAATGTATCACAATTCAACAAGGAGATATCTTAGTGAACGAGAGGTGTNACTTTTACACTATTTAAATGAATGGATGTAATGTATCACAATTCAACAAGGAGATATCTTAGTGAACGAGAGGTGTGGTGACTTTAAAGCAGGTGTTGAAAGTTATCGCTAGTATCAAGACATGTCTGCACACGGTTATTCGTGTTACGGAAGATGCTCAAGATAGTAATCAACACATCGAGAGTCAGAACCTCAGTTTCCCACNCACACGGTTATTCGTGTTACGGAAGATGCTCAAGATAGTAATCAACACATCGAGAGTCAGAACCTCAGTTTCCCACGGAAAGTTTTCTTGCGGTACCGCTAAAAAGAAAAAGAAAGTGTGTTGCAACAAGATACTGAATTTCTTTCAGTGCACAGTTACTTCACCCAACCTCATCACGGACGACAGAGCTGTTTCCTCGGGTAAGGGAAACGGACTTTACGTGTGAACCTTATACATTCTGAACCAGAAAGAGACTGATAAGAATATTTGACGCGATACGTCTTTAAAATCACACTGACACACAGAGTCTACCAGTACGGAAACGTCGATGTAACGTTTCCAGGGTGATCATTTTCTACACTATCACGTCTTGAATATTAACACGATTGTAGTAAATGCAGTCTAGTTCGGTCGGGTATATGTTTGAGATGTGAGAATAACCATGAGTTGGCACCGCGCATGCGCAGGAGTGGGTGGGGGCCCACGGCGACTGGTGACAATTTTGGGCGTGGGAGAAAATTTCCTGATTAAGCAGTAAAGCTCGTGACACCGATGTTTTAGTGCGAGGATTTTGGCGACAAACAATATTTATCGTCTAGCTTTGTCGATTTAAGCCACAAAAGCAAGGTATCGATTTCGTTACCTTTATTACACTCTCATATACTGTAACACGCCGATCGTGGGTACTTAGGTTTTCGAAGACGTTGCCCGTTGACGGTGGCCGAGGAGGCGTTAGACTCCGCGACGCGGGTGCTTGGTAGTTCGATGAAGGTCGGAAATATACTGAGCGCTCGGCGTTTCTTTCCACCTAACAGAGGGTCGCCTTGTGGCGTCAGCACCGCCTTTGAATTGGATTGGACGAATATCTGCTTCCGTTTCAAGGATATTCTCCACAACTTTGGGATGGACGGCTGTTGCGAACACCTCACTATAAATACCCTGGCGAACTAAGTGACGGCGGACACTCGGAGGGAGGTCACACCTAGGGGTTTGGGTCTCGCTCGTGACATGTAGGCCTACATTTGGGAATATAGTAATTGTAAATTGGGAAACATTGGTGCCAGTTAAGTAATTGTATATATTTATGTAACTATATACTTTTGTAACAGAACATTCTTTGTAACCCCTAAATTATATAATGTTTTTAAAGTTTTTAAAGAATTATAATATTTAAATAATTTAATGTAATTTTGGCACAAATTTTTAAAAGCTATTTGATTTTGAAAATTGTGTGTAATTTTTCTTAAGGCGGAGGAAAACAAAAAAAAAAAAGGAGAATTGCCCATTAATTAAAGGTAAAAAAAGGAAAAATTTTTTTTTACTTTCTACAGTCACCCTCTTAACCTGAATATCATTATGCTGCTACTGATCCACGTTTTGTTATCATTGTTATTCGCCTCCGATGTATGTCCATCATGGATGACATGGTTGTGGAGTTGGGGGCGAGTTTTATACATGTGACAGAGTGGTGTGATGGTCACTAAGAACCCTCTGTTGCATGTATTTATTATCTGCGCCACTCTGCTCTTATGGCAGTCATGGTTGGAGATTTATTTTGGGTGACTGTGTAGGCCAATTTATAAAAAACTATATTAATTTAAAAATTTAACTTGTACTAATTTTGTAAGAACAACCTTCACCCGGAGATGTTTGCTACAGGTGGCGTGCGTACTGCCTGGGTGCAACAGCTATCGAAGGAGTCATTGCAGGCTCTACTTAAAGACGCGGGCGGGGTGTTTTCGTCGGAGGACGGCATCGAAGTTTCGAGGCAATAAGTTAAAGGGCTTGTGCGTAAAGATGGCGTCGGTGCTGATGATGTGGGTGAGTCCTTTCATTTCTTTATAATCCTCAAACATTTTCTAGTTATTTCGGCTCAGAAAATCCCAGTAGGTAGTGTTGTGTGGTTATATAACATAGTAAATTTGCTGATGAGTATAAGTAGTATTTTAGCTTTAAATATGTGCAGTGTCACTACAGTGTATTCTGTACTATTGCATAGGGTACCTGCTAGTTTGCACGGTGTAGTCGGCCAGGCCATTTCGCAAAAGTGGGAATCTAGACGCTTTTGTCATGAACTGTTAGAATTGATAGGGTCGCCAGTAGCGATTGCCAAGTACAAAATGAAAATTTTATAGCGTAGTCAGTTGGTTGGCGAATCCGTGCAAGAGATTGTACAGGAGGTAACACGCTGGGTAGACATTTCTAGGGTTGACCTGTTATGAGGCTTATTAAGTACAGATCATCTTTTTAAATTTGTTACCAGAGAATAACAAATATTTTACGTTTGTTAGTAAACCTGCCACACTACCTGAACTTTTGCCGTTATCCAGGTGGAATTAACTATTGGGGACTGTAACCATAAACGGGACTTAAAATACGTAAAAGCAAAAACTGAGTGCAAATATTGTAAGCGCACTAATCATGCCAGCGACGAATGTTTTTTTTTAAAGACTGTAAATTTCGCAAGGTTAAGAGCGGGGAGAATGACCGTGAAACAGTTGCAAGCAGTGCTAAGGTCAAGAGCGATTCCCTCAAAAAAGGAAAAAGCTCGAGTATTGATCCGGTGGAAAAAACCAAGTGGAAGCAACAGGTGTGGTGAGCAGTGACGTAAGCAAGCTAGAACAGAGGAGCGGTCAAGTGGACACGCGCTGTCCGATATATATATTTTTTTTTGCGGTAACGAAGGTCACGTAAAGAGACACTGACACTGTGCATTTATGAAAAGGTCTTTTGGGGTTGGGAAGGTGAACGTTGCACATTTTAAAACACTCTAGTTTACTTTTTGTGCCTTTGCCGTTTCCGCTCTTATTGATTCAGGCACGTCGACGTCTTTAATGAGCCGGGATTGTTGTAACCGGCTGATGCGTGATAATCCTGTTGGCGCTATCCAAACATCGACCTGTTGTTAAACCGTATTTTCGATGGCGGACGTAGGTATTGTGGAGTCTGAGGCCGTTGCCACTGTTAAAATCAAAATTGCGTCCTTTTCGTGGAAAGTTCAATTTAGAATTTTGGATACGGTGTCGTATTCAGTAATTTTGGGGGTAGAGTTTCTGGCAAAGACACAGTGTTGTATATATGTACATAATAAATGTTTGAGATTTGATTTTTCTCCGGAAGCTCATGTTGTTTTAGAAACTAAGCCATTTCATGTCAGGAAAATAAATTCTGTCCAAAAGGAGGAAGCGCAATTTCGGGTAATACAGAGTATACAGGAAGAGTTTTCAGATGTTATATTGTAGTAAATAACCTGTAGTCTTAAAATTAAGAGATAATGAACCTGTTACTTCCCTGCCGTACCGGGTACCTCCTCCCAAGGTTCAGGCCTTTGAACAGCTTATCCATAATTTAAAAGAAGAAGGTGTAGTGGAAGACTCAGTATGTATGCGAGCCCTTCCTTTTTTCTTCCTGAGAAAAACCCTGGCCAATATCGCTTAATATGTGATTACCGGAAAGTGAATGAAAACCTTTATTTAGTGCATTATCCGGTTCCGGTAATAGATATTGTGTTTCAACATTTGGGTTCTGCTAAATATTTCACCATTTTTTATTTGAACTCTGCATTTATCCAGTGCGAGTTGCATCGAAATTCCCCTGAGTCATTAGCATTTTGCACCCANTTTTTTATTTGAACTCTGCATTTATCCAGTGCGAGTTGCATCGAAATTCCCCTGAGTCATTAGCATTTTGCACCCACTGGGGGTTGTTTCAGTGGACCAGACTCCCTTTAGGTATGAGTTCATGACCTCGGGCTATGAGTAGGCTGTTGTTTCACGTTTTAGGCAAACATTTTGTTTTTACTTACATCGATGATGTGTGCATTCACAGCAATACATTTGAAGATCACATAAGCATCATTAAACAAGTGCTTCAAGCTATGGGGGAAGCTCGGCTATCTATTAACCCAGATAAGCCCAGCTTGGCCGAAAAACATGTCAGATATTTGGGTTTCATTATTTCACAGGGAACGTTGCACACCGATCCGGAGATAATTAAGGCGGTTGTAAACTTCCGNGATATTTGGGTTTCATTATTTCACAGGGAACGTTGCACACCGATCCGGAGATAATTAAGGCGGTTGTAAACTTCCGGATACCCAAAAACATTAAGGGGTACAACGATTTTTGGGCATGGTCTCTTTTTACGCTTTATTCATTCCAGATTTTTTTTTGCATTGTGATGCTAGTACGCTAGCAATTGGGGTTGTATTAAGTCAGAAAAAAATGGGTCCTTGGTGCCGATAGCCTTTGCCAGTCAACTTTTAACCTCTGCTGAACGAAAGTANGGGTTGTATTAAGTCAGAAAAAAATGGGTCCTTGGTGCCGATAGCCTTTGCCAGTCAACTTTTAACCTCTGCTGAACGAAAGTACACGGTTTTTGAAAAGGAGTGTTTGGCGTGTATTTGGGAAATGGAACGTTTTTAAAATTATTTAGAACACANAAGTACACGGTTTTTGAAAAGGAGTGTTTGGCGTGTATTTGGGAAATGGAACGTTTTTAAAATTATTTAGAACACACCTCTTTCGAGCTGTATACGGATAATCAGGCTCTAAGGTGTCTTTTGTCCTCAAAAAAATCTGCAGGACCGTTAGCNCCTCTTTCGAGCTGTATACGGATAATCAGGCTCTAAGGTGTCTTTTGTCCTCAAAAAAATCTGCAGGGCGGTTAGCCAGATGGCTCATTCGTTTGGCCCGTTTTAAGTATAATATTCGTCACATTAAGGGTAGCGAGAATGTCGTGGCAGATGAGTTGCCATGCATGGTTTGTGATGAGGTATTTGACGTGGTGCAAACGGAATCATCATTTAGTGTAGTAGAAACTGGGTCTGGGAATGGTATACAGAATAAATAACAGGGGGACGTAATGGAAAGCGAGGAATGGATAAAACACCTTACAAAGTTTACCTAAATTATTTTTCAACCTTAAATAACAACAGGCGAATGATAGGAAATGCCAAGACCTGACGGCAAAAAATCAAAATGGGTTTTATGGGTATGCCATGTATAAAGGGTATTTAGGAGAATGGTCCACGAAAGGTAACTTACGAATTTTTGTTCCAGTGGAATTGCAGCCCATGATTTTTTCATACTACCACGAAAACTTTTTTGGTGGACATGTGGAGAAAGACAAAGCCATCGCTCGTGTTTATAATGTGTTTACGTGGCCAGGTTTTCGTAAAGAAGTTGAAAATTGGGTAAGAAGTTGTCCGGCCTGTCAGCAGGCAAAATCCAAAAATCAACCAGTAGAAGGAAAATATTCTAGTACAGTGGCCACTTATCCTTGGTAAAGGATATATTTCGATGTGATAGGTCCCCTGCCCCGCGGTTCCTCTGGTTACACGTATGTTTTAGTTGCAGTAGGTAGTTTTAGTAAATTTTGTTTATTCTTCCCCCTCCGTACCATTAAATCTGTAGAAATTTGTAAGATAATTTCGCAACGTTAATTTTCTTTGTTTGGTTCTTCTGTAGTAGCTGTTACTGACTATGCCAGTTATTTCCTTTCCAGTGAATTCAGAGACCTCAAGTTCTCCTGGTGTGTGAAGATGGTTCAGACCTCGCCATATTATCCACAAGAAAATCTAGTGGAACGTTTCAATCGTAACATAAAGATTGCCCTGAGATGTTTGCAGATGGANCATATTATCCACAAGAAAATCTAGTGGAACGTTTCAATCGTAACATAAAGATTGCCCTGAGATGTTTGCAGATGGATATCCAGATACGCTGGGACGAAATTCTCTCTAGCCTAATGCTATGTTGTAATAATGTTGTTAGAAAACGCCACCTAGCGAACTCCCACTGGACTTCTCTTGGGAAGGAGGTTATTGCATCCATCGATTAATGCTTGGGCCTTACAATCATTCTGCTGGGAGACTGTGAAAAATAATGTTATAGTCAAGGTTTGGAAAAATGTAACCAAGAATCTTGCTGAGTAACATAAAATAATATAAGATCGAATTAACAACAAACGTAAGGACATGAGTTTAAACGTGGGAGACTTGGTATTGAGTTCAAAAGTGGACTATTTAAGTCCTAAGCTAACTTCTCATTGGAGAGGTCCGTTTAAAATCTGTCGTTTTCTCACGCCTGTGGCATTGTTAGTAGAAGATCCAAAATCTCCCAACATACAGTTTAAAGTCCATGTCAGTCATACTAAGAAATATTATGGGAAATATAATGGTAGTAGTTCCACAGATACACACATATAAATATGTTTTTATCAATTTTATATCAGATATTATAGCTTCGTATACATGATGTGTTATCCCGTGAGATGTTTTAATGTGTGATCTCTTAGAGTGTTATTTTTATCTGAGTGTCCCATGTGCATTATTGAAATTATATTTAAGATGTGTAAAGGGTTAAATTATTCGGTGCATAAGATTTAATAATATAATAATTTTCCATAAAGAGATTTTTGAGGTGACCCCACGAGAGTGTCTAAGCTTGCATAGGGTGTTTTGTGTTGATTTCGTTTCTGTTGTCTACTATTTTGTTATGTTTAGGACCTGATCTTGAAGGATGTACACTGGAAGTTATATTTTGATCTGCTGTGCTGTGCTGCCTGGAGGATGGGTTCTGCAGTGAGGGCTGGCCACCCTTTTCTGTGGGACTTCTTCGCCTGCAGTTGCGGGTCACTGGAGTTCCTTCCAGAGGGAAGGATGTAACGGAGTTACGCTGCTTCACGCCGATAATGGGTACTTAGGTTCTCGAAGACGTTGCCCATTGACGGCAGCCGAGGAGGCGTTAGACTCCGCGACGCGGGTGCTTTGTAGTTCGATGAAGGTCGGAACTATACTGAGCGCGCGGCGTTTCTTTCCACCTAACAGCGGCTGAGGCGACTGAGAGAGGGTCGCCTTGTGACGTCAGCACCACCTTTGAATTGTATTGGACTAATATCTGCTTCCATTTTGAGGATATTCTCCATAGCTTTGGGATGGACGGCGGTTGCGAACACCTCACTATAAATACCCTGGCGAACTAAGTGACAGCTGACACTCGGGGGAGGTCACACCTAGGAGTTTGGGTCTCGTTCAAGACATGTACATTTGGGAATATAGTAATTGTAAATTGGGCGAAATTGGTGCCAGTTAAGTAATTGTACATATTTATGTAACTGTATATTTTTGCAATGGCCCATTTTTGTAACCCCTAAATTTTATAATACTTTTAAAGTTTTTAAAGAATTATAATATTTAAATAATTGAATTTAACTTTTGCATTAATTTTGTAATGCTATTATTTGATTTTGGGAATTGTCTGTATTTTTCTTACGTGGAGGAAAACAAAAAGAGGCGAAGTGCCCAATAATTAAAAGTAAAAAAATTATTTTTTTTTTTTTACTTTCTACAGTGACCCTCTTAAACTGAATATCATAATGCTGGTACTGATCCACTTTTTGCTATTATTGTTATTCGCCTCCGATGTATATTCATCTTGGATGACATGGTTGTGGAGTTGGGGGCGAGTTTTATACATGTGACAGAGTGGTCTGGTGGTCACTAAGAACCCTCTGTTGCAATAACAAAGAATATATATTACCAGGTGACGTAGAAGTAGTCACGTAAAGCCTACGACAGTGTCACTGATACAGCCAGAACCCGACATTAATTTTTTTACCAGCTCATGCCAAATATACACAACTCGAATTCACATCATATTTGGCAGGCGTTGTGATTGACTAACACCTGATGGCCAGACTTAACCAGAGAATAATCCTTTCAAAACAAATATGATGCCAGAATAACCCATTTTGTTCTAGCGAAAACTGAGCAGTCCATAAGTCGAGTGACAAACAGCAGACAGATGCCTCAGGTATAATTACATCAATCGTCAGAGGTTTTCGCGTTTGCTGTATAAAAAAGGAAACTATAAAAAAGGAATAATAATCATTTTGACATCCCAGAATAGTCCTCCATTTATACTGTATAACTTTTTAAAAGGGCTAAAAAATTTACAAATGTGTCGCAAACAATTACTGGATCCATACGTTATCACATTTCATATATAAAGAAGCCGTAAAACCTTTCTCTGAAAAAAAAACTGAAATGAGAGAGATCAAGACAAAGTTTTCGCAGTAATTCCGTTCGCGGAATATTTGAACAAGCTTTGGCCAAGCTTTTATTTCCTAGCTGCTTGGAATACCGCTGTGCTCTGAGAGCACCTTTCGTCATCAAAGCTATATATACGCTCTGAGAACTCACATCAGTACACAAAAAAAATGCAGCGAATGTACTCGTATGAATGATTAAATGAAGGAGGGTGTGGGGGTAACTGGGCTTTGAAGCCCACAAATTATGAAGTGTGTAGGAGGTGTTAAGTAGGGGGAGGTGGGGGTGGGGTGGTAAAGAGGTTACGCCTTTGTGGAACGGCTGACGGCACTTTGTCTAATAATAGTGCCGAAATCCGACAGCTGTGAAGGTGGGGGGTCGCCTTTCCACTTCGCCGCTTGTCATTAATTTACTTCAAAAACAGGGTTGCTGAGGAATTTCACGTTGCTCTGAGAGTACGGCATAACGGGCGGCAAAGCTGCGTCACGCATCGGAATTTATCAGTGACCATACATTCAGGTCCAACAAGTGCATCAGTGAACTTCCACTGCAAAACGACAAAAGCAACTGAAATGGGAACTTTACTTCACGTGGTTGAGGGCAGTATTGCCGAAGACTTTTCAAGGTTAAAAATAGTTCTTAGACTTGGCGTTGGACCGTGAGTGTAATGTTTAAATGTATGTCTATTGAAGTTAGTGTTTCTGGTTTTGTGCGCACCAGAAATGGAATTTGCATATGTAGATGACATTTATATTCCTAGACTGTAGAACTGAAAACACTTTTCTTGTAAAATCTGCAAAACATACATTTGTAATATTAAAAATGATAGGCTTGTATTACAACTTACATTATTGAGAAGTGGACATAAAATATTTCTTAACTTCTAGAAAACATGTGATGAATTAATAACAGAGAATTGGGGGCAAAAAATTTTAAAACATTATTTTAGGGGGGAAAAATAAATGTACGCCTTACCACCACGGGGCCTAGAACCCACACTCCTTGCGTTATTATCCCACACCCTCAACCACAAAAACCACTTGACTTCGACCTTAACGATTATTTTTTTACTGAAAATAGTCAACACCTACAAACTATTAGTGAAGTTATTATGAGATTAAGAAGATTGAAGAACGCATTAATTTCATTTTAAGAGTTATGTGTAGATATGAAGCATTAACATTGACAGTTAATGAGTAATAGCGTCACGTGTTTTTAGAATTGTCGTTGTTTTATTCTGAGTAGTTGAGCTATTTTAAGCATTTTAAGTTCTTCAAACTTGCATTACATTTATTTTTGCACGAAAATACACTTTACATAGCCCCAAGTTTTTACACAAACAGCTATATACGGTTTTATGTTGTTGAGCGTCCGTCATTTTGCTTCAGCTCGTGCATACAGGTCAGTATTGAAAAAAACATTTCTTGAGGTCTAATACGAACACTGCTCCTGTAGTTTTACAAAATAGTAATTTTACAAGAGAAATACTTGCACTGTTACAAACATTTTTAAAATTACAAATTGTCATTAATTTACTTCAATGAACTTAATCATGCTCGAGAGAGGGCTCCAACCATCGAACCACAACGGGACCGACCTGTCTAGCCACATGAGCCACGACTTACTTTTACGACCACCAAAAACTTATCAGTGCAAAACAGTTAAAAATCGCTATACTGTGCTACCTCTTGTCTCGGCCTGCGATCATTCAACATTTTAAGAATTGACAGGGGAAAAAAAACAAGAAGCAACACCAACAAGATCCGCCCTCTGGTGACAACTCTCACCGAATGTGTGTGTATATGTATATGTGTATATATATATATACATATATATATATATATATATATATGTATATATATATACATATATATAGCGAGAGAGAGAGAGAGCAACTATCAGGCAGTTCTGATTAAAGAATAAAACGTAAAATGCATAGTTTAAAAAAATGTTCTCCTTTTTAAAACTATTTATATAAGCCACACAAAACGAGGCCCAAATCACTAAGAAATATTTAGGTGCCGTATCATATTCACTTTAAAAACTTCAGCCTTTAGTTACAACTATGCCCTAAATCTAAATTATTAGTTTCAGTTCCTTTATTTAATTTTAGAGAATATCACTTTTCAGCGGTCTGAAATCGTCAACATATTTACGGAAAAAAATATTATTTACTGTTTACTATAGACTTTCATGACTGATGTGCCCACAGAAGGGTTATACAATAAGGCAATATATAAATCTCAAAACCATATTATTGCAATATTGCAACTGCGGCATGGCCCATCAATGTACAGCATTATATCACATACCTAAATTTTTAGCGAAATGCGATATTAGATACAGATCATTGTGATGTTAGTGGTATTCGTTGTAGCAGGAGGATATGACGGAAGCGGAGGATGTGGCGTATATGGTGGTGAAGGTGGTGTAGGATGTGGTGGAGGGTTTGGTGGATAATCTGGAAGATGTGGTGGAGGTGGAAGATGTGGTGGAGGTGGAGGATAGTGTGGGGTGTAGGATGTAGTGGAGGTGGAGGAAGTGGTGGTGAATGTGGTGGAGGAGGAGGAAGTGGTGGAGGAATGTGTTGGATGTGGTAATTAATGCGGATTATGTGGTGGAGGTGAAGTATGGGGTGAAGGATTTAGTGGGTGATGTGGTGGAGGATGCGGTAGTTGAGGTGGAGGATGCGGTAGTGGAGGTGGAGGATGCAGTATTTGAGTTGGAGGATGTAATATTCGAGGAAGGAGGTAGTAAGTACCTGGCGGACGCCGCTGGGGACTCGCCGTCGTCGAGGACGACGCCGTCGACGCTGGGGCCGAAGGCTGGCGAGTAACTAGGCGCCTCGACGGGTGCGGCGGACAGCTCTACTGCGGGCCGCTGCCTCAGGCAGTGCAGTAGCTGCTGTGGCCTGCTGAGGTTGCGCGGGCAGCCGCAGTGCTGCGCGACCTGCGCCGTGTAGTCCGCAGGATCGCCAACCGCCGCCCACGGGCTCAGCGCCGAGCCACTCATCAGCACCGCGCGGTGAAACAGCAATCCTGCATACACACACCATACAGTAACTACAGCCGGTTCTCAGACTGAGCACTTTACAAATTAAACTCTGAAAATTAAAGTTTTAGCCCCTAACTGCATGCATTTTAACGGACACTTTGACGAGTGCTCTCAGTAAAGTTGGCAGCCAACGACATTCAAACTACAAAGGCACAGAGCATAGAACATATCAGTATAACATTCACACGACCAGAATTCTTGTGCGAAATTGATTCACAATTGAAGACCAATGTACTACTTTTAGCCAATGAAATTTTGTGACTGATCTGCCGTAAGTTAGCAGTGTTGATAAATAATGGATATTCGTAACAGATTGTGATATTATGTGGAAAACTGACGGCGATTTAAATTATTTGGCATTTTTGCTTTTCTTTAAATTTTTTTTTTTTTGCGATTGTAAATATGTGAATAAACTTTAAAAATTTCAACTAGTTAACTGTCACAAGTATATTTCGGCATTTCTTCGTTTCTGTAGCATAACAGTTCTTCCAGAGTAAATAAACAACTTCGTTGAAAATTTTATGCTCTGTTCTGATTGGCCGCTGCCCCAATTCGCCTGTACAAAAAATTAAATATAACCATTTCCTTTGTGTACAATGTCAGGAATTCTCATGCACACGACCTTTTACGCGCACTTGTGAATCGATAGGTTCGAAAACATGGCGGTCAATTCTCGCGCACACAGCCCATGTTCTGTGGTTACAGTTATGTTTTCAATTGTGAACCAAGCTCCGGTCGTAATAAAAGTCTAGTTAAGTTTAAATTTGTGGACACTGAAAATATTTTAGTTTTTCTGTATTCAATGCACGCGAAAGTAAAATTTGGTGTCATAAAATATTTATGTTGCTGACGATTTCACATATAAACTTCGTTGAAGCTCGACGATGGTGATCGTACTCACGAACGACGTTAGTTTTACATATAGCGGAAGAGTACAAGATTTGCTCATGCGCATGCGTTTGTGGGTGGCCATCATTTCTGCGCATGTGTTTACATCCATCATTTTTCTACAAAGTATGCCAACCTAACAGAACCCCCCCTAAACTAACATATGTTAGTGGGTGGATACACGATTTTATAGTTTAAATTAACATAACTCAAACTACCGTATAATTAGCTGAATGGTCGTGTTGGCAGTTTAGCCTATAATAGTTGGTGATAAGTCGTTCGTATCCACTAGGTCAGTAGCCAAAAAATAAATAACCAAGGCTCGAGTATACAGATATCTTTACAGTCTACATTTTCGGTCACAGAATATGCGAAATTAAGGTGCCTCTTCTTAGTTTGTATTATTTAACATCCAGTAAATATACATCGCTTTAAAATTTTATTCGTTAAAATTAACATTAAAAAATTAATAAATTAATAACAATTTTATAAGAGAAAATACTTTTGAAATAAGTTAAACCTTGGATAAATATTTGTAGTCCTAGCTACACAATGACTAGAATCTCAAAAGTAAAATTGGCAGCGATATGTGAAAGTAGTTCAATGTTTCAACGAAGAGTTTAAAAAGTGCCGTTAAATTCGTATAAACTTAATTTATTTTAATAACTTTTGTTTGTTTTGGGCACTAAGTTTAAAACTTAGCACATGAATCACAAATACCAAGGAAGTAACCATTCCAGAAATCTATATATGCCAACATTACCATAATAAAGATCGTGTGCTACAATTGACTTAATAAGGCCGGATGATTTCGTTTGTTGGCTATTTGATTTCCATTCTTATACTAAAACATTTTGCTGATAGTTATTCGAATTTTAAATTATGTAATTATGGCAATATGTTGTATATTTCAACATATTTTTTGTATGTAGACATTTAGTTAGTAAATAGTTAGGATGGATACGGAAGAATTACTTTAGCTGTTGCAGTTTTCATTTTCATGGGCCACGCTTTAAAGAGATAAATAACGACAAGAAATGAAAATAGCAATTTGAATCAATTGTATGTTTACTTTCGTGACCGAAAATGCACAGTTTTATTTTAATTTGCATTTATACATGTTGAATTTTGACTCTTAAGAGTGGATTCTGATTGACTATGCATAGGTTCTTGCACAAGAAAGTTAAAAGTTCACCAACTTGTTTTGCATATATGTGTTGCCAATGATTATGAGCATTGTTATATTGATTATGCTTTGTTAAAGCAAGCACCATTGTACAGAAGGTATTTAACAATGAATTACTGATATTGGTATGGTTATCATTATGTCGATGGTAGCACGGCCTTTATGTATCTTTCATATTTACACTTTATCAACGCATTACTTATGTCATTCGGTGGGTAGCAATGTTAATTTTACATTTATTGGAAGGATACAAAACGGACAGAAAAATAGATACTTAGCAGGGTTTTCAAAAATGCTGAATATCGTGAACAGCATACAAGGAGAATTCAAGTAAAGAATTGCAACTCAGCAGTAAGTATAAAGAGAGAAAACTTCTCGCTCATTTGTTTGCCAAAGTGTGTTCGGCGGTACTACCTACGTTAAAACTCGGTGAATGGCCATTTTCACGTTTTAACGTAGACAGACAACGCTTAATTTACTTTTATTTCAGGGTTGGCCAACGTTCACTTGGTAATATTATTGAGTGCATCGTTACCCCAGCGTTGCTTCATATCACAAGTACATACGATAGTGTATGAACGTTAATCATGGCTGGTAAACAAAACTTATAAAAAATTACACGCGAATAATTATAACAATTCATGTGACACATAGGAGACGAAGGGATGTGGTTACCTTTAAAATTTGATATTGTAAACGAAAAACGTGATACTGCCATATTTAAAAAGAGGAACTACTTATTAATATGCAGCATAAATGTGAGATGCATGTTGTATATGTTCTGTTCTAGTATGCAAACATTGGTTTCACTGCGAAAGTTGAAAGACGGTAGAACCTTTACTTTGAGTTTCTTCGATAATAATTAGTTTTCTCGCCTAGTGATGCGTGGGTCTGTAGTGTAGCCACCCTTGTTTGGTTGCAGGTTTGTTGTTTACTCAGAATCCGTCAACCAGTATATTAGTATACCATTATCCGATTGTAATGTTAAATATACAACCGTATAAAACCTAGCTCTTCCTGAAATTAATTCGCAAAAAAAAAATCCTTTCTCTAGATATCGTGCATCCACAAAAGACTTCGTATTGGAAACACGTACGCAGTCTGTGCACTCTTTCACATAGTAAACTGTTTTGCTAACGATATCACCAATAGCGTATGACTTCGAGTTATGATACGCAGAAGGTGAAAAATTTTAGATGCCGAAATGACACCACATCAAGGGTTCAGTTAAGTCTGCTTGGTTTAATTGTTGTAGATCGTACAGACATAAATCACAATTAATACTATCATAGACACAGTCACTTAAAATAGTGAAAAATATAGCACTATAAAAATTTTAACATCCCAAAAATTCTTACTCCAATGTATGTAGATCAAATGTTAAGACATATACCAGCTTTTCCTTTCAACAAAAGAGCACAGAAATTTTTATTCATATAAGTAGGGAAAACATGTATGTTCTTGCATGCTAGGGAGCCATTAGTTGCATAAGAGACATTTGTTTAACTTGTAAAGGGGTGTTGGAGAGAGGAAGCCTAATTGGAGGCATTCTTTACAGGTTAAACTGATCACCCCTCTCCCTTTTTTTCCACTGGAAGATGTGTAGTGGTTGGCTGATGGGTTCTCCCACCCCTTCTGAGGTGTGCTGTGTTTGGCCTTTACTTGTGGTGGTACCCTTTCGGTGGAAAAATCGCCCAAGCGACATTTTCGGGACTTTGAAATTTTTCTAGGAAGTTTGGAGGGCGAGAGGCTAGATGCGTGCTAAAGGGGGTGTAGGGTTCGACCAGGTTGGTCGAGGAGGCGGTCAGTCTTTGGTTCGAAACCTGTAGAGGGTAATTAGGCATAATTAGATTTTATTGCGTTTTAAGTAATTGCATAATGAGTAATTACATAATAAACAATTACGAGTACCGAGACTAAGTACAAATACTGAGACGAAGTGCATGTACTAAAAGAGTAATTACACACTTAGTACACATGCTTACCGATCGGCTGCCGAAACACAACTGACAAAGAGTGATGAGGTTCTCCTGGGTTCGAGCACCATCGAAGGTAAGTAGGTGTAATTAGGGGTAAGTAATGTGTATTGAAAAATTGTGTAATGAGTAATTGCATAATAAGAAAAAGCATAGTGAGTAATTGCATAATGAATAAGTACATGTACCGAGAGTAATCACTTATCAAGAATAATTACACACTGAGAGTAATTACCCAGTAACTACACATTAAGTGTACATTCTACCCCGACACTGTTCATTCGCAACTGAGGTGTGAATCGCCAATATGTTCGTGTTACACATCTGCCATCTTGGTTGGTTTCGATTCCTGCAAAGGGTAAGTGAAGCATTATTATCCTCGATTCCCATCGAGGATAATAAACTGCAAATACATTTGTATTGGTCCAGTCGTCGGTTAGAATCCTGTCGAGGGCAAGGAAAACATAAATATATTTATACTGACCGAAACCTTGGTTCGATTCCCATCGAGGGTAATTAATGGATAAGTACATTTGTATTGGGTTAATCCTTGGTTCAAATCCCATCAAAGTTAAAAAAATTACATATATACTGAGATAGACCTTGCTTCGATCTCCAGTGAGGGTAACTCAAGCATAAATACATATATACTCGACTCCTATCGACGGTAAGTAAATCGTAATAAAGTAATATACACACTGTATATGGTAATTAAAACATAAATACAAATGTTAATTACGTTTGAGCAAGGATTTGTAATTAAAATTACAACCTCTGTGAGAGCCAATGATATACTGAACTCCAATACAGAGTTATGACCCCCAAAAAATAATTCAAAGTAATTGCATATCGAGAGTAAATACACAAAGACATATAGGGAGGAAGTACACATCGTAACAGCTCGGAACCTGGAAGCAGACTGAATTTAAAACACTAACAACTTTTGATTACAACCCTACCCTCTTGAACATCAAATAAGGGGAAATATTGTAAAAAGCAATGAAGAAATTGCCAAACATTGTGTTAAAAAGATGTGATTTTAATATTTATTGTAAATAACACCTCTTATCTAAGTATATCCTTTAAATAATAACACCACAATCATGCTGATATCATATCGGAATACTTTAACCAAGAACGAATACTGAGGAACTCACGACTGCCTAGCAGAGATTCCTTACCGCCGGGCGAGAGTGTTAGTTTTTTCCCTCTAGGAGCGCTATGCAGCAGATGCACGAGAAACGATACCGGAGCCGCTTCCTGAAGAATGGCGGGGAGTGGTAGGAAGGACGAAGGCGAGCATAGTTCCATTGAATGCCGACAGATGCGCTGAGATTGTAGCGGGGAGGCGACACTCCTCCAGCAGCCGAAGCTAAAACATCGGGACCCTCTCTCGGAAGAGTAGGTGAGCCAGGGCGAGGAAGGCGGTCCCACTGCTCGAAGTCTCTCCCGCACCCTTCTCCACATCTAGCACACATCGTCTACCACTTGCAAGGTGGCGAGCAGGGAACGGAATATAAACTGTGGATAAGCATGCACGAAACTTTCAGTGAAGCAAAAATATAATCTCGCGACACACTCCTACATTAATGTGGAATCCGATACCCGAAACTTTAATTAATAATTTTAATGTTAATTTAAAATATGTGTTTGTGTGTTGGTGGGTGTGGGTGTGCTCACCAATGATCGGTAGTGTTGCATTGTGTGTCACTTCTTTGGGGAGGATCAAGATGGTTGAAGCTTCACAATCGATAACACGATGTTGCAAGTAAAATTCCTTACACATTACTAATTTGAGTATGCCAATAAAAGAGTAAAAACAAAAACGAAACCTTTCAAAAATAATTTTTTTAAGTATTCACATATTAACATTGAAATAAATTACATCTTTGCATTACCCCAAATGAATGAATCGCTTCAGTCAGAGCAATAACGAATACAAAAATGTGGTTTCCCGACGTGATTGAGTCAGGAAGTTTTCCATTACCGATTTACTTACAAGAAATAAACAAAGTTTATGTCTTACTCGCTTACCATGCGAGGTGGTGCAGTGGCAATTACTGCATTTGAACTCGAATTCGGAAGTACCCGGGCTCGAATTCCAACCAGAACATCCCGATTTATTTTTTCTCAGTGGTTTCCCGAAATCATTCCAACCGAATGCTGTGATGGTTCCATACTACACACCATATCCGATTCCTTCCCCGTTTCTGTCTCTCTGAACAACTTGCTCCATCTATAATGTTCTCGCTATCGAGGCACTGCGATATACCTACCTTACTCATATATGTATATACAAGTAAAGAAGAGTTCAAACAAATGGGAAATGCATGCTGCTCACCCAAACAAACACATCACACTATCAGATAGAGAGAGAGAGAGCGAGCGAGATACCACATCGTTATCAGATAGAGAGAGAGCGAGATACCACATCGTTATCAGATAGAGAGAGAGCGAGATACCACATCGTAGTATCAGGGAAGAAAACCACTACTTTAAAAACTTGTAATAATAACAAGCATTAACCATTATTTTAAATTAAAAAAAAAAACAGAAAAATAATTTAAGCAATCTCCAAACAATAACTTACCTTTTACATATGATGGGTGATATGTGAAATATCTTCACTATTACATATCCTAACCACCGCAAATATAGGTAACCAGAACCCAATTCGCAGAGGGACATGATAGATTGTTCAACCCACAACATATACCTAATTGCTTAAACAAACCCACATCAAAATGCGAACTGAACATACACCCTCCTCACAAACATTACAACATAAATTTTGTAAGACGAGAATTGAAAACGCTCATGTACACCTCATTTACATCCGACCAGTTAAGTAATGCATTTAATTAAGAAACTACCAACCTATCTTATCAATCTGGCAATCCTTAGCTCTATCAGCACACAGGAACATAGTGTCTGGAATTTTGTGGAGCCGCGATCAAACCACAAGACTCCTACCAAATCACGTCATATTACTCGATCCAGCATACAAATTTTCGATCAATTATAACTCGCGATAACACTTGTCTAAACAAAACCGATGTGAGAGGAAGATAATTTTTTCTGTTAATATACATAACCTTTCGTCTCTCCCCTATACCACAGAAAATTTTCGTGAGATTGGACACTAAAAAAAACACTATTGCAACACACATTCTTCCTGGAAAACATTAACAAAAAATAACAACGTGAAAACATACATCTATTAAAATTGTTTAAGACCGACTTATAACAGAATCCCATCTACGGATTTCAAAGCAATATCCTTCTAACTAAACTTGAATTAATTAGTAAGGCTCTTAAACCAAAATGGTATACATTTTTTTACGCCTGATTGCCTAGAATATATCAACTATAACATAGAAGTAATACTTATGTCACATCCCTATTATTTTAGCTATAATTTACGTTATCTTTCCCATTCATATGGTAGATGAGATACGAAAAACTCGAAAAACAAGGAAAGGTGTGTTACCTTTACATGTACCAATGTGTCTCTTTAGATTATCGCATCTACCAAATACTGCACCACACATATCACATGTTAAGAATTCTGGAGATCAGTTTCTTTGAACCTTCGCTCTGTTCGTGGCGACGTGCATTGCAACTTTCACTGAAGGTTTTGCCCCAGTAACTGCATTCTTTTCCATGTAGTCGTTGAACACTGGCTGAAGGTTAGCATGTACTCATACAGGACATATTCGACTGCACATCCTCGGCGTTTTTCATAATCTCCAACCATATGTGAACACAAACACTTATACTACTGAGCAGTGCTGACTCCTCACTGCTGTTGATTGACAAATCCAGGAACGGAACCAATCATTTGCCCCGTCGAACTGTGTTCGCTAGAGCGTTTTTGCGTCTAGGGGCCCGGAAGAAAACATTTCCACCTTGAAAGCAGCTCTCGGTTGCATACTTGCGCGTTGAATTTACTAGGAATATTAGTATTTATTTTCCGCTCGTTAACTACTCTCTGTCACAGAGTGCTTGTCATGATCGCGTTTTTGTACTCGGCTATTTTTCCTTCCCGGTTAATGTTATTTTCCTTCGTAGGTTTTTCTATGTATTTTTTCAATGTGTGTGCATGCTTTACAATTTTTTATTTTATTTTATACCTTTATATTGTTTTCTATATTTGTTGATGGTTTCACAGGAATAGATTATTTCAAAAAGCTGGAATTGTGACCTTAAAAGTCTTTGTCTTTCTATAAATAGTTTCTATTAGTTGGGCTTATCCCCGATTTCTGTACTTAATGTTGTAAAATAAGTCACATTATAAATAATTTAAAATCGATCGCTCTGTACAGAGCCTGCAAATAAAACATCTGCCCTTATCCCATATCTCACGGGATTGTCTACATATAGGTGTTTAACAAAGCGACTGCAGTGATTGGTAGCTATATCGAACAGTTTGGCAAACGAATATGCAAGGGTAAAAAACATGTTTCTTTGGACTACTTTTATTATGACATTGAAGTATTTAAATAAATCGGAGCTGTTAGGAGCGTAATTTCGAGAAAGAGCCTGGCGAAAAAACGTATATTTGCACTCGAGCTCTACGTAGCGCGATCCATTGTTCAAAAATGAATATAATTAATATTAACAGAACGATTTCCCTGCATGCTCTCGTTACAAGAGTGAAACTCATATCGTGAAACAATGATGTAATTAAGAAGACGCGAATCTTAATTTGCTTCGGAAAAGTTCAAGGTGAAGACGAGTTTGTATCAAATAATTTGTAAGAGTTGTTTTTATGTCGTGTTCCCAACGAACAAATAAATTCCGAAGTCCATTTGTGGTAAACTATGGCTTACAATATTTGTCATATGTTTTTTGTGACATGCGGGAGAATGTGAACCGAATGTAATCCTCCACATAGACATCATCACTGATAAACTTGAAATTAATTTTTTCTTCCAACGAACATTTATTTTTATTTTATTTCTATTCCAAATAATATCAGTCAAAGAAGAATCAAAATGAAGTTCGACAAGTGGTTAACTATAGTGTTTTGCTTTTTTTCACTTAAAACCACTACAATTTTACGTGTTAAAGATCTTTGTTGTTTAATGAATTTGTATTGTGGTATTTATAAGACGTTGAAAACAATAATGAAATGTATTGAAAATCAAGAGCGTATACAAAAACTAAGAGTGCGTGCGTGCGTGTGAGTATGTTGTGTTATACCCACATACACATATACGTACACACAGGGTGGGACTTGAATATGACCAACAAACTTCGTGAGGTTATTCTTTATGCAAAATCAAGGTGGAAAATGTCTGGAACATTTTCTATCTAAACTGAATATTAAGGAAAATACAAACCTTCAAAAATCGAGTTTTTAAAACGTTTTTTTTTTTTTGCTATATATTAGAAATGGGGTGAACTTTTATAATTCTCCGAACACTGTTTCATGTTATCGGAATCTTCAACCTAAGAGAAAACACTCATTAACACCCCCCACCGTTATCAAAATAACAGAGGGAAGGTAACCCTATTATTGCATACAACTTGTATGCCATCAGAAATGATGGACGTTTGGTGCTGGGTTATTGAGCAGTATGATATAATCAACAACTGCCCAGGGTCCACCGTTTTTGTGTAAAACTCGCACAAAGTTTCGGCTGCAGCGATACCGTACCTAGCACGTAGCCAAATACTACCTACGTGCGTCTATGGCATGTTACTGTGCACACTGCACAGATGATGGCGGATATTGTTAAGACATACTGTATACAACATATAGCATACATTATCAAGCTTGCAGTACTGGAACTGCCTGTTTGCTTCTGGTCACAATTGGTGCGTGAAACCCTGCACTAAGTATTGATATTGTACCATGAGAGCATTGCATTTGATTATTTTCAGATGGAAAATAAGCCAAAGGATTTCTGTTCTCTTCCGTAAATAATTTGTAGAAATGAAATCTTCATAATAATTCTTTGTACATGTGCACGTATGTATGTATGTGCATGTGATTCTGTATAAACGTATACACACACGATAAGCCTGCAGTAAATGAAAATAAAATGCCGCAGATTTTCCGTGACTATGTTCTAATACAGTTCTCTACAGCTCGTGTCCTTTTAGTCCTGTTTCCCCTCTTCCCCTCTACTAATTAGCTTCACATTTCGTTATGAATGTACACTCAGTAAATGGCCAGAAATAGCTATACCCACGGGAGTGCGACAAATTTTGCGTGGAAGTTAAGGAATGATTTTTCCTTGCGTTTTAACATTTTTTTCCTAACAGAGTTATTATTCTTATTTTTAAAACTCCAGTGTAATATAACACACAGCGGGTTTGAAGTTTCTTACCTTCATTTTTACGTGTTTTTGTTAATGAAAGTTTAGTGCTCAATTGTACTTCTATGTTTGCGCGCTCGTTTTTAATTGCCCCATTAAGTGGCACACGTCTGTTTTAATTATATCATCTCAACTTTCTTTTCACAAAGAACCCTTCAATCTTTTACGACACTTCTTTGTGTTCTTTTTCATCTCATATGTTTGCACTTTATTCTTTTTCATTTGCTGCATAAATGCCACGTGGAAAGTGAGCTCTTTTTTTTCGTGTATTTAGGCATTTAATGTTCAGCCACGTTGACAGGAAAACTGAACGAAGAAAAACAAGAAATTAAAGTATGTTTTCGGAATAGTCGAGCTAATATTTTGCCTCAAGTTTAGACATTTACTTCTTCTCCGAATGTGCGTGTTTTTTATGATTTCCATTACCTGTCTTCGTATTGCTTCAGTGCTATACTTTATGCATCAATATTTATATATTTGTTTTTAAAGTTTAACTGAGTAATTTTTGATAAACGTAAAATAGGCAGAAAATTTCAAATTTATTTCTAAATTCTGATAATAATTTATTCGATTTACGCCGTATATAAATGACCAAATGTAGAGCACGATCATGAATTTCGAAATAATTGGAAAATGACGAATTATTTTATAAAATCTTTCAAGGCATGTTTAAGTGACAGCCATTTCAAGTACTCTCTGCTCACTGTATGAACTTGCACAAACCCAGAGGAACTATTTCAACACTACTTGTGAGTTTTTCGAAATAAAATCATTTATTGCACAGACATTCAGTAATTCGAAACTCATGGCAGGAACTTTTCCTTCATCAACAATTTCTTAAACGGAGGGACTCTTTGAACAACAAGCAAGTGAGTTTGGCACATAAAGTCGCTTTTCATAGAGGGCATCTCGAAGTGAGCCATGTAAGCCGTTAAATATGACTTGGGCGTAGGTTTGCTTGGCGTTTATGTAAATTTTCGTCACCGTTGCGCCACGTTTTCCTGTTTAATCTTTATTCTGGCCGTGTAACGAAACAAGTTATATAATTAATTAGTGGTGTAATATGTTTCGAGAATCATGAATTAAATTTGTTTATTTCGTCTTTATGCGAGTTCGTCTTGACGTTATTCTGTTCTTACCTACCGTTATCAAAATAAGAGTTGCAGTGCTGAAATATATGATTATATTAATTTCACCGTTTCTGAGTATCCGCTTCTAAATACGATTAACAAAAGATTATACCTGTCCTTTTGCTAACGAAAAAAAAAAAAANCGTTTCTGAGTATCCGCTTCTAAATACGATTAACAAAAGATTATACCTGTCCTTTTGCTAACGAAAAAAAAAAAATCAGATTTTTGTTCTTTTATATTAAATAATGTGTTAGCTACAGTAGGTTATAATAAAAAGTTATNAAAAAAAAAAAATCAGATTTTTGTTCTTTTATATTAAATAATGTGTTAGCTACAGTAGGTTATAATAAAAAGTTATAAAATGGTTCTGAAAATAGAAAACTGATACAGTGGTTAGCTTTAGACATAGCATCTAGGAGTCAAGAAATATTGGTTTAGGTATACTCTAGTCAATTTTTAATTATATGTATACATGATTTCTGATCAACTTTTTTTGAAAAAATATAGAGTTGAGAGGTTTAGTCGACGCTTGATATCGAGGTCTTGAGAACTGCTGCTGATGTAATGAGGTGAATATGGAGCGGTAGCAGAATGCAAGGGGGATGAGAACGGGAGTACCCCGGAAAACCCGCCAGCCAACAGCAACGTCAGCCACGTTTCCGACATGCTGTGAAAATCAGACTGACCCCACTGGGGATCAAACCCGGTTCGCCTTGGTGCGAAGCGAGAAGTCTACCTACTACACCATCGCCATGCATTCCCTAAAAAAAAGGAGAATAATACCAATGACATGTTGAGATATAAATTTTATTTTGTGTATTACGATCCAGTTCATGAAATAAAAATTTGATTTGTCTTTACAGTGTTGTTTTCAATAACTACAAAAATTTAGTTTGATCACATTTCTTCAGTTTTCTCGATTTATGTTAACTTTTCATTTCAAGTGAAACTCGTGCATACGATAGTCCATAGTTTGTTTCTCTACGAGTTGATTTTCACGATGGTCAGTGGACACGCAGCTGCAGCNTCGTGCATACGATAGTCCATAGTTTGTTTCTCTACGAGTTGATTTTCACGATGGTCAGTGGACACGCAGCTGCAGCTAACTACGACCTCTCATGCCGGAGTGCCGTGGTGAGGCGAGGTAGCCGACGAGACGCAAGTAATTTCAACTGCAGTAAATTGCAGCACCACCGCGTGTTACAACTAGATACACCCCATCAACACAAACTGCTGACATTTGTTCTAAAAACAGCGATGCATTCACTCCGTGCGATTTTATTTGCAAAGAAAACGTTACCTCCTCTCACTCAATTAGATTTTAAACGTCTGTTTATCTGAATAAAAAAAATATACCGGGTGATCCTAAAATCATGGAACAAACATAGAGGGGTAGTAGAGCTCACTTAAACAAACAATTATTGTATAGGAATATATGGGCGGAAGTAACGCGTTGAGGTACAAACACAAAAATAACACATGAAATGCAACACAGTGTTTATTTACGTCGCCGCTTTATGCCTTTTTACAGCAATGTTTATAATAATTGCTCAAAATTGCTACCACCGACAGTAACGCAAGCTTGATAGCGTCGGTGGAGTGATTGGCGAACATATTCAAATACGCCTGGTATTTCACGCACGCGTGCAGCCGCACAGGATAATCGAGCGACGAGGTCTTCAATGGAATCATCTGGAGTCTCGTAAATGAGGGCTTTCAAATGCCCCCATAGGGACAACTCGAGACTCGATGAATCTGGCGATCGTGGTGGCCGTTAATGTGTTATGTTTTTGTGTTTTTGCCTCAACGCGTCACTTCCGCCTATATATTCCAATACAATAATTGTTTGTTTTAGTGAGCTCTACCACCCCTCAATGTTTGTCCCATGATTATAGAATCATCCTGTATTAAAGAACAAACATGGCCGTAGTTCAGGAGGAGGAAAGGTAAAACTAAGATTCCAACATTTTAGTTTCGACTTTCATTAAACTTTCCTTGCGACTAAAATTATTGTTTCCCAGTGGATTTCATAATATCTTTATATTAACCTCTTACAAGGCATATAACTGGTTAAAAATGACTGTTATAACAGGGTTAGGTTGTTGTTCCTTCATATCTGGTCAAGCAGTAGCGTTGTAGTGCTCTAAGTTTTGCTGCCCTCAGTATTTTTCATCTTCAACTTCATCTATCACAACAAACTGGCCGTACAGTTGCTTATTGCATGCCGTACCCGCCCATTATTTCGAGTAATTTCTAAGCAATATGCACAAAAGGAGCACATATCGTGGTTAAAAAAAAAAAAATTGCTCACGTCTCTAGTTGAACCATGGAGGAGAAAAGTTTCTGAAGACGCATTGATGTGATGATGTTAGACATCGCTGAGAAAACTGCGTAATTAAAACAAATTAGTAGTTCGGTGCCACAATTAACTTGCCCATCGCCTAATTGTTTTTCGTATGAAATAAGAAAAATAAATGTTTACTTACAACGCATTTTACATATTTTTGCACGTGGGAAAGAAAATTAATTTCGAGAAAGCCTGTAATATGAAGAGCAATTATGCTCTGGTCTACTAAAACATACATCCGCATAACTTGATAAAGCAAGTCGTAAGCTGGGTTTTGTAATTCTAATTATTTTACCATTCTGTGCAATCAGCTATGACAAATTATTATGAACTCTAAAATGCAAAGAAAATCTGAATAATAGAATCGACATATCATGTACTTTTTTTTAAAATTGAAAGTTTGCACTTACAAAGCAGTTTTGATATATTCAGCCAGAAAAAGGACTGCAAATACTCAAACACTTGCAAGCTACATGCAACAATATATTTTGTCTTCGTCATCAAATTTGTACGAAAACTAAACATTTTTATTTTTCAGTTTTATGAATCTCGTTTTTATACGGGTTCAGACAGGATAGGAGCGTAGAAAANAAACTAAACATTTTTATTTTTCAGTTTTATGAATCTCGTTTTTATACGGGTTCAGACAGGATAGGAGCGTAGAAAAACATGAATGATCATTTATCGAAATTTAACAATCGATTCTCAAGCAAATCTAAATTTCGGAGGGTACGCGAGAAGTTAATAAAACGAGGCGAACTTCAGCTATATCGCAGACGAGGGATCGAATGTACTTCCCGTTAAACGAACGACCGACTGATTTGACATCGATCCCACTTCTTTGCTCTAGTTTCTTCCGCAGGTTCGTGCTGTCTTGAAGCACGGAGCGTGTGAGCACTCTGTACTATGCCTGTGATACATTTTGTCTTTGAAAAGATACGTAGGTGTAAATTATAATAAGCGGTTCGATGTTCGTAGAGCAGTTTCGAAATAAATCTTCGAAAAAGTATCTTTGCCTAAATTGCATTAACGGAATTTTTATTAAAAATCCCTCCCAATCTCCTTTAAGTGATTCCTTACATAAGTGTAGACGGAAAGTATATATATATATATTGGCTAAATGTTATACACTGAAGAGGCAAAAAAAAAATGCAAATAACAGAGGTATAGAACCAATCAGAGTAACGCGATGCGGTCAGCAGGTAGATCGGTTACTGCTGCTACAATGGAATGTTATCAATATTTAAGTGAGTTTGAACGTGGTGTTATAGTTGGCGCACGAGAGGTGGGACATACCATCTCCGAGGTAGCGATAACATTTGGATGTTCGCGTACGACCATTTGTGCTCACATGGCACTTAATTGGGAATCAGGTAAAACATCACATCTTCGACATCGCTGCGGCTGGAAAAAGATCGTGAAAGAACGGGAGTTTACTGCTGACTGCTATTAGTAATTTGCACTGTCTGCACGTTGCCTTTCTCAAATTGGCGCAGATTGGTTTTGTGGACTGCCGTGCAGGATTCATGGTGTGAATTGCCTCCTGGATACCTTCCGACATTAGTCGAGTCCATGCCACACAGAAAATACTATCGTTAGTACATTAGTAATAGGTTATGGAAATGATGGTGTATACAGTCACATTTTTGGCGCTATTACAGTTTTTTATGACTCATATGGATGCGCATAAAATCAATTGTTAAAATATCTGGAAACGTTGGTACCTAGCAACATTTTCTTTCATACTATCATAGTGAGCGTTATCACTACTGTGCATGACAAAGGTGTTATTGTTAAAATGTGCTTTATAGACTGTCTAAAATACTCTATCAATACGTTTAACATTTAAATAAATACATTCTAGCAACATATTTAACATTGTTAAACATATATGCGTTTATCTGTAAAATGCAACATAGATTCTATTTTTCTGACAATTTTGTTAGTGTCTGAACTATATTCTAATGAGTTCAGCGTGTTGTACAGTCACACGCAATGCTGAAAAGAAATCCACTCTTCTTCTACCTGAGTTGTTAAACCTGAATTGCATAACTGCGGTCATGTAGGCATGTGGATTGAGAAAGATAGTCTTAAAGATTAACGAGTGCTCAAAATTAGTGACAACATATAAAACTATTGTTATTTTTATTATATAGAATTACATAGACCAAATGTAACTTATATACGTTCGTAACAATTTCAGAGTATTTCTTGATTGTCTCATAGTACGACTATATCAGTAACTACATCGATTCTGAAGCTATTTTTTTTTGTAGAATGCGGAGGAATATACGATGTAAAGAAGGCTGCAACTAAGAAAGGCTCCTGGAAGTGCTTACTTAACCGCAAACTAGCAGTAACATAAAGCAAGTATTACTCATAGACTAAAGATGAGGTAGACTGATCTCGTTGGCTGCGCACAACCAGTCTCCGTGTCCCAACATTGAAATGCTTTTCTGCCAATACGACTAGCAATCATGGCGTGTATTGGATTTAAGGTTAGAATACTGCTTAGTATACAATTTATTTGAGAGGTTTTTATACTTCCTCTAACCAATTTGTAATTCAGTTTGATTAAATTCAAACTGGTAAAAATATTTTGTCATTTAGAAATTAAAATAAATAAACAAACACGTTAATATTGTTGACCATGTGACCGATAGTTGTGTTGCCTTGGGGTAGGTCAATGCTGGGTTCATGCACAGAAGATGAATAATCGTTCTTCCTAATCTTTATTCTATGGTATTACTATAGGCAGTTCACTTTTGAAATCGGCGTATGGAAAATGTCACTGCGTTTATTTAGTATTAAATTACTTTTAAAATAAATATAATATTAAGATAATTATCAAATAAACTTTACTTGTATATATTTTGACGGACACACTGACCGGCATGCGACCAGTAAAGTTGTTAACGACTGAGAGAAAGTAATTCCATATCTTCATGTTGCATTTAAAGTGTCCGATAAATAATTTGTGAATACTGAAATGATTTCGTTTGCTTTCTGTTTTTTTAATATACATAAATGTAAGAATTAGCGAATTAGTAAAATATTTACATTTATAATAATTTTACAGTTACACTTGAACAACGCACGAATAAAGAGGGCAGTCCCTTAGTAATGTTTATTTTACATACAGGTGGAAGAATACATAGTGTGCGTACAAATATACCTTAAGCAGGGCTTTAAAAAGTGCTCAGTTTACCATGAACCCTTATTTTATTCTGTGTCTGTAGGTCTGCATAGGCCTATCAATTTGTGGGGAAGATAGTATTCTTATCATTCCAAAAGTTTTTTTTGGAGGGTTGGGGGGAAGGGGGTTGGTAATATATTGAAGATAATGTCGTTACTAATGAATATGGCTTTACTTTCTTTTTTGCTTCAGTATTTGCATTTTTTATCTTTCGTAAGAATGTCGTTTGGCCTGTAGTTCCTCATATTTTCGCGTCATAGGAATCCACTTTCTAATACATTTTTCATATGTCTGCCAGAAAATGTTTTAGTTCTATTCATCAGTCGTCGTTGGCGGTTTTATTACGAACCTCATTTAAAATTCGGGTTGGCAATTTTCTCTCCCGAAGAAAGAAGGTATCTTCGCCGCCCACATCTCCACGTTGCAGTGTTTCCTAGGGAAATATAATTGAATAAAATTGCCAAGAAGCGTATTTCCAAAAGATATAATAAACTACGAGGAGGATGGCAGGGGCACACTTCTAAGCTGAAATACAATCGAAAAGTTATTTGGTATACGGGTGAAGCGATTTCCAAAGGAAATATTCATTCCTCTTGAAAAACCATGGCAGGTATTGCAACTTTCTAGGGTAAAGACCCGACGATGCAAATTTTATGAAAACTTATTTCTTTTCCATTTTATAACTGTCGGGTTCAATCCCAGAACAGGTAAAAAATAAATTTTAAACTGCCAGTCGGTTAAAATACAACAAAAGAGCGTTACTGATATCGATATCAGTTCCTTGAAGAATAACCGTATTGTGGTTGCTGCATGTTACCTACATACGTCACAAAAATTCCTTTGGTTTAGTAAAATATATGTATTGGTTATACGAATTGAAACAGTTCGCTGCTCTTCCCACTTTCCCATGTACTGTTAATTTTTTTCCAATTGTTTGTCAGCACACCTTGCTACTAAATACAAATATCTGCTAAAATATTTATAGCAATTTATTTAAGGGCACATATGCTTAAAAAAAAAACCTCCCCTCATGGATTGGGTTTGTATTTAGAATGATTAGTATTAAAAATGGAATTTGTTAGTACGTATTGGCACAATTTAGTATATATTTCACTTTTTTCTGTTGTTTCCTAGAACTAAATCTGAAAAGTAATTGGCTGTGAGCCTTTTAAAGCGTTGCAGCATACAAGAAATTCATAAAAGTCTCAAGCAAAAATTTTATTGCAGTAGATAAGGTCAATTATATCATGGCGAAAGAATCGTTTTGTAATTACATCGAAACTTTCACCACGGTTTGTTCTAACAAAATTTCAAATATATATATATATATATATTGTAGTGAGTGCGCATTTCTCAGCGCAAAGTTGGACAACTTGAGTATTATTCGGATATATTAGGCAATAAAGATGCTCTACGGAAACTACTGTTAAACGTTTCCGTATTTTCACGGAAACTTATACAGAAATATATGGAAATGCGATCCAAGACGAAGCAAATGTGAGGCAGCTGCGCAAATACAAAACACGGAACGTCTCCGTATTTTATACACTCACGGGTTTCGGGAATGAACAAGACCGAGTTTAGTCACGTAGCTTTCTTCGACATTGTAACCAGAAAATTGTCGTTTCTGCGGCATTTAGGATATCCACGCCACTTAAACTTATGCGTTCAAACATCAGAAATGTAGTTTAAGTTACCTGTAACAATTAACAACACTTGAAACCCTCTAACATTACTAGAAAATGAAAAAGTTACGTATGCCACATTTCTTGAAACACCTTGCTCTATTTTGTAATTGAGATACACTGATGATCTTTTTATATGTAGGTTACAAAGTGTCATTTGCAAGAAATTCATATGCACCTTTAACACCAAAAATATTTTCTTTTGCAACACCTGTAGCGAAAGTTAATGTGTACTACAAGGGGTTAAACTTATAATTCGTGTTCAAATGTCGGCGCATAAATAATATTTTAACTTCTTAAAAATAATTTTTTGTGCACAGTGAAACATACTCACGAAGAGACTTAAAGATTTTCGGTAATCTCTTTTTGCAAAACCGAATATGCAGAAAAAAAACTAACTAGCAAGTTTAAGGAGAGGTTCTGTGAATTCACGGAAAGTTCTGTAAAACTTGTTGGAAGTTCATTTTTTAAAAGTAACGTGTCCTTTCCGTAAGATGGCGGAAAATTTAACAGCGAAATTAGCCTATTTCATGCGTATGATCATACCCGATCTGTAGAAGAAGTGTAATAGAATTAGTAGATACATGGAGGCGAAATATCGTGATGGTTGGGCTGTAGAAGAACCCATTCGCTTATTGGTGGTTGGAGTGTGTGACAGCTCATCGTAGGCATGGCTGGTATCACTACTGGCGTATGGTTATCATTCGTACGCAGTGATAAGCATAATTTTCTCTGCCTTAATGTCACCACTCTTGGGGCGTGCCACGTGACGCGTAAACGGATGAACTTTAATTTTGTCGCGTGATAACCAGATAAAATGTTTGCATTACAATTGCATGCAATCAGGAGATTTCCTACGCGGAATCACTGATCCAAAAAAAAAAAAAAAAATACCGAATACACAATTTTTAGCCGTTTGCACGCAAAATTGTAATAAATCCTGGCATACTTTATCAGTTTTTAAAGACAGCTGTTCAATTAAAGTTCTGCGCACTTTTTTTCTTCTGTTACTGCATAGAGCGTGTATGTCCCGCAGTATTCTGGAATAGGCTTCGTCAATCATGTGGGTGCTTCCGATTAGACAGAAAATGCATTCTGTTCACTGCTTCCCCTTCGCACACCCCGAGAAATAGTGGTGCGTGAAAAACCAACGGACTCGCATTTTGGAGGGTCCGGGTTCGATTTCCAGTTCGGCCATCCTGATTTCGGTTTTCCATGGTTTTCCTAAGCCACTCCAGGCGACTGTTGGGATGGTTCTTTGCTGCAGGCCTTGGCCGATTCTTTCTCAGTTCCCACTTCTTTGAGCAACCTGCTTCCTACACTGTAAAACATTTTTGTGGTAAACTTCCTAAGCTGTAATGGAAGTTTTCAACCTATACACTGTATGGAAATAATACTACAAGTCAGGCTGAAAATATGGGAATGTTTAGCATCGCTACTATACAAAGTTGGGAACTTCCCTACGCAACTAGGAACGTTACCATGCATGTATGGGAAAATAATTTACCACTCGGGCTTTTTCACTGTACTTGTGCACTGATATGGTAAATTTCACAAATAATTTCTTAGAGTGTATATAACGACCTCGCTGTCGACGACACGTTAAGCAAGCCCTGTCTAGCAACTCCCTTGCACTGACAACCCTTCCAGGGGCATATATTTTACCAGATCTATAACTACGAAAGGTCTAGCTACCTATAAAATTATCGCTAAAAATAAACAAATGTGACAGGGAAAGGTCATCTATATAAACGACCGCAAAGCATGCTTCTGAAGTTAAACTTGCTTTAGCTACCAACGCTTCACCTTAAGCCCCAAAACGACCAATAACATTGACTTAATGTGTCAGTTGCATGGCTGAACAGTATTTCCCAGTCACCGTATAATAACTCTTTTAACACGATGCAACGTGGGGTACAGAAATGCAGCAATGATTGCAACAATATTTTATTTTCCTTCTTTTTTTATAATTGCCGCCGCTTGCACCAGGTTTATCATTATTTTCGATATAAATTATTCTATAAACATGTTACTTCTGCCAGAATTTAATTTAAAGGGAGAATACGGTGAATTTATTGTAAACAAATATGAGCTGAAATTGAGGCTGGTTATTGCAGCTACATAACTCTGATAACTCGCGTCTTGTAAACAAATGAGAAAATTAATGTGCTCGTGCGCCAATGTTATTACATATGTGTTATACGTGTAATGGTGACCTTGCAACACAAATAAGCTTCTCGTCATTTCGAGGAATATTGCATTCGGTGTAGAATATTAACGAGAATTTCATTAAACGTCGCTGTGAGACATGTGCAAATATGTGTATAGCAAATATATCGCTAGAGCAAAACGGGCGACAGCCATTGATTGTTTGCAGATGGTCCTGTCTACACAGATATATGCACATTAAAACGTCGAAACTTTTCTGGCGTCTTTTGTACACGGATGGAAAATTACCAACAAAAACTCTAGTTTTATCTGATGACTAGAACTCATTTACCGACGGTTGATACAAGTCACAATTTATCATGTCCTAGCTTCAGTACTGCTCGTATTCGGGAACGACTCAGGTTCGATTTCCTCTCCAGCCATAATGGTTTCCGGTATCCATTGTTATTTTTTTTCACCGAAATCACTTTCTGCGAATAACAGGATTGTTCGTTTAGATTAACCATAGACTAAAGATGAGGTCGGCCGATATTGTTCTGCGCATATCCCCAACACTGATTCACACGTAGTTGATACGCCTGTCAAAAACACACGGTCAGCAGTGAAGAACATTTTTTTTTTTTTTCGTTTTTTTTTTTTCAACAGATTTATCCCTTTGTATGTATAAATTAATTTGACTACACTGAGAAAAATGTATTGTTGACTCAAACAAAAGTTTGTCTGGCGCAACCAAATTAATTTTTTTTCTAAGGGCAATAAAATATTTTGTAGCTGAAACCCAATTATTTTGTGGTTCTTATTTTTGGTTGTACGAAACAAGCATTTGGTTGGTGCGACTAAAAGGTTGTTTGATTCTACGTACATTAATCAGTATCGGTTAAAATAAAAATAAAAGTACTGGAAGTCCGATCGAGATTCGAACCTAAATCGAGATTCGAACCTAAATCAGCCGCGCGCTTGCTCTGTGCCTTAGCAACCTTAGCTAAAGCGACTTCTTTTGTACTCGGAATGTTTTTAAATACGTACCGGGCAGCGTGCGGAAATAAATATTTCAAGTTTTACAGCTTTACCTTTTAGTTTTATATTGGAATTGTTTTATTAGGGTGTTAATACCATTATTAAGCATCAATCAATTCAGTAAAATAAACTGTTACAATCCTAATTGTCGCAAAAATCAAACCAACTCTTGAGTTGTATTTTTGAATGAAAACAATCAATTGAGTGGCCAAACAAAATATATACAGTTGATTCAACCCAATACTTTGTTGATAGTATAATTTATTTTGGCCCATCGCAGATGTTTCGTTAACTCAAGCGTGCATTTTGTTGGATGAAAAAAATTTACTTTTTTGCTTTTCAAGTTTTGTTTACTGAACAAGATATTTTGTTGGGGCAACTAAATATATTTTTGGCCCTATACAAACAAATATTTTGTTGGTTGTTCTCTCAGTGTACCCGCAATTGATAGCGAACGAGTTTGGAAACAAATTCGGCAGGCGTCAGTCGAGCTGAAAGGATATTTTCCGCATGGGCCGCGGTGGCGTAGTAGTTTGACTACTCACCTCCGGCAAGGACGAACCGGGTTCGATTCCCGGCGGGGTCACTCCCGGATTCCCGCAAGTAGGAATCGTGCCGGAAGATGCCGACGGCCTTGCTTGAGGGAGGTTTTTCTGTTACAAGATGTTCTTTCTGAAGCATCCAGAAAGGAAATAAATTTGTACAAAGTGTTTCCAAATAAACTCCAGCAGGTTATTCCTTGTGAAAATATAAATGGAAAACTTGTGTACTACGTTTCTCTTAAATGATTACTGAGGGAGCTGTGCGCCCCCAAAACTGGAGTTTTGAAATGTTTTTATTTTCTGAAAGTGCCTGCGATGAAGAAACAAAACGGTGAATAGTGATTTCTATAACGAAGATCTAACACGTCTATAAACGCGGTTGGAAAAATCATCCTCTTTAATTAAGTAAATGGAGTTTGCCACCCTTTGAATTCGGATTTTGATTGGATATCCATTGCCTACTATGTACGTTAAATATAAAAAGAGTGACGTGTGCTAGGTGTGAATCGGCTTAAGACAAGCTTGAATCAAGCTTGTCATGACAATCTTGTAAACTTTAATCAAGCTTGCAGTGCAAGCCAACAAGTTTGAATCATTCTTGATAGTTAAGCTAACTGTTATCCAGAGGTCGAGCTTGTAGCAAACTTGATTAGTAAAACTTGCCCCAAGCTTGCTTTTGTAAACCTATAAGCGTAATTCAAGCCGTCTCCCCAATAGCATAATCGGCTTGAGACAAGCTTGAATCAAACTTGTCCCGACAAGACTGTAAGCTTGAATAAAGTTTGCTATGCAAGTCAAAATATTTGAATAAAGCTTGCATGAAGCTTACAAGTCTCCACAGTTCAAGCATGTAACAAGCTTATTTAGTTTAACTCTTCGAAAACTTGCGTTGGCAACATAAAATAATAGTTCAAGCCATCTGCAAGTTTTCCATTAATATGCATGCGCCATTAATGAAGAATTTGGCTTGAATCAAGCTGGAATCGCACATGATATGACAAGCTTGCTCGGGAAGGCAGATTCAAGTGAAATTACAAGTTTGCCGCAATATTACATGCTATAGTTCATTCACGGTTATTTCCAACTTTTCAGAAGCACTGCTAAATTTATGCTTCCATGAAAGATTGCCTCGTGCAATCAAAGGTTAACCGAGTCTATGAAATTACACCAAAGGAACAACGCACCGAATTCGTGCGCACTTAGTGTAGTAATATTTTGCATAAGAAGTATTCTTGATAGGCATTACCAACACACCTGTTTTCTTTATGTTCATAGTCAAATAAGTTATAAATGATTGGTTATAATTTATAGATAAAATGTAAGTAATATTTAAATTTAACTAAAATGTGGTGCTCTTAAGTCAACACAGGTATAAAACACTTGTTGATGGCATACTTAGGAATCAACCAAGCACGTCATACATGGGGTGATTCGAAAAGTGCGAGGAACACGCGGCTAGAATACACGTGGGCGGCGTCACTGACCGTCGGGCACGGCGCTAGACGCCATGAGGAAGTGCAGGCAGGCCGCGCCGGTGCCGTGTCCGACGACGGTGACGCTGGCGGGATCTCCTCCGAAGGCCGCGATGTTCTCCTGCACCCAGTGCAGGGCCGCCACTTGGTCCATGAGGCCGTAGTTTGAAGGCGATCTCTGCTCCCCGGCTTCCCCGCGCGCGTTCAGGAACCCTGACACACACACACACACACACACACACACACAAACACGTAAATGTTGAGACTGTTCACGGTAAGCACAGCACTTCCTCAAGATCTACTTATACGCACATTGTGGTATTCTTCCGCAGCATGTAAAATTAACTTTGCCGTGGGGCTTGACCACTTTATTCATGCGCGAGTCAATCGAAAACGTAAAATGATTTGAAAAGTAAATATTTTACAAATTCGCTAATAAAAAAACAGCATAACAATTCATTTCAGTATTCACAAATGTTAACCGAATACTTTTAATTTAATTTTAAAGATTGGAACTACTTTCTCTCCGTTTTTACCAACTTTACTGTGTGCATGCCGTTTAGCGTGCCCTTTAAAATTTATTCAGAGAGAGACAGTGGCATTTTTATAAGATTTAATTCAATAGTGCTCACTTTACCGTGAACAGACCTTACACGTATANAGAGAGAGACAGTGGCATTTTTATAAGATTTAATTCAATAGTGCTCACTTTACCGTGAACAGACCTTACACGTATAAGCTGTTCACGGTAATCGCAGCACTTTTAAAAGCCCTGCTTAACAGCCCGTGTCACACGACATATTACATTTTGCATTTATTTCTTCCTGATTTAAATTTAGGAGGATTTATTGAAAAGTGTGACAACAGAAGATTAGCTAATTATTTTACTCATCATTAGGGACATAATATATATTCCATTCATGGTTACTGCCAACTTTTCTTAAGCACTGCTTAAGTTCTACTTCCAGGGTATTCCTCCGCCTCGTGCAAACAAAGTATATGCTTAGAAAACTACACGAAAGGAACAACGTACTTGATTCTTGCGGACTCAGTGTGATATTATTTTGCATATGTTCATTTTAAAGTTGTTATTATTAGCACTATGAAACGAACGAATGGTTCTCTACCATCTTCGGTAAATTCAGTTACGCCTTTGAAATTAACGTTACTTATTTTATTTACGAAAGTGTTGCCATACTAACATACTTACGACTTAAATTTATGTACATGCATTTATATAAATGCTTAAAATGTACACCCGTATAGCCAGTAAGTTATAATCAAGTTTGTAAAAAAGGTTAATCATCACATGTACCCATATATTATTAGAATTTTTGAAAAATATGTATAGTTTACTTTGTCTCATAGTGTCATTTTAGTGCCTAAACAATTATTTTTCTATCAGTAGTATAATTTCAAATACAGGCGCTAAATAAAATATAATTTGTAAACTATGGCTTGAACTGAATCAGTCAAAGTAAAAACTCTATAAAAAAATTACGAGCATGATGGCTAAAATACTCCCCAAGTTAATCACTCGCTAGTAATAAATTAGGGATTTCAGTGGTCAAAATGCTACTTACTATAAATTAATTTATTCATCTGTATGACTGGTTTTCACTGTAGTGTCACTGCCGGGGATATTTTCAACTGTTTCCAGCTTAAAGTGCTCTGAGTAACTTAACTCCGTGTCGCCACGTTACTTCGCGTACTGTTACGAAATACTCTCAATCTGATCATTTTAGTGCGCATCTACACGGTAGTCTGAACTCTGGAGATCATCCCGCTGAATTGAGCATCTTGTTCTGTTTTTAATAAAGTGTGCATTATCAACAACGATAGAATTTACATTTAGTATTCGCGTTACCTTGCTAAATTTGAAATTCGAATCAGATAGTATCCACTTGTGTGATATTTTCCAAGGATAACTAATAAGAGAAATTTTTGGGGCTGCAAATGAAACCTGATTTATTATTTTGTTAATTTAATCTGTTTAACGAATAGGGAAATGTTCTATAAGATGGGACAGTTTTCAAAAATTATTAATTTGTTTGATGTAGGAATTCTTTGATAAAATGCTGTACATAATCTTTGACAATATGTATTACTTGCCCAAAATAACTATCACAATGTACAACATATTCTCAGGGGGAAAAATGTTGTAAAAATATTTACACTTGTCCCAACTTAGGGCTAAGATGGGACATTTGGATGCCTAAGTTGGGGCATATACTTTCAATGCTTGTTTTAACTGGCCATTAGAACTTCAGTCACTTTAAGAGTTCACAAACAAAATGTCCGTCAATACTGGCATTTGCACGTGATTCATGAGTCCAGCCGTTCCACTCATCACACACACGCCAATCTTCATTAGAGGTTAAATACGAAAGATAACATACAGTACAATATCATTCCTCCTGTTTTGAAGTCACCACCTTCCTTGATTTTCTGGAGTGAGTGGCGCCTCTAGGGCGATTTCCAGCACTGGTGATTGGAAGTACATCACTTTTTACCCGTTCGTTAAAGATTTTGCTTTTTGTTGTTCTTTCGAACTTACCAGACGTTGCTAGTTTTTCTCTTAGTTTAGTTTTGTATGGCGTTCCTGTCGGTATAGTTGCTCCTAAATATTTTCTCGTTCCTTTTCTTGTAGCAGCTTGAAGAGGACTGACGTCTTCATCTGTAAGCGTGTCTGTCGTTGAATTGTATACCACAAACGTATTTTAAAAAACTTAAAAAATAGAACAAATATTTAAAATATTCTACGTAAGTTACGCATTAACAACGGGGCACTGCTCCGTACGATGGGACACTGTTTCGTAACACACCTTCGTCTTGTCTTAAGAAACAGCTCCATTACCAAAATAAATGTTTGACACTGGTAGCCATTAGAGTGCAGGGGGAAAACAAACGTTGTACGTTACACAACAAACCTGACACTGCAACCAAACAATTGATTAAGAATATTAAAATAAATACGTTCTGCGTAGAAGCAAAAAATACATCTAGAAATGTTTGTACATGTATAGTTACCTATATGTACGTAACAGAGAAATGAAGAAACGGGCAAGTGGCGTGGTTGCTACATCGAATCCATTCTCTTAAAGCTTCTAGTAATTGCCTACAGAGAGCATTAGCGTCCCATCTTAGGCAGCGTCCCGTTTTATGGAACTTCCCCCTATCAATTACATATATATAAACTTTTAACATTTCTGAATAATAATGTTTTATTGATTTTTAAAATGCCGCCTAGTAATTGACCAGTAAAAATGCATTCTCAATATGAAGTTTTGTGGGTTATTTTTGCAGATGCTGTAGATCGGTACTTTTGATACTTACTCTTATTGGCCTAAATGTTTTGTAGCTTTCCAGCAGTACGGACTAGTGGAGAAAAATTTTTGGTGTCCCTTGTATAACTGGATTGGTCATAAAGTTAATTGTTACAGTTCGGATTTTTAATAGTAGTTACTCCACGGTGGAATATGTGAGTGCAATTAAGTTGTTTGTATAAAACATTACTACGCGGAGCCAATTATATTTTCTGGCAGATAAAATAATACATATTTTTCAAACATTATTAATTTTTTAAAAGGCGGTAATTTATAATGTTTTAGAATAAAAATAATTGTCGTCTGCAGACCTTCTGCAGTATCAGATATTTTTCAAATATAATTTTACTTGAATTAATTTTTTGTTACGCACATTTTACCTAAGACAAGATCACCAAATTTTGTGCAACACATTACCCTGTGACTGTAAACTTGCATCTTTGTGAGGTTAAAATTATTTTGTGTTTCCGTAGTGCACATGTTGGTGAAGTTCTGGAGCAGGACTTCTTTGTGTTCGACACCGCGTTCGACTTTCCCGTTAGAGGAGATGGAAGGTAATGCGAACCGTGCTGTGAGGACTCTCGTTTGCGATTCAGCACTCNTTCGACTTTCCCGTTAGAGGAGATGGAAGGTAATGCGAACCGTGCTGTGAGGACTCTCGTTTGCGATTCAGCACTCTGCGGTTCGCGTGATGGGAGCCCTGCCATTAGTCACGTCCATTTCCCCATGTTTCATTCCTTCAAATGATGCGCGCCGCATTCTCTGCGCAAACTCTTTTGTTTCGGCGCGCGATATCGTACGCGCTCTGGCAGCTGGCTCGCCGGTTATGAATAGTCAACACTTCCACTGCCGAAATTCGAACTGGCCTGGGGAGAGAAGCCACTACCAGAAATAACGGCGAACAAACGCAGTCCTACTGCATGTAACATACACGTTTATGATGCCTGGCAAGCTGCATGAGATCACCCCACAAGTCACGTGTCTGCAACCAGTTAGTATGTCATAAGAATTTCGGACTAAATTATGAGATTACATCATAAACAACANCAAGTCACGTGTCTGCAACCAGTTAGTATGTCATAAGAATTTCGGACTAAATTATGAGATTACATCATAAACAACGTTAATATTGTTTTTCTATTGGCTACTAAAAAAATGCAGTATTTTATCTCTCGAACACTTATCAATATTAAAGACATTACTGGTAATCCTTCTCGTAAATTCTAAAAACCTAATGGTTCATTAGTTTCTATATAATTACTTGCCAAGCTTCTATGTTTAGATTTTTTTTGTGTAATACAAACAAAATTAACAACATGCTTGACTAAAATGTAATAAGGAAAGCTGAAAGGTATTTTCTTTATTATGTTAACGATCATGCTTAACAAAAGTAGTTTTACGAAAAATTCAGTGACAGCCACATATCGAAAATATGGGAAAATGTCCTTATTTTGAACACTTTAAAAATGAGCAAATATTTTATTGTAGTTGATTTCGTACATGTCTCGATGAAGCCCGTGGTACTGCTTTNAAAATAAATACGTTCTGCGTAGAAGCAAAAAATACATCTAGAAATGTTTGTACATGTATAGTTACCTATATGTACATAACAGAGAAATGAAGAAACGGGCAAGTGGCGTGGTTGCTACATCGAATCCATTCTCTTAAAGCTTCTAGTCATTGCCTACAGAGAGCATTAGCGTCCCATCTTAGGCAGCGTCCCGTTTTATGGAACTTCCCCCTATCAATTACATATATATAAACTTTTAACATTTCTGAATAATAATGTTTTATTGATTTTTAAAATGCCGCCTAGTAATTGACCAGTAAAAACGCATGCTCAATATGAAGTTTTGTGAGTTATTTTTGCAGATGCTGCAGATAGGTACTTTTGATACTTACTCTTATTGGCCTAAATGTTTTGTAGCTTTCCAGCAGTACGGACTAGTGGAGAAAAATTTTTGGTGTCCCTTGTATAACTGGATTGGTCATAAAGTTAATTGTTACAGTTCGGATTTTTAATAGTAGTTACTCCACGGTGGAATATGTGAGTGCAATTAAGTTGTTTGTATAAAACATTACTACGCGGAGCCAATTATATATTCTGGCAGATAAAATAATACATATTTTTCAAACACTATTAATTTTTTAAAAGGCGGTAATTTATAATGTTTTAGAATAAAAATAATTGTTGTCTGCAGACCTTCTGCAGTATCAGATATTTTTCCAATATAATTTTACGTGAATTAATTTTTTGTTATGCACATTTTACCTAAGACAAGATCACCAAATTTTGTGTAACACATTACCCTGTAACTGTAAACTTGCATCTTTGTGAGGTTAAAATTATTTTGTGTTTCCGTAGTGCTCATTTTCGTGGAGTTCGGTAGCAGGACTTCTTTGTGTTCGACACCGCATTCGACTTTCCCGTTAGAGGAGATGGAAGGTAATGCGAACCGTGCTGTGAGGACTCTCGTTTGCGATTCAGCACTCTGCGGTTCGCGTGATGGGAGCCCTGCCATTAGTCACGTCCATTTCCCCATGTTTCATTCCTTCAAATGATGCGCGCCGCATTCTCTGCGCAAACTCTTTTGTTTCGGCGCGCGATATCGTACGCGCTCTGGCAGCTGGCTCGCCGGTTATGAATAATCAACACTTCCACTGCCGAAATTCGAACTGGCCTGGGGAGAGAAGCCACTACCAGAAATAACGGCGAACAAACGCAGTCCTACTGCATGTAACATACACGTTTATGATGCCTGGCAAGCTGCATGAGATCACCCCACAAGTCACGTGTCTGCAACCAGTTAGTATGTCATAAGAATTTCGGACTAAATTATGAGATTACATCATAAACAACATCAATATTGTTTTTCTTAATTCTTACTGCATAAGGGTTTTAAGTTATTGGCTACTAAAAAATGCAGTATTTTATCTCTCGAACACTTATCAATATTAAAGACATTACTGGTAATCCTTCTTGCAAATTCTAAAGCCTAATGTTTCATTAGTTTCTATATAATTACTTGTCAAGCTTCTATGTTTAGATTTTTTTTTGTGTAATACAAACAAAATTAACAACATACTTGACTAAAATGTAATAAGGAAATCTGAAAGGTATTTTCTTTATTATGTTCACGATCATGCTTAACAAAAGTAGTTTTACGAAAAATTCAGTGACAGCCACATATCGAAAATATAGAAAAATGTCCTTATTTTAAACACTTTAAAAATGAGCAAATATTTTATTGTAGTTGATTTCGTACATGTCTCGATGAAGCCCGTGGTACTGCTTTCCAATACAAATAGTTGAATTTTTCGAAGGCGACACATGTTTTGTTAGTTGTGCAACGCAAAAACAATAAAATTGAGATTTTTCAAATTGTTTTGCCGTTACGACGTTTACACGCTGAATTGTATTCGATAGATAAATAAAGTACTGACTATTTGGTAGACAGTTACTGAATAACTGAGCGCAGCCAGGGTAAACAAATGAAAATCTATTTTAGGAAACGAATGGGTGGTGTGTAGTGTGTAATTTATGTGGTGAATATGTCTATGTGTATTTTATGTAGGCGTGTTCCTATGTAATGTATATTTCTTCTTTCTTAACGTACTCCTTTCTTTATTCGATGACGTAAGTTTGCTGTAGTTTACGTGTTATCATTAGTGCGAATAACGTGTTGCCTGATCGATGACATTGGCATTAACGATTAACCATTCATGTCACATAGGTGTAGGAAGTTACAAAAACTAGAATGGCTTCGTTATCCAGCAACACGCTGGAACACCGCTTGCCAATCAGTGCCAGCCGGCAGACCAACATATTGCAAACCTGTCGCAACATCCTGTAGCCAATCAGACACAGAGCTCATTCTCCAGAGCCTCGCACAGCCAATCAAAGAATGGGTATGCCCAGGTCAGTGGAATCGTGACGCCAATTCCAGCTTTATGGAAAATTAGCGTACTGCTAACACGCTTAAACTGCCAACTATAGTCCTTTCGCGGTTTCTTCATAATTTTTGAATGAAACCTTTGAAAAATCACCTTATGTATTATTTTTTTGGTAATTTCCAAAATATGCTATGCATCACAAGCGTTTTATACATATTATAACTTAGGTATCTTATTTTTCTTTAAATTGAAGTTTTGCCTATATTTCGTTTGTAAATTATAACATTTATTGCTAATAAACATGAATAAAAACAGTGAAAAAACGCGTGTGTTAGTAGCGTTTATTAAGAAATAGTTCTCACGCGAAATATTATTACAACTGAGTGCGCACGAATTCGGTGCGCTGTCCTGTGGTGTTAATTTTTAGACTTAGTTAAGCTTTTTTTGTGTGAGGTGGAGGAATATCGTGGAAGTATGACTTTACCAGGGCTTCAGAAAAGTGTTAAGTAACCGTAAATTGATTATAAGAATTATTGCATTTGATTTAACAGAAGAACAAAAAATAAGGTAAAATGGGAAACAGAACGAGTTTTAATTCTCAGTTGAGTCACCCACTGAATACTAAAAATCCGTATTGATCAGCTGCATAACACCTGAAGTGCCGTTGAAAGCATAGAGAATTTTATGTTTTTTTTTTTTTAGACTCTTGTCACATATTTTGTTTACAGGATTGCCCAAGACAGAAGAGCGGCAGTGCATGCAAACGGGATGTCACAGGAAGGGCTTCTCTGCAAATAAAATCACAGGAAACACCTGTATAAAGAATACTCTTTGAAACGAGACTTGCGTACGGTAATACGAAATTCTAATATGCATCTACAGTATTCGGTACGTGTTACCATTTGTCATTTCTCCGTTAATCATTTCGGTATTAAATTGATAAGCGTGGTGTTGCATTATAAAAAGGCAGTAACCAAGCAGGCTTTTTTTGCTGCTTGCTAATGATCAGTGGAGCATAATTTTCACAGCCGTAGTGCACGCGTTATGTATATTTACAGTTCGAGATTCCAACTACGCGTTAATGTCGAGCTTGTTAAAACCCGTGGTTTAAACAGTTCGCCAGCGGTTAACCACTCTACAAGCTCGTGTTACTAATTACGCGGATTTTACGCCGCAGTAACCGCATAATCTGTGCACATATCTCGCGCGGTGGTCCCTCCAATAANTACTAATTACGCGGATTTTACGCCGCAGTAACCGCATAATCTGTGCACATATCTCGCGCGGTGGTCCCTCCAATAAACTTTGAACGTAGGACTGATCAAAGATATAATCGCGCACGTGAAATATAATAGATTCCAGACTGTTGTGGAATTCAATTAGCTCGCAGATGAGTAACCTTTGGAACCTAGTCGCAGTGAACCAACTTCTTGACGCAGTGATTCCTTCCTATCTGTGTAAGTATAAATTATTTTGCATTTAATAATCGATATCTGTCATTTTTCCAAGAAGTTAGAATCTAGCCAAATGTAGTACTTACAGTTAAATCAGCTCTATTTCATGAACATTTGTTCAAGTTTCCTGCACGTCTCATACGAAAACTGTGAGCCGTTCAATGTGTCGATGTTTTCAAGGGGGTTAATGCGAGTGTGTTTACTTCTGCGCTTCTTACCGCATTTTTTTTTAACTGCATCACGTCAATTTGGAGGTGAATTTGTCCACATACCATGCAATAGTGCTGACACTATAGCATAGGCGGACATCCGAAAAACATGCCTTTTTCCAATTATTGTGGTATCATGTTTAAATATTCAGGTTGTTGCGATTATGCATTTTATTGAAAGGAGAAAGAAGATTTGAAAGTTTCATTACAAAATATAACAGTTCATAAAAATCGTATTTTGAAAGTTATTTATTTCACAAAAATTATTTTACGTGCAAGCAAATAATCTTGGAACTTAACTGCCTGTGCAAGTGTGTACTGAGTTTCACGGATGCTTGTTGACGTTATTACGGCCAGATTAATTAATTTTTTGTGTACTGTAGCTAACTAACATTTTGTTAGTGGTGTACGTGGGTCGTTCTGAAGCATGCCTCGATCGCACGACCGATGTATAATGTACAGTACCTTCTATATTATTTACAGTGTAAAGTTTGTTAGCGTTTACTCCTAAACTAAGCATCAAAACCACATTGGACGCTTTTTATATGCGTCTCATGTGTAACATTTCTTCAGCTGTGGACACTGGATTGGAAACGCGACAGATATTTCTGCGAACGTGTGTTCGAAGATCTGGTAATGTATCGTATGTAAATAACTTTTAATGACTGTTTGGCAGAGTGCAATATATTACTTACATGCAAAAACAAATTANAATGTATCGTATGTAAATAACTTTTAATGACTGTTTGGCAGAGTGCAATATATTACTTACATGCAAAAACAAATTTAAAAAAATATTCATTAAGCAGTAACAAATGAAAACCTTTCAACTTAATACACATATTCCTTATCGCCAATCGAAAACAGTAGGAATTTAGAGTGAAGTGTTGAACCACCACCTTAGTAAAGTGTGTTCATGATTAGCTGAGTACTTTTGAAATCAACATATTAAAAANAATGTATCGTATGTAAATAACTTTTAATGACTGTTTGGCAGAGTGCAATATATTACTTACATGCAAAAACAAATTAAAAAAAATATTCATTAAGCAGTAACAAATGAAAACCTTTCAACTTAATACACATATTCCTTATCGCCAATCGAAAACAGTAGGAATTTAGTGTGAAGTGTTGAACCACCACCTTAGTAAAGTGTGTTCATGATTAGCTGAGTACTTTTGAAATCAACATATTAAAAANGTGAAGTGTTGAACCACCACCTTAGTAAAGTGTGTTCATGATTAGCTGAGTACTTTTGAAATCAACATATTAAAAATTGTACGGCCCCGACCGGTAAATTCTTTAACAGGCAAACTGACTGGCATGAGCCTGGTAAAGTTAGTAACGACGGAAGGAAAGTAGTTCCATGTCTTAACGTTTGATTGGTAAATATCTGTAGAAATTTAGGTGTTTATTTTGCTTTGTGTTTTTTTATGCACATACGTGTAAGAATCAGTAAACTCGTAAAATATTCACTTTTATAAAATGTTTACAGTTTCACTTGGCTGACGCATGAATCACGTTATTAGACCTATGACAATGTTAATTTTACATATGCATGGTGGAAGAATACACAATGTGCATACAGGTAGATCTTAAGCAGGGCTTTCAAAGGTGCTCAGTTTACCGTAAACAACCTATACCGTCTTAGTTGTGCTCTCCAAAACAAATTTACTATATACAATTACTTTCCCAGCATCTTACGTCAGGTGTCTTCTATCCGATTCTTCTACGCATGGCAGTAGTGCCGAAAAGGTGGCCCGGGGACAAAAATACTAGGAAGTTGATCAAGGGGCAGATAGGCAAAGCGTTTATACTCTCTCGTTCGAGTTGGACGTCCTCCGGGTTGAGTAAAGTGCTGATCGTGCTGGATGATCGTGAACACGGTTGTGAGCTTATATTACATTCCGGAAACCGGCACGCAGCACGTTGTTCGCTGGTTGCAAGAACGACACTCGACACCAAAAAAAAGTGGTCACAGCACTCGAGCTCACTAGTTCGTGAATGGTCAAAGGGGTTAAAGGGTCGGCCAGTTACAGAGCGGAACCTCCAGAGCAGAGGTCTGGCTGCCAAAACCGCGTGTACTCGGAACACAAGTCCCGCAAACAGATTTGGCAGCCGTGAGAGCAGCTACCTGCCAGGACAGCATCGGCGCGGACGCTCGAAGGCTGAAGGGCCCCCAATGATTGCTGGAACGGAAGCTAATCGCGTGCGGGGAACCAGATGTAGGTCGCTTGTGTTCGCGATGTCTGGTGGGCAGGGTGCGGTGATGTCTACTGTTCGAAGTTCAAAAGGGGTTAGGCGAGGGATGGGGGAACAGTTGCCCCCCCCCCTCCCCCGGGCGTC
>NQII01002349.1:47884-60065 GCA_002778355.1 Clitarchus hookeri
CCCTGGACAGTGTTGTGTTCCCTTGCTTGCAAGCCGACACATCGAGCGCTTGCATGACAACCCCCCCCCCTCTATCACCACACAAACACGCCATCCCCTCAGCCATTTCCGGTACATTCAGCAAGGAAGCCAACTGGGTACCGTGTCAGTTGGGTGACTAACTCTATAGACATACTTGGGAACATTTCGACAGTACTGTTGTCCTGTTGGCCTTGCTTACGCAACGTCCTGTGTATTTAAAGGGTCTCTTTGCGTAAGCTTTTCGTTGCCTTCGTGAGAAACAAATTTGATCCAGCTCTCTACTGGCGTTTATCGGTGTTCGATACCAAAAAAATAATAATTTTATATTTGTACCAAACATTATTCAACTTGTAGGCCCAGGCATTGTATGTAATGCCATTTTTCTGGAATAAAAAAAATGTACATTATATTTTTTCAATAATTGGATGTCTAATAAAACATTTTCCTGTATTTCTGAATTTATAATAGCAAATATTAACTAGGTTGTACAGATGAAAAAATTTACAAAGCAAACTAATGCCATCGGAAACAGAGTGACACACATGTAATTACCAAATTAAAAGCCTTGAATAAAAAATTTTACCTACAAAGAAATTTTTTTCAGTCCTATAATGCGTATCGAATATGCTACTGCACAGTTTAAAAATATACAAATTGTGTTCTTGAGGTATACTTTTTACCGAAATGAATTTACCAATAACGCGAAACTCCGATTATAGACAAAGTTCAAATTGCTGGATTATAACTTAATACATTTATTTTAAAACAAACAGTAACTTTCATAGAATTTTGTACAAAATGATACTAAATAGTGCAACTTTCTTATCATTAAGGACTACGAATTTAAGAGAAAATTTTTACCAATGTTGAGCCAGTTTAATCTTGCTACATCGCGATAGCACTAAAACCATGACAAACACTGTAGACTAATGAATATTTTACCATAATTATGCCCAGAGTAGCACAAATATTAGATTAGATTCGTGTGTCGGGTAAGCTCGCTCTTTCTGTTTGGACAGCTTCAAGTTTATCACCGAAAGCTATAATTAAACCAAAATATTTTAGTTGGAAAAGATATACAGAATTTAATTTTTAAACGTCACGAACATAATTTTTTAAAATGCGATGTATACTAGAACGTTTATAATATTCTCTAAAGAGTAAATAAAAATTTCCTAGTATCGAAGTTCTAACATTTTGCTATTAGCTTGTTTCTACGAAAAAATAAGAGAATGGATTTTGCCGAAGAGTGTGATGTTTGCCAATTTTATTAGCGGTTGTAAATCTCCTCTTATTGCCAACATTAATGTTAAGCCTTGTTGACATGTACAGGGATTTATTTAAATGAAACGGCTATCATTAGTATGAAAAGACTGAATCTAAATGGGTAGAGATATATACAAAAACGGAAGGTTGTGTTGGGAGGTTGAAAATCTTTTGCGCCGGTGAGTGTGAAATGAGTAGTAGCGGTGGAATGCAAGGGCGGGGGCAGCAGGAATACCCTGAGTAAACTTGCCCGACATCGGCAACGTCCCACACTTTTCCAATATTAAGGTGACACCAATAAGAATCGAACACGGTTAGCCTTGGAAGGATGTGGTCAGTGTGACTACTCCGCCATCGCGACCGCTGAGAAAAAATATGAACCGTTTACGTTGGATGCCATTGAATGTTCAGGAAGATATGAAAAGGTTATTCATAGCAGTGAAAAGGGCAGTAGTAAAACGTATGAGAAGGTGTGGTGACCGCGAGGTTAGAAACAAGTGTTAAGACATACCGCTCAACAAAGCCTAACTGACAGAGTAGCCAACTAAGGATAAGAAAACGATGCAGACAACGCCACAATGAACCGTAACCATAAGTCGCAAACCGTAAATGGCATGTAAAATATAGCGCAAATATTAATATTCGTAAAATACTTAGTTTCCTTGTGTACGTACATGTTTGCTATTACAACGTTGTTACATATGTTCGAGAGAGTGAGTGAAAAGATTTGGGCGACTCTTAACAACGAGGTCTCGAGAGCCGATGAGAGGGATTGAGGTGCATATGGAGCAGCGCCGGAATGAAAGGGCGGGGGAAACGGGGGTCCCCAATAAAACACGCCGGCCAGCGGCGGCATCGTCCGGCAAGATTCCCACATGCGAGAATCCGGGAGTGGCCCGGCCGGGGATTGAGTCCGGTTCGCCTTGGTGGGAGGCGAGCAGGCTAACCGCTCAGCCACCACGGCCCCTACATATATTCGACACAATACTTATAATCTGATAGTGTTAGGACGTATGTTGCATGTCCGTGGTTAAGAAGCGCTGACGGAACACCGAGGACAACCAAGGCACGCACATCATAACATGCCTCATCGTCTCTATGCGAATAGCACTGAACAAGTGTGCAGTCTTCCCTTCAGCAACTCCCCTGTATAAATAATTAAAAATAATTTAATAAAATATTCCTAACATTTTTTGATTATCAAATATAAAGTAATAACATTTGTGGCATCTTATTTCTTGTAGTACATTTACATCGGATTCTTCTTTTTATATAACAAACCGGTATGGTATTAAACTGTGCTTTCAAGCATGCACCAGAACGGTAATACAGAATATCTGCTAACATGTGGACAGCTTTGTTCGGCGTGATCAGTATAAACGTGACCTGAACCAGGCTTTAGTGTGAAAACACCCAACGGGAACCTTGGAAAAGGTTTTCAGTTGGGAGTATAGATGACCGCGCCGTTACTAATACCGCTCGCTGAAGCGCCTGGCCGTGCCCAGCCCCACTACTGTAGGACTATGGAGCTCAAGTGCCACGACGTCTGGCGCGGACAATAGTGCGACAGTGCGACAGCGACCGTGTGACATAAGTGATTAGCAAATCTGAGGCGAGCCAGCAAGCGACGGTGATGCGACAGTGTGCGATAGAACGTGTTCTAAAGCACCTGCGACGGTCGCATGCGATAAGGAAGAAGAATAAATATTGCGTATATTTGTAAAGAAAAACGTAGTCGTGCATGTGGTGAGGATTTAATTGCAAGAAGTTACTGATATAACTAATAAGACTACTTTCCTCAACATGGGTGCAGTTAATTTTTAAATAAGTTCTTAAAAGCTGAGTTGGTGGTAGGTAGGAGTTGACTTCTCATTGAAATCATTACACTAGAAAAAATGAAACCAGAAACGTATGCAATATAAGTGAGATAATTACAAATACATACGTGCCTTACCCGGGACTTTAACCCAGAAAACCTTGTACAATAAGCTAGTGTGCGATGCACTGCATTATGGAGATCGGATTCGCAGCATCAACTTCAAATTAAATCAGTCTAGTGTTTCGCATTATAGGGTTTACTAAACTAAAGTATTTAGAGGGCCGTCATTTTGAACATAAGTGACTGAGCCACTTAAAAAAGGCCTCCCGTATCGCTACTTGTGAGAATACATTTTGAGGAAATCGGTTTGGTCCCTGAGATATGGCATAATAAACTTTATTTTCTTATTTAATGTTATGAAATACTATGATATGAAATACTATGATGGGCCAGATAAATATAATTAATTATAATTTATAATGCAACTTATTTACAAAATGGTGACCAGACAAATATTCTATGTTTATATGGTATAACTACCATATCATATGACCAATTTCAACCAAATTTTGTACGCTGACAGTGTCTATTACAAGCAGCAAATAAACCAAAAAACAACACCTTTTGTTCGCCTCTTTGTAAGATAGCGCGACATTAATTAAGTTTTTGTGTAATTTCTCGGGAAACAATTAACAGATTCCTACCAATTTTGTCAATAAAGTAGTACTGCCGCAGTTGATATGAACAAATATGTTTCAAGTATCTCGGACACTTATTTAAAAAATAGCGGCTACCTAGTTATTTTAGTATAACGTGCTATATCTTCGAATCCATTTTATCAATTCCAAATTAACTTTGTATGCTGGGATTATATACATATAACAAACATCAAATGTGTCTACATGGAACCTCTTTTGTCATCCATTTTGTAAGTTAGTGCCATATGTATAAATCAAGTTTTTATGTCATATCTCGGGAAACAATTGGCCGACTACTATCAAATATTGCAAACAAATAGTACTGCAGTAGGTAATGCTAACTGATATGTTTTATGAATGTCAAAAACGTATTTTAAAAATGGTGGCTATATAGCAATTTTAGTATTGTATGTTATATCGTCGAAACCATGTAATTAATTCCAATGAAACTTTGTTTGATGGCCCCATGTATTACAACAATAAAATGTGTATACACAAAATATCTTTTTCCCACAATTTTGTAAAGTAGTATCACTTGACAAATTAAAATGATGTGATCTCCGAAAAAACAATCAATTTCTACCAAATTTGGCAAAAAATTAGCACTATGGCACGCTATGTAAACTGATAAATTTTGAGAGGGTCAGACACATAAACTTTGAAAATGGCGGTCATATAAACATTTTAGCCCCGAATTTTTTATCTACGAAACTGCAAAACTAATTTCAACTTTACTTTGTACGCTGACATTATCAGTTATATCCATCAAAATTGTCCATGCATAGCGTCATTTTCTCCGCCACTTTGCAAGATAGCCCCCATATGAAATAATGTACTTTTTATGGCGTATCTCGGGAAACAATTAACCGATTTCTTTCAAATTTGGCGAAGAAGTTGTATTGTGATAGACTATATTAATTTATGTTTTAGGTATGTTAGTCTCTTTTTTTTTCTGAATGACGCGTATACTAACATTTTAGCTAAGTGTGCTATCTTTACGAAACTATGTAACATTTTAAATTTAACTTTGTATATCGTGTCTGTAACATTAATCGAATTTGCTAATATGTAAACTTTTTACTCTCTATTTATGAAGATAGTCACATGATCAATGGAGTTTATGGCATATCTCGAGGACTATTACACTGACATGCATACATAGATCCTCCTTTGCCGGATTTTTTTTGCAAAGTAGTGTCAGGTGAGTAAACTGAACATTTTGTCATATTTGCGGAACAATTTAACTAATGTCCACAAAATTCTGCACACCTAAAGAAAGGCCACGTGAAGTTACGTGATTGAAATAGGGTCAAATAATGATTTTAAAAGTGGCGGTCATATATAAATATTTTTATATGTTTGGCATATCTATTTAACTATTTAAATCAAACTTTTTATGCTGACATTATATATTACAAACATCGTGTACAGAGTCACTTTTTAAGAAATTTTGTAAGATTGCTCCATTAAAGAAAATAAGGTTTTTATGCCATATCTCGGAGACCAAACAACCGATTTTCATCAATTTTTTTTTCACACAAGTAGCGTTATGGTAGGTTATGTAAACGTATTTGTTTTAGTGGATCAGACATTTATTTTCAAAATTATGGCTGAGTAAATATTTTAGGTAAGTGAACCCTATCATTCAAACCATTACACTGATTATATACGATGTTGCTACTCCGAATCTTACCTCTGTGATGCAGTTAATTGCAAGCTAGCTTAATTTCACGAGTTTTTCTGAATTCGAATCCCGGGTAAGTCACTCGTGTATTTTAATTGTCTTTGTACTGTTTCGCGTGTTTCTGGTTTTATCTCTAATGATATTGCTGTTACATGAGACGTCAACGCCTACCTACAATCTAAGCTTTCGAGAACTTCACTAAAATTTATTTGCACCCATGTAGAGGAAAGTAGGCTCATTATTCATCAGTACCTTATTGTTGTATAGCAAATTGAGGAGATGTTCTTCCTATTTCTTTCGTTTGGATCCATGTGTGTTATAACAAAAGCTCTCTAATCTAACAACACAATTTAACTAAATAAACGAAACTTATAAACTTGCTTAGTTATACCGGATTTCGTTCATTTTAGTTTCCCCGTATGACGATAGATGGCAGTATACGCACATAAACGCAAGGACAACGTCGTGCTTTTGTAAAATCGACGGACGACCGGTAGTGTGCGACAGTCGCTGTATCGTGTCGCCGACAAACTGTCGCACAATTGTGAAAATGCCTTATGCCGTCAAGGAAACATCAGAAAAAACTGAACCTCTGTATTACGATGCAATTTATCAAACACAAGACTCGGCATGCACAACATCGTAAACTCAGAATTTAGACATACTGCGAGCACACAAACTGGCGGGATTTGGCGCGGCGAGACGATATGAAATAATCCTGGACAACGAAGGGGAAACAAAAAAATTGCTCTAGCTGCAAGCTGGTCAGGTAGAGTTCGGTGGGATTAAGACAGTCACATGCAAAACAACAGTGTGCCGTAGACATCGGCACTGGGGCGGGAAACACTGTTGAATGACACAGCGACTTTGAACAGTATCGTAGATGGTGTTGCATGCACGAGGATCAAGAAGACGAAGATAACCCACAGGACTTGGAGAAGAGGATAAAATATGTTGTGTTGTAGATGGGCTGAGTCAACGACTCAGGGACATAGTGTACGTTCCTCGCTTGGCAGAGCAGTTTGATCAATTCTAACGCACTGTAACACCGCATCCTTGTCCACAACTGATCACGTGAAATACACCTGCAAGATATCAAACATACCACATGTCTGAGAAAACTGCAACGGTTAAGCTGTCGGTCCAGATAAAAAAAATAGGCGCATCCCTCACACATGGTTTCCAAAATGTTACAAAATACAGTGGAGGATTTTCTGAAAATAAGCCTGTTAAAAATCCTCTGTAAATTGATAAATACCTGGCATATAATACAGTTGTGTTCAACGCGATGACAAAAAATGCGTGTCATCTTTACAGAGTCCTCCTTGCTATGCTGAAATGTGGTCCAATCTCGGGTGACAGGAAATGATTAGTATGATATACCCAATCATCCTATGCATACTCGAGCATCAGTTTGTTGCTCATTAGCTGTTGCCCCAGTACGTGGACAATTATACCCCAGAAACGATAACACGTCTTGCAGCGCCTTTTTCTGTAAGATCATATTGTCGACTTAGTGTACTCGAGGGCATGTCTTATAAATTGTGTTACAATAGCAAACGTTACTTCCAGTGTGCACGTGTCAGTATTCTAGCTTGCGCTGAAATTTATTCCCGAGATTTTCCTGTCCTTACTAATTAAACGTAAAGAGTCTACAACATCACGCGAAATTAATCTGCGCCCTTTTCTGTTAAGTGCCAATAATGCTTTTTTCAGACTCTTAATATTCATTGTATTTCCAGGGTTTCTTGCATAGAAATGCCTTCGTATCGTGGGGTTTTGGGTTTGAATCTGGGATAANTATTCATTGTATTTCCAGGGTTTCTTGCATAGAAATGCCTTCGTATCGTGGGGTTTTGGGTTTGAATCTGGGATAAGAATGAGTGTGCACCGAGTTTAGGATAAATTTAGTTTCAGTATGTAAGCAACTGACTGAAAGGCATACACTCAGAAGCACGCATTAAAAGAAAAATGGAAAAAAAAAAACTTAAAGAAATTTGTTAAAATGAAAACTTGGTTGAAACACACAGAAATTACGCACCAGGAATCGAATACAATGGAANTATTCATTGTATTTCCAGGGTTTCTTGCATAGAAATGCCTTCGTATCGTGGGGTTTTGGGTTTGAATCTGGGATAGGAATGAGTGTGCACCGAGTTTAGGATAAATTTAGTTTCAGTATGTAAGCAACTGACTGAAAGGCATACACTCAGAAGCACGCATTAAAAGAAAAATGGAAAAAAAAAACCTTAAAGAAATTTGTTAAAATGAAAACTTGGTTGAAACACACAGAAATTACGCACCAGGAATCGAATACAATGGAANCTTAAAGAAATTTGTTAAAATGAAAACTTGGTTGAAACACACAGAAATTACGCACCAGGAATCGAATACAATGGAATTTCTCAACGCATGCTCGGCTTGGCTACAAAAAAGGGACTTCACAATAGCCTTCAGGCATCAGCATACAATACTAGGCTGCTGAAGGATGCTGTTACTGAGTATTCTTTGTCTTCAGAGCTTCACAGTGGAAAACAAACACTTCTTGGAACTTTTAACGAGAGCTAAGGAGCTAAGTACATCGATAACTTCCCCACCCGCACAACAGAGTGCTTTTATAAAATTTCGCCTAAGAACTTTTAACCTTGTTTCTTCGGACTTATTCTAGTTATAATGCGATCATAAACCCTTTGTTATTTCGAAAATATATGCACGAGGAAGTTTTAAATTATAATTAGACATCTCCGTAAAAAGTGGAAAAAAAGTGAAGAATCAATTCTCTTTTTTCGAAACTCTCTGTCTCTCTCTTGTTATTTCAAGATATTATATTGTGGTCCACTGTGAATTTTGTAATTTATCAACAGTTAGTTTCTTCAACCTCAGAGTGTGTGTATTGGGTCTACGTAAACTCGCCTCTTTTCTCGTTGAATAACGAGTACGCAATGAACATGTGCACATAGGCTGTTCACGTTAAACTGAGCATTTTCGAAAGCCCTGCTGAAGATCTACTTGCATGCACGTAGTGTATTATTTCGCCCTATGTAAAATTAACACTGCCATTGGCCACATCACTTTATTCATACATCGGTAAAGTAAACATGTAAGATTATTAGAAAAGTAAATATATTTTACNCCATTGGCCACATCACTTTATTCATACATCGGTAAAGTAAACATGTAAGATTATTAGAAAAGTAAATATATTTTACAGAACCGCTAATTCTTACACTTAGGTGCTTTTAAAAAACCCAAGGAAATCAGTTAATTTTTCACAAATAATTTACCAACACCTTTTAATTCGATGTTAATACACGGAACTACTTTNCCATTGGCCACATCACTTTATTCATACATCGGTAAAGTAAACATGTAAGATTATTAGAAAAGTAAATATATTTTATAGATCCGCTAATTCTTACACTTAGGTGCTTTTAAAAAATCNAGTAAACATGTAAGATTATTAGAAAAGTAAATATATTTTATAGATCCGCTAATTCTTACACTTAGGTGCTTTTAAAAAATCCAAGGAAATCAGTTAATTTTTCACAAATAATTTACCAACACCTTTTAATTCGATGTTAATACACGGAACTACTTTTTCTCCATCGTTACCAGCTTTACTGGGCGCATGCCACTCATTGCGCTCGTTAAAATATTCGCAGGTTGGAGCAGTGTCTATTTTCTAACGTTGATTTCAAAAGTGCTTACTTTATCGCGAACAGCATTTATCAAAATGGAAGTTGGTATTTTTTACCGCACGGTTCGTGGTCATCGTATAGGTGTCGTGTAGGCAACATCCACCACGTGCAGAAGTATACGAAACGGCGATAATTTCATTTGAGTTGTGTGATTAAAGCTTTCAGCCAATATGATATCAGGGAAAGCGAAGAAATAGTAATTAATCGTATTTATTTGAAATTTTTTTTTGGAAAGTAGGTTTACATTTTTCTTTTATTTTCCACCTTAAAAAACGCCGAAACTGTTATTTACTTAATAAATCACTACTTCACCAAATCCAAATTAATTGATAACTGTGTGATTCGATAAACATGAGACGAATATATTACCTTCGAAAATACTTTTTACGTACATATTCTACGTGACATAAATTTGACGGAAAACTGAAGGACAGTTAAAACTTCAGTTACCTCAACCAAGGAGTGCAAGATTTTTTTTCCTTCAAAAAAGTCTTGCTAGAAAAAAAAAAAAAGAGGTGACGACACTCGTACAAGTTCACCTTCATCAGCAGTAAAATACCGAATATATCGACAAAATTAAAGTCTTCGCATGTAATACATCGTTTCGTCATACACGCTGAACATGGAAGATGTTTGAAAAATAGAAATTAACTTCTATATTCATAAAAATAAATTAAAATAAACAACTGTTTGAATACCAAAAACTTAAAAGAGTCTCATATTTTAATATAACAGCCTATATGTACGCACATATATGTGTATATTTATACAGATACGGTGAAAATTTTCTTGCACACTGATATTTTAGTACTGATAATACAAGATGGTAGCGAAGGTGATGATCTCTCGTCCTGCTTGTTGCCACTTTCGCGCTCGCATTTTACTGTATAGTTTGGTCGTGAGCTAACATTGTCGAGGTGCAAGCAAACTGGCTGATAACTAGTGGTGGATTTTCGAACCCGTGGAAAGGCGATAAAACACTTTGCTATATCTTACTTTAAATACTGTAGGAAGCAATTTTATGGCAGAAAACAAACAAAAGATGGTACTGCAGAGTTCTCAAATATAAAAGCAGTCTTCCAAATATTACTTTACTTAACTTTCTTTTAAAAAAATTTTAGTTAGAANGGGGGGGGGGGGGGGGGGGGTTACAGAAAATGTTGAAGTATGATCTCAGATATCATCATGTTACGCTTCGAACATTTCACTAGGACTCTTTGTACTCGCATATGTAATACGACAGTTCAACTCAAATCCATGGAAACTTTCCCTTTTAATAATCCACAAACAGACACATTTAATTGTGTAGTTATATACAGAGTGTATCCAAATTCACCCGACAAACTTTGGCTGCAGGTAATCACGGAAAAAGAAGTCGAACGAAAAAATATATACGACCTATAGTCTAAATTGATAAATATTATTGTGAAAGTAGAACACGAATTACTCAAAAACGGTAAAGCTTAAGGTAATTATTTACACAAGGCAACATTTTTGTTAATTATAACATGGGGATTAACAATCCATCTTTTAAATTAAAAATATGCTATGACGTCATGGAGGTTCGTTCGAAATAGGTGTTGTGGTGTTTGAGTATCTTTGTTTAAATAACCATCCAGAAAATCGGTGTGCCATCATAAATATTATAGCCGATATTTGCAATAAATAGGTATTTTGGATCCAACTTCATGGTTGTGAACCACCCTTAGTATTCACTTTAGACCATAGGTCGTGTATATGTTTCCAACTTCTTTTTTCGTGATTAACCTGCGGCCGAAGTTTGACGGTCGAATTTAGATACATCCTGTATATGGGCATGAACAAAGGAGATTCGCCAACGCACGAAGTCGTACTACTGTTATAAATTGTATAATTAATCTTTAAAAATTTAATTTTTTTCTACTGACGTATTGACGTAATATTATTCTTACATAATTTGAAAAATGTTTATTAATTCGCTCCGGTATGTTAAAAGTTTTTTTTGTGTGACCCTTTATTTGTAAGCTCTTACAACTATTTCAGAAAATTAAAAATATTTTAGTTTAAAAAAAAACGTGATATTTCAATAAAGGAACTTATTTAGCTGCTAGGGTATTTTTGTCGGTGCAATTAATTTCTATAACTCAACTTTTTTTTACAATAAATATTTTTCANCTGGGTACCAGTTAAGACGTTGTCACGTTCAACTATCGTCAGTAAACCGACTTTACAGACAACCAATTTTTTTCTACTGACGTATTGGCGTAATATTATTCTTACATAATTTGAAAAATGTTTATTAATTCGCTCCGGTATGTTAAAAGTTTTTTTTGTGTGACCCTATATTTGTAAGCTCTTACAACTATTTCAGAAAATTAAAAATATTTTAGTTTAAAAAAAACGTGATATTTCAATAAAGGAACTCATTTAGCTGCTAGGGTATTTTTGTCGGTGCAATTAATTTCTATAACTCAACTTTTTTTTACAATAAATATTTTTCAGAAAATCGGAATTTTTCAATAATGCAGACTCAACCTCATTATATTTATATTATGAAAAGAGCAATGTTGAATACAAACACTTCCTAATTAATTTTGTGGTCTAGAGGGTTAATTTGTTCAGATATTAAATTTGGTAAATTACATTCTTGCCGTGACGAATCATTATTGACGCACTCACACGTGGCTGCATCTTTATACGGTAGCCTCGGACATACGTTATAATAATATGCGGCCGTATTTGACGTAACACAACGTGTTTCGCATTCAACAGTCTCGCTCCTTCAGTGTTTGACGTGTATAGTAACATAACGAAAAGAAGAATTTTAGAATAATCGTCTATTCAATTTAAAGTCGTACATAAAAATTGCCTTGTCCACGCAACTCCCTTCTCATCTATTGCTCCTTTAAATAATTCAAATTACTGAGTTTTTTCCCCCCTGGTTTACAAATTTATATGATGCTGAAACTCTTGAAAGACCTCAGGGCTTCTGAGATTAACGTAAGGCAAGGTACAG